>CAJHQQ010000367.1:0-210313 GCA_905132885.1 Moricandia moricandioides
TTGACTCTACGACACGGGTAGTTTTGGTAATTAACATTGCTGTTAATAGCTGCAGAAAATGAAGATGAAGCTGATTGCTTATTCTTCCTCTTCTTGTATACATCATCATCATTCTCAAGAGGATGTTTTGGTTTCTTGAGATCTTCAAGGCATTTAACATCTGAGATGCAAGCATATGATCTTGCTTTCCCCGAGTAGTACCTTGACAATCCTCTCCTGTTGTTTTAATACCATTCACAAATCCAAAAATCAAATAGTAATCTATAAGAACTCAATCAATCAATTAGATAACGTTTCAGGTTTTACTTTTTGGGAAGGTTCTTTCTTAGCCCTCCCATGTCGAAAGCGACCAGCTCACTTATGTTTTCCATAGTTCATAGATAGAGAGAGAGAGAGAACAAAAAAAAAAAAACTTTGGCTCTTTTGGCTATCTATTTATATAGCTTATTGAAGGAAAAGGAAAGAGAAAAAAGACAAAAGACATTTGCTTAATTGGAGGGAATGGTTTCTATTTCTGGCTTATTTTATTTGTCTTATACTTTCATGGTTCTCAAATTCTTTTGCATAATCTGTGACTGACCCTAATCTTTTCTCACCTATACTTCCTCTCCTACAAACACTTGGTAAGAGTGATACCCAAACATTTTACGATCATCCATACAAAAACAATGATTAGCACCAAAGTAACCCATCCAAAAGAAAGAAATGGTTTATGTTGTTACCATTATCTAACAGAGGTTGTAGATCAAACAGTCATTCCCTTCAGTAAGAATCAAAGCCAAATCCAAACAGTTAATGATACACACACAAAACATTGAGGTCATTTCTCTTAATTTACCTAACTAAAGTTTGAACCAGCTTCAACTAAAAGAGAAACACATTCTTCCCTGTTTAAACACCATCTTAGAGAAACACATTCTTCCCTGTTTAAACACCATCTTAGAGAGGAGTTCAATTGCAAAGAAGTTACCTAAACTTTATCCTAATCCTTACCGTAAAACCAATAACTTATACGAAATTTTGTTTCTATGTGTAGAACGGTACTCTAAATTTTGTAGGAAGATTCACCACACACACACTTAAGTTTCAATGTGAAGTTGTATTAGCATTTAGCAACCTAAGATTAACAACTACAACAAAGGAGGATAAGTAGATAAATGCATCAGAGCATTTAGTAGTATACATATCCACCCACAAATTACAATTCATACAAAATACACACCAAAAATATAAATATCACACAGGTTCCTGGACCACCACAACACACATACATATCGCCTTAAGAAGTCATTTTTTCTCTATTTCAGTTACCGTTATGACAAGAAATTCGTTCTGGTGCATGGTTTTTGTCTTGTTTTTTTTTTTTTTTTTTAATCTTCCGTTAAGGCTAGCAAACTGAGTAAACATGGTTGTACCAGAGTGTTCATCCACAGCGTGAGCCTCGGCAACACCACCATTGTCCTCTTCCACCTTAGAAACAACTTGAACACTAGCCGTCGCGTTGGTGGTAGCTGCAGGAGTTGTATCTGCTGGCGGAACCACCGTAACACCTGGCTCACCGTTCTCGGTCTCCTCTGCTTTGCCCTGAGTGAATGCTTCTTGAAGCTGAAGAGCATATTCCAAGTTCCACAAAACATCTCCCATTGTTGGCCTATCAACACCATAATCTTCCAAACACTTCTCTGCAGCTTCAGCGAACTTCTTCATGGATTCAGGGTTTATGGTTCCAGCCAAATGAGGATCAATGATCTTCTCGAGCATTCCTTTTCGTTTCCACTGCATAGCCCATTCAGCCAAGTTAACCTGTTCTCTTGGTAACTGGGGATTAATGGCTGGTCTTGCGCAGAGAGCTTCTAGAAGAACGACACCAAATGAATAAACATCAGACTTGTCGGTGAGTTGTTGTCTCCTAAAGTATTCAGGGTCTAGGTACCCGAAACTCCCTTTCACAGCCGTGCTGACATGGTTTTGTCCAAAGGCTACATCTTTAGAAAGACCAAAGTCAGCAACTTTGGCAACAAAAGCATCATCGAGAAGAATGTTGGTGGATTTGACGTCACGGTGGATAATCCCTTGTGCTGTTCCTGTGTGCAAATAGTGAAGGCCACGTGCAGATCCGATACAGATCTCGAGTCGTTGTTTCCAGGTTAGGGGAGCAAGGTTCTTTCCGTACAAGTGATCTCTGAATGGACCATTGGACATGAACTCATAGACAAGGATCATCTCAGAGTTTTCATCACAGTAACCAATCAAGGAGACCAAGTGTCTGTGTCTGAGCTTAGAAAGCATCTGGATCTCTGTCTCAAACTCGGTGATCCCTTGTTCAGACTGTGGGTTACCTCGCTTGACAGCAACTTTGGTTCCATCGTCGAGGGTTGCAATATAGACATTACCGAATCCTCCAACACCGATAATCTGAGATGCTTCGAAGTTCTGTGTAGCTTCCTGAAGCTCTGAAAGGGAGAAATAGCGGCCCAGGCCCAGGCCCATAGTTGAGTTGTACAAGTTGAATTTTTGAGAAGCACCACCTTTGCTTGTCATGAAAGTGCTGTCACCAGCGTGTATGGGTAGCAACCAAGAGGAGAAACTGTTTCTCTTCTGCCAATCTTGTGGCCTCTTCTTCCACTTGTAAACCATGGCTCCAAGCCCAATGAAAGCTCCAAACATCATCACAAACCCCGCGGTTGCAACCATACCATGTTTCCCCATGCCACTGCTTCTACCATCAACTCCAAACTCTCCGTCAAGGCTGTTCACGGAGTTGCTCATCTTTAAGACCTCAACTCCATTCAAGATTGCGTTTTGAGTACCTGTATCTTCTCCCATGGGACTAATCTGGAGTCGGAGCTCAGGAGTCATAAGTGTGGAGTTCACAACAATGTCTTTGTAGTAAGGAGCTGAGAGATCGCCTGCGAGAGTGGACAAATCGAGCCCAGAAATGGCAGTTTTGGCGTTGAGGTAGACATTGAAGTAGAGGTCATTGAGAGACTTGCTAACAATGTCACAGAAATGAAGCCGAATGAGGTAGTTAAATGAGGGGTTGGAGGGGAAGTTCCAGCTCACGTTGAAGTTAGGAGCTATGGTGTGGGAATCAGCCATCTCCGCAGCTGTAGCATAAACCGTCTGTGGAGCAATCAAAGGTGTAACTCCAGGAGGGTACTTGATTGCTGAAGGGGTTGTCTTCACGTCCTTGGCCATCTTCTCATCTTTCAAAAACTCCTTATCCGGTATCCATGTTCTTCCTAATGTGTCATTCTGAGGCATGATCAAAGGACCACCAACATTCACTCTGTAAACAGACTCGTAAGCATAGTCGGACAGACCAGAGAAACCGTTAACAGGGAAAAGGGCTGTGCCAGAATCAGAGATCAGTTCGTCCGGAGCTGAGACAATTTCAATGGCGTTGATGAACGCTGCAGAGCTTTTCATAGGTCTGAACCTGAGGGAGAACTGTGCATCCGTTATGTTCACAAGATACTCCTTGTGGAGAAGAGCTTGAGTATCATCGTTGTTGTTAGTAATCTTGAAGTTATGAAGCAACACATACTTCTCCGTAAGAACAGAGAAAGTTGCTTGTTGGAGATCAAACTTGTCATTAGGGAAGGCCAGGAACCCAATGCCAACCAGGTCGAGTCAAATGGAGTTTGTAGGTGGCTTCCTCACGGAAGATTCTTGCAGTTAGGTAGATAGGAGAAGCGGCCTTGTCTGAAGGTGGAGCAGAGACCTGAATATCATCCTTGGCTTCTATGTATTGGACCGTCTCTTGGTCACTCTTAAAGACTCTTCCATCAGGGGTTTTGGATGAAGATTTGCTTCCACAATCAATGAGGATATCATCTGCCGGTTTAAAACCGGTAGCAGGGCCTGAGAGGAAGAGGAGAATAGCCAAGAGGAGGAGAGCCACGGAAGGCTTTGGAGAAATAACAAAGATGGGAATCATGCATATGTCTTGGTTCTTTCTTATCTCCATCCCTCCTAGAGAGAGAAGAGGAAGAAGAAAAATAACAAGGAATGAAGGAGTTTGTTGGATAGCTTGTGGTTGAAGAAAAGAGGGAGAAAAAGGTCATAAAAGAGAGAAATGATAAGTTGCTATATGTGTGGTCAGTTTTGGAATATGCTCTACTTTAGTGGTGGATGTCATCATTTCCTTGATTATATTCAATGGTTCATTTTTAGCAAACTGCTAATATTCTGTTATCCTAAACAATGCCAAGAATAAACAACTCTGGTTCCCTATTTCAAGAATTAAAAAAGAAAACTCTAACCAGAATATATAACCTCACTAACAGTTTCATCACTAAAAGAAGTGATGAAGAAACATAGAGAAGACTAATCAACGTACCAGCGAAGCCATTCAAGTGACTCCAATGCTTGCTGATGAATGTCTGGTCAGGTTATTCGAATTTCTAACAAACAACAACAGAGTCTGGTCCCCTTACCTTTGTATAGCGGAGCTATCAACGTCCTAAAGACAGGTTTCCCTGAGACGAAGCAATTGATAACACAAAGAAGAAGGTAAGAACAGCAAAAAAACAATGCACCTGTGAGAAAGCTCTTAGGAGACGGGTGTCGGAAACGGACTTGGTGAAATTTTGACGAAAGTCATAAGTAACCGATGAATTGTGTTTTATAAAGAGGTTCCCTTGGATCTACTTCGGTTTTGTTCCATATACTAACGTTCTGATGATACATATATACATGATGTTCTGACTTGCATACTTCATGTTATTGAAAATATTATTAGAAAACAAAAAAAAACACGACAATACAAACTTTCTTCGTTAAACAAAAAAAAAAAAGAGAGAAGCAACCAGATAAACTTAATGCAACACACATAGAAATGGTTTTACGGATCGTTATGGTGGCCGTAAAGTTTCTCCTTAATCTTCTTAATCAAACCCTTCTTCTCTTCCGGTTCGTGAGCTGCTGATTTAGTTTCATCCCTTATCTTAGCTTCCCTTCCTGATCCTTGTTGACCTTCCTCACCTCTCTGCATCTAGTGAATATTGAGTCATTAATACTAACTAATATTAACAAAAACAAAACAACTGCAAGTACGTGTGACAGAAGGATAAGCGCCATAGTATATATATATATATATGAATGACATATATTACAAGGTTGGAGGAAGAAATGACGTGGTCTTCAAGAGGGTTGTGAGACACGGAGATTGGTTGTGCGTGGTGAGGTGTATCGGTGGTCGTGATCGGAGCAGTAATCGGATGTGGACCGGTGTAGCTGCTCTCCTTAAGGTGAGGAACGGTGGTTGCAACACCTGTCAGGTGCATCGCGTTACCAAACTCGTCCACTAGCTGAGCTGCCTTCCCTTGTTGGTCCGTCAGGTAGATTGGGTTTCCTCTTTCGTCTCTTATATCCGCCATTCTAACTAACTAACAAGATTCTTCTTAACTCTCAGCCAAACGTTGCTTCCATAGACATATGCCTGTTTGAAGGATGCGTTCTGTGTATGAGTTGTATATGTTTCTATCTATGTGCATGGGTCCGGACACGTGCAGCAATTTAGCGAACGAAGTTATGTAGGCGATTGCCTCGTACGCACACATGTGTCTTCTTCTTATACGAGCCTACTCATCCCGACATATATCTATTGGTGTTTGATCAAATTTGTACATGTATATAACCGTAACTTATATAAACTTATTTGGTTTGTCATTCACCATAATATCTCAAAGCCTTGCCGATCTTTCTATACATTATACAAATAGTAAGCAGCAAATTAAAAAAAAAGGAGAAACAAATCAAAATATCTACAGAAAGAAGTTTGATCGAGATCAAGCTGGTACATGTAATACAAACCATACCCAATCGCTTCTCTTCAGAGCCCTGAGTCCATTCTGAGCCACAATAACTTATAGATTAATGAAGGATCCCAATGTTCCCCAACCTTTGTATTCTAAAGTTGTGACTTTACATGTGTGGAAATTTAGCAAATACCCCAATAACATAAAAGCCAATGAGGAAAGTGTGTAACAACAAATAGCCTGTCTTAATTAAATGGTACCGTGTCAGTGTGTCTCAAGTTCTATGCTTCAGACAGTGAACGCAAAGCGGAACCTGAAAAAAAACAACCACAATTAATCCTTTTGCATGTGCAATTCACCGATTTGAGTCTGGGAGATATAGAGCGAGAGCTTACAAGTTCATATTTTGCTGGATTTGGTCCAGAAGAAGCCTTTCTTTTTTACAACAAGATTCTCTTTACCGGATTTACTGTTACCTCTGGACCCCAATGAGAAATGTCTAGCCAAGAAAGGCTTTACAGAATAACTTTTAACGCTAGAACTTGAGACCAGTTCAGGGCTCTTGTCTGTTGCTACTGCTGCTGCTGTCATGTGGTTGTGATCATACATTACAAAATCATCGCAATCAAAATCACTGTCCAAAACTCGGTTTCTGAGTCTTTTGTTGTGCCTAGCTTTCAAATCCATCTCAACTTTCAACACTTTCTCTGACAGCTTCGCCGTTTTCTTCTCACCCAATGTACAGATAGGGCATGAAGGGTCGAATTTATCAATTTCCGATGTCATCTGCTCTAAACACTCACCATGATAGACATGCCCGCATGCTAAAATTGCGGACACAGAGAGCTCATTGGTCATGAAGATCTTTTGGCTACTCCACAATGATTTTTCTGACAAGAGTCTAGAGCAGGCACCACAGGATTGCTGATGATGTTTGGACATTCGATTGCCATGATGGTCTATCTTGTCACGATCAAGCCCAAAGCAGCCATTATCATAAGACAAAGGCTCGTTGCTGCGAGAAGATGACATCATTTCAGAAAAGGCTTGCAGTGACCAATTTTCAGATGGTCCACTCTGAGAAGATTCATATCTCAAAGGATTTTCCTGCCTCTCTTCAGTTACTGAGCCTCTACTTAGTGAGTTCATTCCATAGATTTGACTATCTGTGACTTGCTTTGATAGACGAGGGCACTGTGTCAGATTAAGTGGCGACGAACTTGCAGGGTGCATGTAGCTCTGGGGGGAAAGTGGTGATGCTGGGAAAGAAGATGTATGTGAAGTCAGTGAAAGAGACAAATGTGCAGGAGATGGATATGAAGGCGCCACAGACTGTGTCGAATCATTTTCTTTCTGTGTAAGAGACAGAGATGCGAAAGAGAGGTTATTATGCATCAACAAACGTATAATTTCAAAGATGTACGAGAAGTCAGCTAGTGATGAAACACGCTTTACCTGCTCGAAGACTGTATCCATGGAAGAAATTCTTGGGAAAGAAAGATCTGCCACAAGATTCATGTAAAGACGATTATGATCAAGACAGATGCATAGGTGAGGCAAGAAGCAAACAGACAAACCCCATCAATAAACATAGACACATCTTTATTCTGCTCATCATGAAAAAAATTTATAAAGTCACAAGTGAATAACACCATACAGGTGTTTCCCCAGCTGAAAGGATTTACCTGAGGCCAGAGATTTCTGCAATGTCTGGGTTTGAAAGCTGTCCAAAGGAGAGCCTTGAGATGACACAAAAGCAGATTCAAACTTGATATCAGAGGAGCCATGGTTACGACTAATACCATGAGATAAGCAACTGAGAGAGGACTCTTCACCAGCAACACGTCCTCTATTATTATCCCAGCGGAAACTCCAAGTTGGAGAATGCCTCCTCTCAGAAGCTGAGGAATCAGGCACGAGGACCATTTTGTCACGAGCAGCAACACAACACGCATTCCCCATAACTGAACTCGCAACTACAAAAGCACTATGCAAAGACAGTGCTTCAATTCTTTGGGGGGGGGATGAAACTTTAGAACAACAATCCCGCTTCTTGCTACAAACTTCAAACAAAACAACAACACAATTAATGTAAGGGAAAACGAAGATTCAGTATAACAACCAAATTATCAGAGTCAGATAAGACGGAATCAAATTCCAGGATACAAGCAGAGCACCATCCACATTGGTAAGATCTGTGAGAGCTTATTAGTCATTGATCAAATGATACAAAAGCAACAGTTATATCAATAAGGGGAAAAGGAATCATATGGATCTATCCACTGCGACCACGAGTTTCAGAATCACTGAACTCTCTTCACTAAAAAAAATCCAGAACTAAATAAAGGTAATCCGATTAGTAATTAAGCTGAAACTAAGTGGTATAATTAGCATCACACAAATCCGCTATTAAGCCCACAAAATCTGCAAGCCGATTACCCAAAATAGAAACCAGAGCCCTAAAAATTAAATTTCGAAAGAAACAAAAGATATCAAACACAACAATCAAACAGATGCTGAGAGAGAGTCCCAGTGAGCGAACCTGCTCCCGAGAGTCTTCGAAAGTCGTCGGAGAAAAGGAAGACGCACGATGACAGGGGAGGAGGAGAGAGAGCGAGAGAGCGGTCTGTTAAAACACTGCGATGCGAGAGCTTTGCTTTGTTCCTTCTCTCGTGTAAAGAGAGAGAGAGGGAAAGAGATGATGAATACGAGTCTTTTCTCACGGTTTTATTTCACGCCGTTAGATTCCGGTAGGTGTTTTTATCGATATAATACCCCAAACCGTACCAAATAGTGAAAACAAATCAACCTAAACCAAGATGAACTTATTAGGTATCCTCCTTACTACTATCACTGGACCAAGATAAAAGATAAATCGGTTCGGCTATGTCAAAAATATAAATCGGATCGGTTAAGTGCCGTCAGAGTTAGCGTAATTGAAGTGACTTACGGTGAGTTGTGCCAAGTCACATTAAAAGACAAAAACGGAGGGAGAAGGAATAATTAACCCGCAACTTTTCCTAGTGACGTCGGTAGATGGGGCCCGTTTATAACCAAAAAAACTATATTCCAAATTAGACATTTTATTATATTCGAGGGGCCAATTTATAAAAACACCAAAAAACCATGTCCATGTAACAGTACCTTACAGAACACGCGACCTCGAGTTTTGTGAAGCCAACACGGAAGGTAAAGATTCAATGAAGAAAGGGAAAACAAACACGAAACCATCACTTCACATCACATTTAAATACATTCAATAAACGATCGTTTGGGTTCGAACCGCTAAATTCGAGCTTTGTTTTTCTTCTTTAAGTCGCCGGTTTCGAGGAATCTCCGGCTTGAAGTTTCACGCCGGCATCTTCGTGGCGCAAGCTATTTTCTCTAGAGTATGGTTTCTTACAACCCTGTAAGAAGATGCAGAGTGTTTCCATCTGTTATGTTAGAAAATAAACACTCTTACTGTTGTTATAATATGGCTAATGGGTCACCTGGAAAATGTTTCCGAGCTTCCTCAAACCTCTTGCTCTAGCTCGAAGAACATCTTTTGAAACACTCGGATCTTTAAGCACCTGCGGAGCAATAAAAAAAACCCACCAAGAATTTATCAATACAACGGAAAGATTGATGTAGTAATAGTAATAGGATCATAATAATTGACGTTGGATCATACCGCTTGGCAGACACGAGATAAGGTTGATTCGATGTCAAGCACATTGATTTGCCAAAGGGATTGAAGCATTGCATCTTTTTTAGCTTCAATGGCCTTCTGAATATGCTCCTCTTTGTTCTCTCCCTGGTTCAGCTTGCTCACTTCGTCCTGCAACTGAAGTAACGAAACCGCACCTACCAAACAAAAATAAGATCTCTTTGGTTTACCCGGAAGAAGCCCAAAAAACTGAACTTAAAGGTTGTTCTATTTCTTTTACCAGAAGCAGCCATAACTTGAGATTTGATCAGGTGGCCTTTGTCACGCACCCATTCAGCTAAGAAGGGTACTTTCATGAGACGCTTGTCCTTTCCAAGTTCTTTCGCAGCTTTTCTTGTGTAAATGTAACCCACAGTGTGCAGCATTGCTTCCCCAAAACCTTACAGTACCCAAAGTTTGTGAGGAGCTGTAAAAAGAAGAACTTAACAGGGTGATTGAGAAAGGATTTTGATTACCAGCTGTTGAGAGTCGCCTTGCCTCTGCGTTCGCCCAATTCACAAATTCATCGGTTTGTCCTTCCACGAATGGTTCGAGTTTGTTCTTCAGTGTAGCCACAAGCTTGTCTTCCCTTTCCTTTTGCATCGCCTGCACACGATTCCCATGAAAACACACACAGGTCATAAGAAAACAGTTAAAGAGAAAAGGAAAACAACTTACTTTGATCTTGTCTTGAAGCAATTTTTTCCTAATCTCAGGCTCATGTGATTCTACTTCAGCGTCAAGTGATGCAATTGAAGCAAGAGCAAGTTGGCCAATGTAGTCCTCAAACAACTCGCTGCCAAAGAGCATGCCAAACACAGCTGCAGGATCAACCATTGCATCCCTGCCAAAAAGAAAGACATATTATGGCACTAGCAACTAAGCATTTACACCAGTCACATTCTAGGATGATGACATACTCTTGAACACCTTCTTTGCCATAGTTATCATAAGCAGTGCGCTTCTCGGGATCGCTAAGAACCTGGTAAGCTTCACCTAGTATCTTCATTCACAATAAGGATTGGAGAGTAGTTTAAACAAACACTTGTTAACAAACCCCTGTGAAGCAAACTTATAACATAGCATTTTTGTCTCATGAATATTCACCTGAAAGTTTTTAGCAGCTTGAGGATCATTAGGGTTCTTGTCTGGATGAACTTGCCTTGCCTACCAAAAAAAAGAAAAAAAAGGAGCCAAATAAAATTTTGATTTGATAATCAAAACCAAAAGCTTCCAAATTTGGAATTTATTTAATAATGTTTCTATGATCTGGTCTCAACATAGTTTCCATAATCAAAATTAACAAATCTTATGAAGTGTGACAATTTACCTAAAAACTAGTAAAAGTGATTGTGGTGATAAGATAGCACAAGAGAAGAGAAGAAGAGGAGGTACTTTGATATAATAAGCTTTCTTAATATCAGCACCAGAGGCATCAGTCTTGACCCCTAAAACGTCGTAATACTCACTCTCCTTCACCATTCCCTCAAACTCTTATCTTAAAATTAAAGCTGAAACAAAATATTCAAATTTGATTACAGATCTTAGGAAAAAATTGGAGGAAATGAAAAGAAAAAGGAATTGGAAAACTATAAAAAATAAAAAATCTAGATTCGAGAAACTGGATTATGAATAATCAGACAAAGACAGAGAGACTTACAAGTTGTTCTTGGAGGACAAAAGAGATTGATCTGCAAAGCGATTTCAGATTTGGCAAGTTTATAACAATGAGTAGTTTAAGATGGATCTGAGCGAGGCACGTGGAACAAAGGATATATCTGGGCCTTAGGTTCGTACAATTGGACATCTTATTTTGACCCATCAAGTGGCCCATTAAGGCCTCGGGAGTAAGCGACAACCATCATTATTGGTAGTGGCGAGCGACTGCTTCGAAGGTCTAAAATTGAGCCGGATCGTTTGTGGTTGGAGTAACTCTAGTTTCTGATTCTTAGGTTTTTAATCACAAATACTTGAATTGATTCAAAGGTACGTGTATTATGACCAGGTTATTTGTTGAGAAACGCTCAAAGTGTTTATTGCTTATGCTGTGTGATAACAACATTGTCATTGTTATTGCATTTTTGGCGACCATCACATATGAATTTGTGATTTTAATAAAGTTTAAACCTAAAGGCAGACCAGACCGACCACAACCCAAGAAGCCAAGCTCAGTTTTGTTTCTTCCCTCACTCAACCTTTGTATCTGTTTTGAAGGTTCTGAAACTATTGTGCCTGATGATGGAACCATCGACCAATCCACCATTGGAACAATCTCTAAAGAGGTTAGTTGCTTTTGTATTTGTTTAATTTTAAACATGTTACTTTTTTCCCTTCCTTTCAGAATGTCATGGTCTGATAGCATGCCTGATGATCCCAGAACACAAGATTCTGCTACGTTTGGAAATTGTGTTACTCGTACTCAGAGGATGCATAGAGGGGTATTGTGTGAATACCTCTTTCTAAGCCCATGCTTCACTTTCTTTATTTAGTACAAAACTGATTTTGATGTTGTTACAGGAGGGAGGAGAAGAAGATTGCCATTGGAACATAGAAACTCTATTAAATAATATTGTACAGGAGGAAGGCATCACCCCTGCGTACGGTAATTTATAAGCACTGAATATGGACACTCATATGCTTTGCTTCTGTTAAGTATGTTGCCCTTTATGTAGAGCAACATACTGGAAAGCTCCAACCAAAGCCTAGATTGCTCGACACTGCGATTGAAGAACCTGAGTCTCTTTACGCTGATGATTATACAACGGGTGAGTTTATGGTCGATGTGGAATCAAGAAACTCTGAATCCAATACGAAGACTACATCTACATTTTATAGAGAGCTTCAAGAAGAAGAGCATAATATTCCCCAGAGAAACGGTAAGCATAATTGGGTTTTCTTCACTGTTTTAATTTAGCATTTTTTGGAAACAAAAATATTTGATAATTTTGAAACAGGTTCGTGGAGAAGAAGAAGAAACACGGTCTGGAGGAGAATGCAAAAAGGGAAAATCAAAGAGAGCTAGAAAGCGTAAAACCACTAGTGAAGAAGAAATTCAAGCATTCAAGTCGTCGGCAGAGAAACAGAACATGTAAACTAGTTGAACCAACTTCTCTACAACTGCAATTATAACCTAGCATCTGACAAGCTGTTTTCATGTTTCTTTTTCTCGGGTCTAGTGGATAAGGAATTGCTTGAAACCCCAGATGATTAAATCAGATGTCTACCTTTTAGAGATATGCTTCGCCTTGTTGACTATACAGCTTGGCTGGAGGTAATAATCATTCTTTATTTATAGTTTTATACACACTTTCTTTTAAGTTGTGTGTTGCTTGGATGGTAACTTTTCCTGGATGTCTCTATGTTCTTGTCCAATCACACAGAGAAAGGTAGCAAAGGGAGCTCCAGCTTTTGCCGCCCACACAAGAAAGGTACACTACAACTCATGTCAGAGAAGATAGAAAGTGCGGCAGATAAAATCATAGTGACCTGATGTTATGTGCAGTAATACGAACGCATCAGGGGATAACCAGTATTATTCCCAAGGTTTTGACGCAGAAGATGAGTTTGGTTTAGAGGAGGGAGAAAATCAAGACACTCATGTAGTGAAACCGGACTCACCGGTAAACTATCAAACATACATGAACAAGACGCCCATAATTTTGAAACAGGTTCGTGTGTGTGTTTTGTTTCTAATTTCTAATTTCTAATATCTGCAAGAGAAACAAAACACACAAACTTTCTAATTTCTCCGGTATCGGGCTTTTGTCTCCGGGAAGCGTTTGGTTCCTTTAACTTCGCTTTCTCCGGATCTTTTCTCGGTACCTTTGATCTGCGATCCCTGTGTTTCTCTGTTTCTTCTTCCCCAATCGTTTTGGACTTTTGCATCTTCAATGCCTGTTTCTGGTTCCGCCGTGTCTTTCTTCTGGTTCCGGTCGGGTCTCATCCCCCATAGCTTGTACAGTTGTAGTTTGGCCTGCTTGTTGGCCCATACTTTGTTATATGTGTTTTGGGCTTCGCCTTTTGGGCCTTGTCCTGTTTAATAAAACTTATGTTGACAAACAAAAAAGTAAGTAAAATTAGGAAAGAGAATATTCGGAGTATATTCTTCATAAAAACATAAAAGAATTTTCGAATTTTTGGAAACACATACTCAATAAAAAATTAATCGGAAAAACTTGCTCATTGCAAAAAAAACCCTCGACCCAGAAAGCCGCCACCGTCTCCGTTGTCTTAGCTCCGGTGGTTG
Source organism: Moricandia moricandioides (assembly GCA_905132885.1). Taxonomy (NCBI): domain Eukaryota; kingdom Viridiplantae; phylum Streptophyta; class Magnoliopsida; order Brassicales; family Brassicaceae; genus Moricandia; species Moricandia moricandioides. The sequence continues at coordinate 13,697 of CAJHQQ010000367.1, forward strand.
GTGGTTCTCACCGCCGCCGGAAGCGCCCCTGTTTCGTCTTGTTTTAGAGTTTTATGTTTTCAATCGCGGGATCTCTTCATCTCTGTATGGCTTCAGATCTGAACTTAGGCAGAGCATAAGAAGATCTTTGGAATGGGATCTTGCTTGCCTTTGTGAGGATGGAAATTCAAAAGGTCTATGGCTGGTCGGCTCTGATATGGTGGCCGTTGGCTATTCTTTCAGATCCTGAGCCGATGTTTGTTGGGTGTTTTTGTACGCTCTATTTTCTCCTGTTTCCAACCATTCTGAGATGTTTAGTTTCTGTCGATGGGTTGGTCTTTAGTATAGGTGTGAGTGAGGCTTAGCTGTGGTTGTGGCCTGGCGTTTTGCTTGGGTTGGGGAGTGCTTCCTTTGTTCATTGGAATCAAATCCGGTGTTTGTTGATCTTTGATGGTCAGAGCGTTTTGCGGGCTCAATTTTAATTTAGAGAAGAAGAAAGAAGATGGATGTTTAGCGGAGCTTATGCTTCCTTGCTGGTCTATTGCCGCCATTTGGATAGTATTAGGTCTGGATTTGGAGTGGTTTTATCTGGTTACCGGCTGTGTGAATAAGACGGGTCCGGAAAGCTTTCATAGGCTTTGCCGTGAGGTGTTGGTGCGTATGAGAAGTGTGGTGAATCCTCTCAAGGTCCAATGGCAAATTTCAGTTGGGATTGAAAGGTGTTTACAGCAACGGTTAAAGATTTTAACCCTTCTTAATTCAGTTTATGTGTTGGTGATGTTCGTCGTGTGCTTCTATTCTACCTCACTGATCTTCTCAATGTGTTGTCATTGGTGATGAGTTCTCGCTAGGTAAGCTTTCCTTTGAATGTAAGAGTGAGCTTTCCTCTCCTAAAGTTGTACTACCCTATTTTTTGACTCTTTTCCTTGTTTGTGTTAGTTTAAGGAATTTGTGTAATGTTCTTCTTTTGTTTCCGGATGATACATAGTATCTCACTGGCTCTTGACTCCGGGTGGTACTTGTTACAATGCTGGCTATGTGTGTAAACTGATGTTTGATTCAATCTTAATCTACCAGATGACAAAAAAAAAAAAATGAGATCATGATTAAATATAAACCAACTAATATCATCTTATCATTAAAACGCAATAATGCTGAGCATCTCAAATTAAAAGAAAGATATAAGCAGGTAATAGCGAATATTAATACTCTTACAATCTATACTATTAAAACATAGGCCTAAATATTATATAGATGAGCTGAACCGGCCGACGAATGAGTGTAATAGGCGACGGGGAAATATCAAAATCATTGAGAGAACACGATGCGAATTAACATTTCGTTTAGGCAAACAACGATCTGTTACAACAAAAAAGTAAAACAAAACCAAACCGGACAAACATGGATACGTAACCAAATCTAAACCGAAAACAGTGTAGCAGACAACCTCTTCATCCTTGATTACCAGCCACCACCGCCACCGCTTCCACCGTAACCACCATCACCTCCTCCGTAACCACCTCCATCACGTCTGCCACCACCACCGTACCCGCCACCACCACCACCGTAACCGCCACCACCACGCCCGCCTCCACCAGATCCGTAACCTCCGCTACGTCTGTCACCGTATCCACCGCCACCTCCTCCGTATCCACGACCACCACCACCGCCATATCCACCTCCACCACGGCCACCTCCACCGCCGCTTCCTCTAGACTGAGCCTCGTTGACGGTGATGGTACGTCCGTCGAGCTCCTTTCCGTTCATCTCTTCAATAGCATCCCTCATGGATTTCTCATCCTTGAAGGTCACGAATCCGAATCCCCTTGATCTTCCAGTCTCACGATCGTTAATGATCTGTCAAAACCAAATCAAAACAAACAAAAAATCAGCAAAAAATAACAATCATTCAACCTTAAATTAAAAACAAAAAATGAGAGATGAGACAAACAAATCGAACGTTCTCCGGGCTCGTAAAAGCAGGAAGATTAAACGTACCGATGGGACAAAGAAAGTAACAGAGTAACAAAGAAGATAGTAATCGAATCAAGTAACAGAGATCGGAATCAGATCCGTCGAGGATCGGAATCATCGGCTCGTTTGAATCCGGGATCCGGGAGTCCGATCTCTCGTGTAACGGACCTTATAATCGATAACTTCGCCGAACTGTGAGAACGCCCTTTCTAGCTCGGCATCTCCGGTGGCCCATGCAAGGCCGCCGACGAAACAACGGTACTCAACTTCTGCAGACATTATTTTGTTTTTTGAGGTTAGAGAGAGAAAGAGACTTGTGATTTGGGATGATAAGACGCAGCCTTTATTTATAGAGGGAACTGACGTAGTAACTAGGGTTGGCTGCCGAAAGAGTGGTGTGTTGTTTCAGTGATAACTATGATTAGTATGTGCGGTTAAATGTTTAGTGGGTAGGCCCCACCATCATGTGAGTGTGAGCATTTTGGGAAAACAAAGATTTCTTTTCTCCTCGTTCCTAGCAAACAAAATATCTTCAGATTTAATATCTTTTATTCCCTAGACTAAATGACACTTTTATCCTCCGTCTCATCTCTCTATGTGATACCTTTTGGGCCTGGACTTTAGACTTACATAATTTTATTAAGACACTTTTGGCCCATTGAATGAGATCATATGTAACTTTGGTCACTTCTAGTAGACCTAGTCCAATGTTTAATGGGCTCGAGGTATACTTGCTCGGAATACTACAGAAACGACGGTTTTTTGGGTATAGGGTTTAGTTCCATTGGAATTTCATGGTGCTGCTTGTGGTTACAGGAAAACAAATTAGAGATGGCATCGGCTTGCAGATCAGCGGTAATGAGAAACTTAGTATCAAGATCAAGAACCGTAACTCAAAAGGGCCTCAATCTTATACCCACACCGACGTCGCCTTCAGTCTCCCAATCCATTCCTCGCGCTTCGAGGTGACCACTCTCAATTATCTTGTCCGTTATTTACCCAACTTTAGAGAACATCCATGTAGTATTCTGGGTTTGTTTGTTTTTTTAGTAAGAAACATTTTGTCAATGCAAAAAATGTGAAGGGTTCTGTCGGCTTTGGGAAGCGTTGAAACGAAGACCCCACTCCATAGTGCGGTTGCTTCGGCTCGGCTCCGTTCAAGCATCGCTGCTGATTCCTCCTGCTGGAGCTGGCTTTCCCAGGGTACCTTTTTAATGATTACTAAACTAGAATCTCGTTTTTTGGTTTAGGTTTTAGATTATATTCTTGATTGGCAACTGGTTTTTCGTTACTCTTAAAGATTGAACAAACAAAACTGCTTTACCTACTGAATTGTGTGTCTTCACTCAACTTAATAATTGTCAAGTCTTAGATTATTTAGGTGCTAGCTAAGTTGTGTTATGTCTTAAAGCTTTTACTTCTCTGACTTGTCTTCTTCTACTTAATGTCATAGGACTTGCCACGCCTTTGTGACCCCCCACCCCCCGCTCTGCTATATGGCGAAATTTATTAGGACTTGCGTTCCAACAACAAAAAGTTCTTTTTCTCTTTTAAAACTCTTTTGTCCATGTATTTTGGGTCTTTCTCTGCATTGAAACTCAGTTTTCTTTTTTCCTTTCTTTCTTTTGTGCATGATGTCAAGTTTAGTTTTCATCTTTGACGATTGTTCGTGCAATTTACAGTGCATAACCCTTTTTTCATATTCTGAATCTTGTGGGTGCTGATTTTCTTCCTATTTCTAATATTCTCTTAGAGCTGGGAGTTCCTCGGTGACACCAAGCGTCAACGGATATTGTACTGCTTAATACTACTTGAATTTCCAGTTATAGGACGCACCTATTTCACGGATTAGGGCCAGATTGTTTCTTTTTTTCCAAATTGTTTTGTGTTCTTCTACTCAATGCGACAGGGCTTGTTTGAGCAGAGGAGATATGGATATTAAATATCTCAAAAAAGCATTATTAATCATCATCTTATAAAGCATTCTAGCTAAAGACACTACTAGAGTTGATTCTTGCATTTTAACGAACATAATCAAACTTAAAAACCCTACCAACCAATAATTGTGAATCCAAACTTTCTTGCACTCTACTCAACCCATTTCATTGATGATAATGATGTTAACACAATAACTGTTTTCTTCTCTCTTTTTTTTTTTTTTGGCCCACTAACTATGTACCTACAGTATTGGTACATTAGAGAAACGGAAACAATATACGAGAGCCCCCACACTCACCAGACAAAATCATCCAACGCCAGTTTCGCCACCTTCTTGCTTAAATTACCAAATGGGTGGAGGGTGAAGTTTAAAGCTGTAGAAAAAAACAAAAACAACCCCCTCTATGAAATTATCAAAGATACTAGTTATTACGGAAAAAATGTAACTGAAATCTCTAATCCAAATATACATGATTTAGCCCTCCGTTATTAAATCCTTAGGCGTTAATTAATAATTAGTCCATTTAAACGTTATTTTATTTATGTTTAGTGAAGAAGAGTAGAAGTCATACCAAAAAAAAAATAACGGATAATAATGTTATAACATAAAGGTGAAAGAAAGAAAAAAAATCAGACTTACTCTTTAGTCTCTCTTTCTGTATCCCCACCTCGTTATGTAATTAACAGCGTAACGAGATGGACGGGGGACAGCTATTTACACAACATCTCTGTGTGTGTGCCTATATATATATATAAATAAGAGGTCATGTTCTTAATGTAATAACTCGAACCAGAAATACTTAAATAAAAAGAGAAATTTCGAATACAAAAAGGGTTCTCTCTCTCTATCATCAATATGGGGAATTGTGGACTAAAGCCAAAAGTTTTGATCGGAGCTCCACCACCGGAGGAGCTTCAGATTTCACTTCTTGAAGATCAGAAGGTCGACGCTTCTAAATCTCTTAGCAACTTGTTCCTTCTAGTAAGCCACCTAATAACTTATTAAACATAATGTAGTTCGCTTTTGCGATGTTACATTCTTAACTATACTTGTCTTTTTTTATATCTGTGTTTGTGATTTTTTGGTTAATAGGACAAGGCAGAGAAGAAAATACAGGATGAGGAGGAGGAGAAGACAACACCGGAAAACATTCCCGTACACGAAGATCTGAAAACAGCTTTGCCTGAGGCAAAATCTCCAACTAAAGAGATCAAATCTCCGACAACAGAGACAGAACCTCTGGTAACAGAGACACAATCTCCGGTACGAGATACAAATGCTCCGTCTGATGATCAGAAGGTTAGGAATGAAAAGACTGTTCGTGAGGATAAAGTGATCAACGATGCAACTGTGGAAGAGACAGAAACAGAGGCGAAGCTAGAGGAAGTCAGAAGTGAAGCAGCAGCACCATGAAAGAAGTCTTTAACACTTTAAATATCAAGTTTTTTTTTTTTTTGGTTACATTATGTTTGTTCTCTATTCCAAATTTCATTACATGAAATGCAACGTCAGTCAGTCTTTCCTTTACTTATTCGTCAGCTAAAAAAATTTGTCAAAGAAAGATGCTCGAAACGCTAAGTTTCTGCGTCTTGATAGCAAACGCTCGTTTTAAACTTTTGGTTACCTGAACACAAACGCTGGTGATTTGACACTCCCCATATTTCCAAACACCGAAGTTTACTGGTCGTTCACTAGTGTAATATTTCGTTTGAAGCGCTGCGTTATGCGTTTTTCTAAAAAGGCATGCGTTGATGGGCCCTTTCCAACGCCTTTAAAAACACTCATGGATGGATGGGGCCTTACATTAGCACCAACAATTGAAAACTTTAAAGACTTTACTGAGATGGGCTTTAGATAATTAGCTGGTGTGTAAAGACTCGGACCTTTAAAGCAGATCCGGATTCTGTGCATTTTTTTTTTTTTGTCTACTGGGCCACAACGGGCCGGGCCAGTTAGCCCACTAGCCTCACCGTTGGAGGCGGGGGTTGAACCCCAGATGCCGGGGGATTCTGTGCATTTAATTGGCAGATATCTAACTTGCACCTTTAAATAGGTTTCAATTAAGTTTTTTTTTATATTTTATATTAGGTGTTTTGTTCGAAATTTTACGAGTAATTATATTATATCAAAATATAAAATATATATATTATATTTACATTGTAATAGTTTTTGAATAATAATTAAAATAAATAAATTTAAATTTTTAATTTTAAATAGTTAAAAATCAGTATATATTTTTAGAAAATGAGTGAGATTTAAAATAATTCAATAAAATAAAACTAGTTACTGTGGAAAGTAATCTCTGTAATAAGAAAGCAAGCCACCAGGCAGTGAAGATTCAAGAAGAAGAAGAAGAGGAAGTAAAGGAGTCTGTGTTGGAGCTTTGAAAGCTAATGTGTTGATAATGACGACGTGTACTCTTTTGGTGTGGTTGGGTGCAGGTGTGTGTTGTAGAGACAAAGATGTGCAGTATTAATTATTTTTAATCATAATGTTTATATTGATTCCGTGTTCATTTGAGTTACTCTGTATAATAACACAAGGAGAAAATATAAGAGTGAAAACACTACGGTTAATAATGGATGTTAGTGTTTTCCAAATCTTATACTCACTTGTTTTGTAAGTGTTTTTTCACATTTTTTGCATATTAGTTCATAAATTAACCATGTTCTCATAAATAATAACTAGATAAGATGTTTGTTTTCGCCATTACCATAAACTGGTTGGCTCTGAATATAGAATTTTTACTCCAACACAGACAGGTAGAGTTATGGTAAAAATTGAAAAAGAAAGAGTAATGGGTAACTTAGTATGATTTAAGTTAAACGGCTGCGATGACACCGCATGTCACGCAACAGATGAGTCTACGATTGAGATGGAAACAGAAGGGCCCCAAGACGTGTTCATTCCTTATCGATGTAGGAGTGGCTGTGCATGGACCCCACCAAATCGTATAATTGAACTCAAACGCATCTTTCTAGCAGAAAAAGGAAATATAGTAAAAAAAAGGTTAATTTTTTCAAATAGTTTTTATTAAAAAAAAATAACTTGAAAAAAAACACCGAAATATTTTTTTAATGTTAATATTTATATAAAAAAATTACTTTCATAACTTTATTTTATAATTTAAAATCTTAAATCAAATTAGTTAATTCAATAATATAAATATATATTTACAACTTTTAGTAAATTTTATTTTGTTATATTTTTTTTGGAAATCTATTTGCATGACCAAAATTTTAAGAGTATCACATAATATTTCTCTAGAAAAAAAAAGAAAAAGAGTAAAGCACATCAAAGAAGTTAAGGCCATGATTAACCCGGGTCTCTTAAGGTGAGGTTCTTAACGAAAAATTTGTCTTTTTAATTTTTTTTTTTTTTTTACATTTTTCCCGCTAAGAGACGGCTCTTATGGTTCTTATTTAAGAGACGGTTCTTAGGTTTTTTTAGTTAAAAGCTAAGATACGTCTCTTAGAAAAGCTAAGAACCCCACCTTAAGAGACCCCGGTTAATCCTGCTCTAACAGAGAGATACAGGAGGGTCGTTGGATGAAAGCAATTTTAAAAAATCTTGAAGTCGGTCATCACATTTGACGGTTCAGAAGTAAATACATGCAATTGCAGAGGAACAAGCATGACGTTACTTCTTCCAAACCGACATTGTAGTTTCCTTTTTTCTTTTTTTTTTTGGGAAAATTTCCTTTTTTTTTCTTCTTATTTTATTAGTTTTCCTTTTTTTCTTCTCTTATATATATAAATAAAGTGGACAACACAAATACCAGACAAAACAAAAGAACAACGGACGAGGAGACACGTAAACGTGAGTGATCAAGAGTGGTGTCAAAACGGAGACGAGATCAATTCGACCGAGAATCGATTTACTAATCAAAAATGGAGGTGAGTGGTTTTTCGGAGACGGAGATGGAAGCAGCGGATCTGCTAGTGCAATTGAGCGAAGATGATACGTTGAGCTGTAGCAGCGGTACAGGCTTGAGCGTCAGCGGTTGTGAAGGTGGAGTCAATAGTAAGAGACACGACGATGTCGTTAGTTCTGAGATTGGTGTTGTATGTATGATGAATAAGAGTGCTAAGGACGGTCAAAGTTTTGTTAAGGCGATCACGGAGACGAACAAAATAAGGACGAATAAGAAGAAAAAGTTTCGATCTCTTGCGAGTATTTACAAAGCCACAAAGGAGATAACGAGAGGGACTTGTTGATTTTGTTGCCGCTGAGCTGATGATTGGCTAATTACGTTTTTTTTAATGACGTTGGTTAAAAGTGTGTTTGTCCATGGTTTTCAATGTTTTTGTATGTAATATAGTTTTTTTATTAGCGCTGAACCAGTATAGGAGGTGCTGGAAGAAACAAAACTATAAATGCTGCTTTGCAAACTGGAGCTATAAATTCAAAAAAAATATATATATTATTGAGAATAATATTAATTAATATGTGGTCTCAGCACAGAAGAAAGACATATTTGAGACCATATACTACTACCATGCACTCGAAGTCATTTTCAGAAATTGCTAGCTATTAAAGAAGGTTACGTATGAGAATCATACAAGGAAGTCCTGTGACTGTAAGGTATGTATCTCAGCGAGCATTTTTTTTTTCCTTTTTTTTTTAAGTATGTTCAACATTGTCATAAACTCTTATCGCTAGTTGGTTAATTTTACTTGCATGTTAAGTGATGAATTGCGTAGTAGTAAAAGAAGCATCTTCTGACTTAATATGAGAATGTAGTCTTTTACGCTCAAGACAATATATTATGTTGTAAAGATATATCGATCAAAAGAGGGAGAAGCTTTATGTTAAGCGAAGACGGAGAAGAAGCCAGTGAAGATACTAGATAGTTTGGTCTTAGACAATCGGGGCCGTTCCTGAGAAACATTGGCTCAGAAGCTCGAATTTTTTTTGGCCCATTCTATAAAACTGAAAAACGCAGTGCGAAGGTTTGAATATGTGTTCTCTATAATAGTAAGAATTACTGTTACCAATAAAGTTAGAAGATATTTCTGTTAAAATTGACCCCATAATTTTATATATTGGTTCTGGCCCGAAGCACATGCATTCACCAACTTATATTCAGGCCCGCACGGCTCTGTAGACAATAGAAGAAGTGCCTCTGGGTCTCTCTTAGGTGGAAATTGAAATGGTCCGTGCGCAAATATAATGGGCCGACATATAGCCCATTGTTATTTTAACTAAGCATCTCGATTGTAATCTCCGCCGTTGATCGTGTGAGGAAGAAGAAAACCCTAATAATCGGACGCCTCTTATATAAATAAATAAATCATCCTCTCCTCTCCATCGTCTTATAACCACTCAGAAACCTTAAAATCATAGCACCGATTCAATTTTATTCTCCAGAGTTCCATATAATCTTCCTGTTCAATTCTGTCTTTTCTGTTGTTGATGATGATAAATCCAAAGGCTTGTTTCTCAAAAAAACATTCGCAGTGGCCGCCTAAGAGCTTTCGCCTTTCGCCAGGCTTGAGAGTTTATGCTGCTTCTATCCTTCCTTGGATGTCTGAAACTAGCTTTGACTCCAAGTTGCATTGTTTTCTTTTTTAATTTCTTATTTTTTGGGGCTTAGAAAATTGTAATACTCTGAATTTTGTTTCTTGGTGCTATAGGATTGAACAAAGTCCCAAACCTCATAATCCATCTGTTTCACTTTGTCAACAGTCATAATTGGATTCTCTCTGATCATTTTATGATGGTATTATGGATTTTGATTATACTGGGTCGATGATGATAAATCCAAAGGCTTGTTTCTCAAAAACATTCGCAGTGGCCGCCTAAGGCTTTCGCCTTTCGCCGGGCTTGAGAGCTTATGATGTTCTTATCCTTCCTTGGATGTCTGAGACCATTCTCTTAATGTAATAAGTATTTGTTTTGGATTTTTGTAATCGGTTGATGATGATTTTCATTTAAGGCTTGTTTCTCAAAACATTCGCAGTGGCCGCCTAAAGCTTTCGCCTTTCGCCAGGTTTGAGAGCTTATGATGTTTTTATCCTTCCTTGGATGTCTGAAACCGATCTAAACTTGATAAGCTTTGTCTACTTTCTTAATGAAAGATCTATGATGATGAATATTAAGGCTTGTTTCTCAAAAACATTCGCAGTTGCCGCCTAAAGCTTTCGCCTTTCGCCGGGCTTGAGAGCTAATGCAGCTCATATCCTTCCTTGGATGTCTGAGATCTTTTTTTTTTCACCTGATTTACTTTATCGTTCTTGCCTCTTTTTGTGTTTAACTATGCAGGTGTTTCTGGATGGTTGCTTCGTTGGCGTTGCAACCCTTTTGACATTAATGGTTTCATGTAATTTAAATGTTAGAATCATTTCTCTTATAAAGCTTTGTATTTTCAGCCATTTACGGTCTCTTGTATCATCCATATAAGATTCAGTTTATGAATGTTTGAAAGATGAATGTTATGTTTACGAATGTTTCAGAGACTTGTCTTTTTTAGAAACTTGAGTTGTACTCGTAAACTGTTAAGAGATTCACTCAATTAACTCAGTAAACTTTCTGAGCAGAGAGGCGATATAGTAACCCTGGAATTAATATTTTGGAATACAAAATCTCCCTCCATTACACCGTCGCTTTTAGTTTTGCGTGTATATGGGCCTAAATCCATGGCCCAATATTAATATACTTCGGCCATCAGTATGGTTATCAACTAGTGTAGTTCTCTTAACACTCTGATTAATTGGCCTGCTTCAGACTTTGACGTAGTATGAAAGAAAAAAAAAAGGTTGAACAACAACAACAAATTGAAGATATGGCAACGTACACACGTATGAGTTTCTTTCGCCATAATGTAAGGTTTGACTAGTATGATTAAGAAGTCATTTTCAAAGATGATATTCATAGTCATGGTTTTTTGTTTTTATACGATTTATTCAGTAGGAATAAGATAATACTTGGTTGCAATTCAATTTCAAGTTTCCAATGATCAGCCCAAGCAGACCAAAACTCGTGGTCCTATTTATTTAGTTAGTGTCATTATACGGAATCCATTCAGTTACATGTTTTGTTGCTGTTGAAGATATGTGTAATATCGATGTTAACATGGTTTGATTTTTTTTTAAGTATAAAGCATGTATTGTGGGTAAATTCATATGTAAATTATTTGAATCTATGATAATATCGCCTGATATATAAGTGAAACATACCATGAAAAGAAAAGAAAAAAACAGTTCACGTGGAAAACAACGAATAAGACTGAGATAGTTAACGGAGCAACAGAAGACGCAAATGGGAGTGGAAGAAACTCACAAGAAAAGGGAAGTGGTTTTGGATCTTTAACCAAACGGAACCTCTTTCTTCTTTTTTGTTCTCGTTTCCAACCCCTCCTCAGAAAGACTTTACCTTAGCGAATATTCCACGGGGTGGTAGTGTTACTTAGCCACGAAACATCGAGGTTAGATTCACATTAACAATCCCCCATATTCAATATATCCCTCTATATATTAAATGAGAAGTACATTTGACACGTGTCGCTCATACAGCCCTTCTCAGCCGAAATAACGCGATTCTATTGGTTGATTTTTTAGAAATTCATTTTTGATTTATTTTTTTCATCGACACAACTTAAATGGAAAGAATAACACTTACCTTATATTGTATTCTCGGTTCAAAATAAATATTTTTCCGATGATTTCTCTTTTTAATGCATTGAATACTCATTAAATAAGACAATTGAAGGGAAACAACCGTAATTGTCGAGAAAATTTATAGATCATTTGGTTCGTTATTAATTATTTGTTATTAGTTTCCTTATAACAAATATTAATTAATATATGTAATAATAAGTTGCCTTATAAGAAATTAATTAATTTCGCAAGAATATTAGTTAATACATGTAATAATTAGTTTTCTTATAACAAATATATTACTTGCGCAAGAATATTAGTTAATACATGTAATAATTAGTTTCCTTATAACAAATATATTACTTGCGCAATAATTATTACATGATTCATGTAATAATTAGTTTCCTTATGGATGTCTCAGTTTCCTTATAACAAATAAATTACTTGCGCAAGAATATTAGTTAATATTCTTGCGCAAGTAATTTATTTGTTATAAAAAACTAATTATTACCGCAAGACTTTCTGCAGACGAACTTGGTTTCTTGAAAGGAACATGTGATAGATACGCTTAGCAGGGTCCAGTGCTATACTCAAAGTGTATAGATTGTTTCAAAACGTTACCTTTGGCTTCGGTGATATCAGATAGCGTTTACACAACTCATGGAGGTCTCTTTCAAAGCTCCTCTCAGGTCCATGAAGATAGCACGACGAATTCTTCTTTATTGTTGGGGTATTTAGAGGAACTTGACAAGATTGAGAGGAGACAAGTTGGTGAGAATGATGATGGGAATATAACTCTTAACCATGTTTTATGGTCGTGTCCATGGATGGCTGATGGTCTGAGCGAAAGTAATTACAAGGGACTTCTTTGGGGAGCTGATTGCACTGAGAGTTTTCTAAAACAATCAAACTTAAAGGTAAATGGTAACTTGTAATGATGTTTCATTTGTGATTATATAAACTTTAATGTGCTTGCTTTTAGAAACTGTTTGAAGAGAATATCATCTTGTTTACCTTCTGAATATTGTGTAACCAGTAATCACTTTGGTCCTGTAGGAGCCGCCGTCTGAGTATTCTCAGCCGAGGGTAAGCCCATACCGTCTTGCAGCTCATCTAACCTCAGCTTTCGCCATATATTGTGGACTATTCTGGACAGCTCTCTCTGTTGTTATGCCTGAACCACCAGCTGAGTCACTGACTTGGGTTCGCGGAGCAGCTAAAGTGAAGAAGCTTGCATTACCAGTAAGCTTGATTGTTGGTATCACTGCCATCTCTGGAGCCTTTGTTGCTGGAAATGATGCTGTAAGTAAACTAATGGATCTAAGCTTTTATTTTGTCTTGGTTACAAAAAGAACTCTTGGTGATCTTAATCTCTCCGCTTGTGACTTCCAGGGTCGTGCATTCAACACATTCCCTAAAATGGGTGATACATGGATTCCAGATGATATATTTGAGATGAAACCACTTATACGCAACTTTTTCGAGAACACATCAACTGTTCAGGTACACCATTGGAAACTCTCTTATGGTGGGTTCATCTCAAATATGAAGATTATATGAGAGCATGTTTTGGTGGACGTCGAGACCAAATCTGTGACTTATGAAATGTTCATGATTTTAAAACAGATACCATTAGAAGATAAGAAGACCAAGATATAACATATGAAATGTGACATGTGTAATACTATTTTTGTACTAATAAATATGTATGCGTTAGTAGAGTCAAATTGTTAGCTAGCTAATATAATATTTACATAATTAACCGATGAGTTGATTGGATAAAACTTGTGCGTATTCAGTATATCACATTCTAGAGATATTATCTAATCTATTAATTTAGAGTCCTATTTTTATCTACTACTAACAAGTCATATTAAAACCACTTAAAAATTAGTTAATATGACATATTTGATTATTTACATTAATAATAAACCAACTCAAATTTTAAATTTTATTTTTAAATTATAACAAAATTTGTTGAGAAAGAATCTAACAAAATCTTACTTAAAATTTTAAATATTTGTTTTAGAAAATAACACATTAATAAATTCCGTAATTAGTAATATAATATTATTATAAATCAATGTTAAAAAAGATTTTATTATAAACAAGAAAATAGATTATATACTGTTTTTATAAATTCAACAAAATATATTTTGGATTATATAAAAATAGCAGTGCTACATTAATTAAATATAATAAATTATATTAAATAGGTAATTTAACAATTTTTAAAATTGCTAAAATTTTCATTTAAATAAATTATCACTCACATTAAAATGGGTTAAAATTCGTAAACTATATAATATTTTTATACAAAATAAATGTATTAACATAGGTTAAACACACACACACACACACACACATATATATATATCTACAACTTTTTATTTATTTTGAAACTCTCAACAATATATTGTTTAAAAATATTTGTATACAATAATATAATAGTATATAAAACTTTAGTTCATATACTATTTAAAAATATGTTATTAGAAAACTATGAAATTTTAGTTTTTCATTTAAAATATTAAAGACAAATACAATTTTAATTTTAAATTTATATTTATTTTAATTATAACAAAATCTATTGAGAATATTTTTTTTAAATAGTACCAAAAATTCAAATATTTTATTTATAAAATAATAGATTAGGTGTAGTCACAAAAAAAAATTGAAAATTCATTTAATGTTCCAAACTTAAAAATAGCTGTGTAATTTTGCAAATTTTTCTTGACAAAATATAAAATTTTGAAAATAAATATTTAAACTCAAAATTATAATATTAAAAATTGTACAAAAGATAAAATCATAGATAATAAAAAATAACTTTTTGAAATGTACCACGAAAAACTATTTATATATGTTGTAAAAAACTAAAGCAATCTAATACCTTGAAGTCTTATTATTTTAAAAAAATAAAGCTTAATATCATATCATCCCAAAAATATTTTATATCAATAAAATTTACTAAAATAATATGATAGATAATGTTATGTATAAAATTTACTAAAAAAATAAAGCTATATTATTTAAATAAAACAGTGTTTCACTTATAAATCCCGTAAAATACTAAAATGATATATCCTCCTATATATTAAAAGAGAAATCACTTTGCCACATGTCACTCATACAGAGCTTCTCAGAAGAATTTGAGACATTTGATTGGTCGATTTTTTGGAATTTCTTTATCATTTTTTAATTCATTGATTCCACTATAATAGGAAAGTACCATTGAATACTAATTGCAAGGGAAAACATAATTTAATTACCAGTTAACATCACTTTCCAAATGACTTACATAATTAGTTAATAAATTACTTGCGCAAGAATATTAGTTAATACATGTAATAATTAGTTTCCTTATTACAAATAAATAATGTGCGCAAGAATAATTATATCATATGAATATCATTTTACGAAAATACCAATTTAATATCTTCTTTTAAACGTTTTCATTATTTATTGCATTAATATTATCTTGGCGTCATTAATCTGAGAACATTCACTTTGTGTATATACATAGGTGAATCTCGATGTCTTTACACCCACACATTCTTCTTTTTTGATTGCACAATGGCAATGGTGCGAGCCAAGAAAAACATTGTTTCTTTTCTTAGAGAATTAAAACCCCAAGCACCCACAAAAGAAGACATCAACTGTTAAGTCGAGAACACATCAACTGTCATTATCGCTTCTCACTTATTCGCTTCATGTTAATTTTATTGTCTATGAAATACAACAAGGAGAGAGAGAGAGAGAGAGAGAGAGAGAGAGAGAGAGAGAGAGAGAGAGAGAGAGAAGAGAGAGAGAGAGAGAGAGAGAGAGAGAGAGAGAGAGAGAGAGAGAGAGAGAGAGAGAGAGAGGAGAGAGAGAGAGAGAGAGAGAGGGAGGGAGGGAAGGGAGAGGGAGAGGGAGAGGGAGAGGGAGAGGGAGAGGGAGAGGGAGAGGGAGAGGGAGAGAGGGAGAGAGGGAGAGAGGGAGAGGAGAGAGGGAGAGGGAGAGGGAGAGGGAGAGGGAGAGGGAGAGGGAGAGGGAGAGGGAGAGGAGAAGGAGAGGGAGAGGGAGAGGGAGAGGGAGAGAGGGAGAGGGAGAGGGGAGGGAGGGAGAGAAAGAGAGAGAGATTTTGATAAATGTCTTTCTATATACATAATATAGAATAGAATGAGATATTTTTCTTAATAATAATTTATTTATTTTTAAGAAAATACATATCCGTTTGAAATTTTTTAAAGTACAGTATAAATAAAAATTGTATATTTTATTTTGATATTATTTTTTGGCTAAATTATATTAGTAAAGAAAATATAGATCAAATAAAATGAAGGGGGAAAAGAAGAAAAGAAAAAAAATCAAAAGCTGAGATTTATAGGGATAGATATTGTAATATTACATAAATATACATTGTATATTCTAGCCATAAGGTTGATATGGTTATATGTTGAATTATAAAATTTTTTTATGGTTGTACATTGCAATTTCTCTATTTTATTTGATGCAAAATAGGCCAAACAAATTGATACACTTGCTTAGATGTAACTACTTCATTAAATCTCCATCTATGATTTTCCAAATGGTTTTTGTGTATGTGTAATTTGATAATCAAAGATAATATACTTTTTGATTTTTAATATTTTCCCCATAAATTTTTAAATATGTATGAAATCATAATTAAATATTCAGTGAAATCGTTTTTTAATAATATTGATCGTAGAAAACATCAGGAAGTGCATTAGTGTTGATACTATCAAATTATTAATTGATGAATATCTTTATATAACTATTGAATTGCCCCCAACAAACAATGCAATGAGACCAGCTTTGGCTTGTAATAAGAAGGGGTTGTTTCTAAACTTTAGAGATCCTCAAGATATTGAATTATAGAAAATAATAGTTTAGATAATATGATATATTATCCTTACATACTAACAAACATTTATCAAACGAAAAAAATATATATCAAACGGTTAATTACCTAAAGCTACACTTTTGGATTATACATTTAAACACGCGTTACAGATGGTTCTAGGCTGAGAATGATAGCTTTGTAAAAATATATGAATAGTTAGTCAATCAGTCTAAATTATTTAATTAAGAAAGTATATAAAAGGGTCATTAAAAAGTGTCGAATTTTCTAAGCAACCTAGCGAACAATCGATATAAGATCAAACTCACCATGGGCTAAATTCAGATAATACGACGAGGGTACAATACGTAAATCACTTAAAATCCAAGACTCGATATAAATAGGATCGTATAGGTATAGCTCGAGTTGATAGACAGAAATAAAAACACTCTCAAAACCTCTTCCCTTTCTTCTTCTTGCTACCTTTTAATGACGTTTGACGAGAGCATGGTGATCAATTCTTCTTCATTTATAGAAGAAGAGTACGACGATACAGGCGATGGGTTTCATTACCAGAAGCAGTTTGTCTAGGTTATCTATCTGCACGAGCTCCTTCCACGACGATGATGAAGATACCTTCACAAGCCAACCTTCGGAACTTGATAACTTCATGTCTGAGCTGCCTATGGAGGGCTTAGACGACGACGACGCTGAGGCGGACGAAGAAATCTCCGATGACGGTGAAGACTCAGATTCCAATAAGGAACCTACAAGGTTTTACTCTTTCCTGACGATCATTTCTCGCCGGAGAAGAAAACTCACTGTCTCCACCGTTTTCAAGAAAGGTAGCGAGATGATGAACGTTGATGGAAGTACTTTAGTTAAGCAAAGAAGGTACGGTCACGGTTTTAACGGTGTGGAGAGAGACAATGACGGAGACAGAAACCGTTACGGTGGAGGAGGGGAAGGAGAGTTGACGGTGGAAACGAAGGTGAAAGGAGGAAAGAAGCCGATGAAGATGGGTTTTGAGGAAGTGAAAGCTTGTAGAGATCTCGGGTTCTTCGACCTGAAAGTTCCGGGTCGGGTTTCTGTATCCACAGGGTCAAACTTTTTGAAAAAATAAAACATGATAATATTTTACCTAAAATAAAGAATTACAACACATATACAATACAATTCTAATTAGTGATAATATAAAATATGTTACTTTTAAAACTATACACTATTAATTCCAGATTTGGAAAATAAAATATCTTTTTAAACACACAAATTATTTTGGGACGTTGCAATTATGCATACCGGAACGACTACCTCTTGATACTGAAGTTACTTTGTTCCATCTCGTCCGTGTAAAATATCGAATACCAACATTTTCATGTGCATGATGCTTTCTCCCAAAGACGGTGGTCTTATGATATAAAATCTGTTACTGCTAAAACTTTGTACTACTTAATCCATAATTTGAATCTGTTTATGTCCGCACAGGGCTACTTGTTACTCAGCTACTTCCCCATGTGATAGAAAGTAGAATTATAACCGGAAACAATATTGCGGGAGATAAGGTTTGGATTCCTAGAATGTTTGTAACACCACCTGACACAAAGTTTCCCTTCAGAATGCGTTGAAGACAGTTTCCGGTTACATTGGCTTTCGCGATGACTATCAACAAAAGTCAAGGTCAAACACTAGAAAATGTTGGTTTGTTTCTACCTAGGCCAGTCTTCTCTCATGGTCAGCTATACGTTGCACTTTCAAGAGTTAAGTCGAGATCTAGATTAAAAATCCTAATAACTGATAAAGAAAGGAAGCCGGAGACAAAAACATTGAATGTTGTCTACAAACAAGTTTTCGAGAATATTTCGTAGACAGAGTACATAATTGTTATCTACTTTTTATCCAACAATTTTTTAAAACTATATAAATTGTTACAAGTATTTATTTTCTTGAAATTTGGCAGATGGGTAGTGATGAGTATGAAGATTGATACTTTATTTCATTGCCAATTAGTTTTTCGACTATTCCGATCATGGTATGGTATGTCACTTTAATATTTTTTCTGTTCAGTAAAGAATAGAAAAGAATAAATATTTCAAATTATATAACACGTCCACTTCCTTACAAAATTAAATACATTTTTTTGCAGGTTTCTAATGGAAGTTGTTTTCATTATCGAGACAAGTACTTCATATTTGATCAAATACTTCATACCTGATATAATTTATCACCAATACTTTCAATTTTATTATATTTTCTTTTAATATGTCTACATAAACTTTTCGAAAATATTTAGGGACGTTCATAAAATATTTTCTTAAACACACAATTTATTTTCGGACGTTCCAATTATGCATACCGGAACGACTACCTCTTCATACTAAACGTTTCTTTGTTCTATCTCATCCGTGTAAAATTCGAGTACCAACATTTTCCTGTGCTTGATGCTTTCTCCCAAAAACGGTGGTCTTATGATATAAAATCCGTTACTGCTAAAACTTTACACTACTTAATCCATAATTTGAATATATTTATGCCCGCACAGGGTGCGGACCGGTCACCTAGTTACTAGTAATTAAACAAACAAAAAGTCAGATTCCACGTTAATTTATTCATCTCTCTCCCTTAAGTTGTGTCTCGCACTACTCCCCCACCCACACACAGCTTTTTGTTAAGTTACTCAAATTTGTAAGAGAATAAATAGTTATACTATTTAAACTTATTTTGTGTTGTCCAAACAAAAAGAGTTTAAACTTAGTATTTTGCTTGCTTTTAATGAAGAAAGTGAGTAGGGAAAATAAATAAAAGAGAAGATTACATTAGGAAAAAAGTTTGTCAACTACACGAAGTTTACCCTAATATGCTGGAAATCATCCAATGTTTCATAATATGTTAACAACTACACGATGTTTATGTTAATACATGCCACATATACGAAGTAAATGATTATATGGTAGGAACATCAAAATCGGATTTAATTGATTCTAGGAAAAGTTAATGGGGTCAAACTGTAATTAATCAAAAAATCAAATTTAAAACAAAAGGAACTAAGTTTTAGAAAAAATAATTGTTACATTAAATTTTGATTGGGTAAAAATTATAGAAAGTAGTTGAAAATAAAAATAATAAAATTTATAATTGAAATTTAATATATTTTAATATTTATGAAAAATTAAAAAATATGAAGACAATAACTTTGATTTTGTCGATCATATTAATTTCCAATATAAACATTTTAAAGAATTCATATTTTGGACTTTTAAATTGGAAATAAATTTTGGTTGAAAGATTTTAAATAGATTAACAAGATGAATTATTTTAAAAGACAAAAAAAATGAATGCTACGTAAATTTTAATATCATAATATATCAAGATTATGTTGACATAATATTTACAAAAAGAAATGTTAATGTTGACAAAAATAATCAGATATGCATATATATATATATATATACAGATAACAGATACAAATTTGGTATTTGTAAACAGTGTGTCAAATTACGGTGACATATTACAAAAAAAAATTATAATGCTTATGTATGTTATATCATTTTAATTATTGATAGTAGTAATATATTTGTAAATGTATTTTATAGTTTTATGATGTTAATTGTAAGTGTTATGAGACGTAGCATTTCTTTTCTTTGACTTTTAAAATAATTCATCTTGTTAATCTATTTAAAATCTTTCAACCAAAATTTATTTCCAATTTAAAAGTCTAAAATATGAATTCTTTAAAATATTTATATTGGAAATTAATATGATCGACAATATCAAAGTGATTGTCTTCATATTTTTTAATTTTTCATAAATATTAAAATATATTAAATTTCAATTATAAATTTTCTTATTTTTCTTGTCAACTATTTTCTATAATTTTTACTTAATCAAAATTTAATGTAACAATTATTTTTTCTAAAACTTAGTTCCTTTTGTTTTAAATTTGATTTTTTGATTAATTACAGTTTGACCCCATTAACTTTTCCTAGAATCAATTAAACCCGATTTTGATGTTCTCACCATATAATCATTTACTTCGTATATGTGGCATGTATTAACATAAACATCGTGTAGTTGTTAACATATTATGAAACATTGGATGGTTTCCACCATATTAAGGTAAACTTCGTGTAGCTGGCAAACTTTTTTCCATTATTTTACTCTCCTTCCTTTTATCACTTAAACGCGAGGAAGGAGACTCTGATGGGAAGTCCATAACTGAAAAAATAAAAATAACGGAAGAGAGAAAACATAAAAATCAGCACTCTCTCTCTAAATTCATGTTGATATAGCACCTACTTGACCTTCATCATCCTCCTCCGCTTTCCTCTCCGTTATCTGGTACCATTTTCATCTGCTCTCTCTCTCTCTCCTGAAGATTCAGTTTTCCTTCGAAAACCTTTTTTTTTAAATTGTTCGATTTGATTAGTGTGCTACTTCATACATTTCTGGATTGTTTCTGATTATAATTCGGGTAGAAATGTGCAATCCTTCTGTCTGAGATCGTGTGAGTATTGGATCTGATTTGAATTTTTTTAGTTTAAGAGAGAGAGAGATATGTTCATGTCTGAGCTTTGTGATGACGGAAACTCCTTCAGACCGTTTCTGTTTTTTTTGTTCTTCCTGGATCTAAAATCATTTTAGAGATGGTTGGAATTGTGGAAAACAATCGATCTACTTTGATTCGTCAGCTCTGATTGTTGAAGTTGAAATCTGCAGCGATTTGTCTGTTAAAATAAAAAAAATGGGTAAGACGGATCAAAAGGCGGCTTTAGACATTGCATCATGGCTCTTCAATGTCGTTACCTCCGTTGGAATCATCCTCGTTAACAAAGCCTTGATGGCTACTTACGGCTTTACTTTCGGTCTCTCTCTCTCTTCTCTTTTCCTTTCATTACAACTTATAGTCAACGGGGGTTGACTTGACTTCCTGTTTCTGTTTCTGATTAATGACACACACAGCTACGACGTTAACCGGTTTGCACTTCGGAACAACCACATTGTTGACAACTTTCTTGACATGGCTTGGTTATATCCAACCTTCTCAGCTTCCCTGGCCCGATCTTCTCAAGTTCGTTCTCTTCGCTAACTTCTCTATCGTTGGCATGAACGTCAGCCTCATGTGGAACTCTGTCGGATTCTACCAGATTGCCAAGCTGAGTATGATCCCCGTTTCTTGTCTTCTTGAAGTTCTTCTTGACAAGGTCAGGTATTCCAGGGATACAAAGCTTAGCATTTTGTTAGTTCTTTCTGGTGTTGCCGTCTGTACTGTTACCGATGTCAGTGTCAATCTCAACGGCTTCCTCGCTGCTTCTATTGCTGTCTCCAGCACCGCCCTTCAGCAATACGTACTCTCTCTTTCTTCCTTTCCCTTTATCTTCCTCAAACTCATCTTCATCTTTTCTTACTGTGTGTTTGCAGTATGTACATTATCTACAACGCAAATATTCGCTCGGTTCTTTCAATTTGCTTGCTCATACGGCTCCTGTACAAGCTGCATCCTTGTTGTTCGTTGGCCCATTTCTAGACTTTTGGTTGACTAACCAAAGAGTTGATGCATTCAACTTTTCATTTTTATCTCTGGTAAAGCCTTTGTATGATTCTTAAGCTGCATACCAACTTCTCATTTAAGAAACGATGATCAACAATCAGCCTCTTGACTGTTGCACTATATGTTACATTTGAGCTCACTCTAATTCAATTTTGTTGTTCTTTGGGCAGTTCTTCTTAATACTCTCCTGTAGTATCGCGGTGGGGACCAATCTTAGCCAGTTCATCTGTATCGGAAGATTCACGGCGGTGTCTTTCCAAGTACTTGGTCACATGAAGACAATACTCGTTTTGGTTTTGGGATTCACTTTCTTCGGTAAGGAAGGCTTAAACATGCAAGTGGTACTTGGAATGCTCATTGCCATCCTCGGTATGATCTGGTACGGTAATGCATCTTCCAAACCTGGCGGTAAAGAGCGTCGTAGCCTATCTATTCCCATAACCAAGGCACATAAACTCAACAGTTTATCTGAAACAGTCGAATCTGATGAAAAGGTCTAAAAAGAAACAAGTAATCGTCATCGACATAGGAACCAAAACAAGAAACTCAGCTAGAGAGTATCAAATGGGATCTTTACAAACAAAGGGGTTATAATTATTCAATTTCCACAAACTATACTTTTCTTTTCCTTACAAATCCTTTTTGTTTTCTGCAATTTTGTTGTTGTTTAATCCTTTTTTGGCCTTTTCATCTTGCATTTTTTGCCCAATTCTCCCAAAAGAAACCCCATCCATACGACTGGTAATAAATTCTTAATTTTATATTTATATTACTTCTTCTCCATACCTGCACAATATCCACTCTTGTTGGTCCAAATGGGAACTTGGTGAAGAGCTGATCTTGCGGCTGCTGCAACCATAGATGGGTGGGCTGAACACTATGGTTGTGTCGTAATGAAAAGTCAGAAACAAGAACCATTATTATGTTTGTAATGAAAAGAAAACCATAAGAGACTGAAAGACGAGCTTCCTTACTCGTTAATCTGCAATGGAAGCTTTGATGAAACGTGCGAGGAAGACATAAACTGTCAAGTACCACTCGAGTGTAGACAATATTGTCTTCTTCTTCTTCCATGTTCTTCATCACTGTCTGAGCTTATTCTCTATGACCTCTCCATCTTTTATTTTTCTCAGCTCTTTTTCTTTAACAGATCTACACTAGTGACATGAGCTATCAGATCTACCGAAGAAATCTAATAGTAGGGGAGGGGGCTATATAAAGGAAGCTTCTTGAAGGAAGAAGATGACCGTTGTAGATTTCGTTGTAGACTATGTTTTTAATCCTTCCTGGTTTTTGATAATTTCCTTGTATTATTACTTTAGCAATACAACTATAACTTTATATACTTTTTTTTAGAAATTAATTTAAAACTTTTTTATGAGGATGAAATTTGAAAGGTTTATAAAATAATAAGAATTTTGGATTGATAATAAATAGTAAATATAATAGACTTAAAATATTTTATTGAAGAAAAAAATGAGGAAAACTATTTAAATAAAATACAAATTTATTTAGAATTGAATTCATTTTAAAGTAGAAAATGAGGTAAAGCATTAAATATATTCTTACAAACACGAATTCTGTTTGAACAGGTTACCATCTTTTCAATATTCCATGTTAGCAAAATTTTATAAGATAACAAAGAAAAAAATATATTTATTTTATTTAATTATTCAGTTGATTCTTTACTAGAACAAATAGTAACAATTCTTTTTAGTTTATTTATCAGAAGAGGTGTCAAAGAAAAAATAAAAAATAATTAAATAAAAGTATATACTTATATTTTTAAGATTAACTAATATATAACTATATAAAAAAAATGAAATGGATTGAATATTTCTTTTGACGTCTCTTAAATTCTTTTAAGATAATGACCGACGGGACAATGATAACGGGGATACACACGTGTAAAGCTCAGGTCATTGCCTGTTAAGATAACCAAAGACTGCTTACGTGTGTGCACAACGTTAGACTGGATCTCTCCTAGCACACTCGCTTATTTGACGTTTTGATTGTCTGAAGGACAAAATGTGTGACGCTTATTTTTATTTGTGGGAAAATAATATTCCGGTTACTGGACGGAAGCCCACCCGAATTTTCTATTTTTCCTACTGAATCAGAAGAAAACTGAATCTCTCTTCAATTAATGAAACAAAAACTAAATGTATTTAAAATACAAATTGAACTACATCCAATATAAGGTAAGTAAAATGAGTATTAATAAAAAAATTAGTAACTACATCTACTACTATAAAACATAACTTTCAACATCAAACCTACAAAAGTTAAGCAAAAAACAAACATCAAATCTAAAAATTCAATAGTTTACAGTAAAAAAAATATTAAATGTTTTGTTAAGAAAATAACAGTTCTTGATATAAACACGTAAAACAAAAGTCAACCTTGTATTAAGCTAGCATAATTTGGACGTTCATGACAACTCGATGTATATGTGTTACTTTCAGTTAAAATATAACCGGTGCGGATCCAGACGGACTATTATAGAGCAGGATTAACCGGGGTCTCTTAAGCTGAGGTTCTTAGCTTTTCTAAAAGACGTATCTTAGCTTTTAACTAAGAAAAGCTAAGAACCGTCTCTTAAATAAGAACCATAAAAGCCGTCTCTTAGCGAGAAAAATGCAAAAAAAAAAAAAATTAAAAAGATAAATTTTTCGTTAAGAACTCCACCTTAAGAGACCCGGGTTAATCATGGCCTTAGAGTCTAAAGTCGACAAAAAGATATACCTTTAATATAATTAAATTTTTACTGCATTTTTAAGTTTGTAATCAAAATAATGCAATATACTATTATCCTGATTTCTTAAAAATACAAAGAGATACAATCATATTATTCATGAAAGTGATTTTTTTATTGATGAACTTTGAATAACTACTAAATATTTAAGCCAGATTGATTCTATTAATATCAATTAGTTGATTGGACAGGAAGAAGAATGTCTATTATTAAATGTGAAGTATGCTGGTTTTGTCTATTTAAAAAAGAATGTAGAAGTTGAGGAACTGATAATTCAAATAGCTATTTTATCAAAAAAAAAAAAATAGAAAACAAAACTGGAAGAAGAATGTCTATTTTTATGATATAACTAAGATTAAACAGTTTATTTAATAATGACTTTGTGATAGAAAAGACTAAATTTGTTAGAAAGATAAGGAATAAAGAGAAAAAAATAGTATAAAGGGACATAGCAACGAATTCCTCACCTATAAGATTCTTAAGAGAAGGATATAAATTATTAAGCTAAAGTCATATTTTAGCAAAACTTGGTGTTTTTAAGTAGGTTTTAATTCAAAGTCGACCCTGAATATAATGACGTAGATTTATTTTATTAAAATGTTTTTGAACGTACTATTCGATTACATGAATTATATTTGATATTATAAGAGGTTGGGATCCTGATACAATATTTTGACCTAAGGGTTAGGTGTTAGATGTTTTTGCTGGGAACAGCTCAAGAATAAATAAAATTTATTTGCAAGGACACCTTATTGACCAAAAACTTTCAGTTTTCCAAGTAGGCAAGTATCATTAAAAACCAAAAATAAACATTATTAATCTTTCATTTTATTTATTATATAAAATAGCTCCACATAGCAATGGCCAGACGATATAAGAGGAAAAATGATTGAATTAATATGCTAATTTCAACTACTATATAGTTCGTTTAATGCATCGCTGCCTTGTTAGACATACAACGTGGACCTTCATGGGGGTTTCTTGGTGGGTCTTTGTACAATAGTAAAATACAAATTGCTATTGAAAAACTCTTATAAATATAAACAGAGGAGGTAGAGCGTAACTGTAGGATTTTTTTATTAATACGATCAGATTAATTAAAGATGATAATGATTTGGAAGATTATTAGCAACACATACACCATATTTGAAATAGGTTATAAAACACCGTATGTTTTATAGATGGTTGGAACAACTCAATTAGTTTCATGCTATATTGGTGTCAGTTTTTAAGTCAATGTTTTGTACACATGCTTTTGTGTATATAAGCCAGCTATTTAGATTAAGTTTGGCGGTCAAAAGGTTGTGATGTTAATTTAATTGATAATCATATCACGAGAGACAGTTACAATATTTGTAGTTTGTGCCTGTACGGCGATTTTCATCAGAAATTATGTGTCATAATGATTGATCAATAGTTTTATTATAGTTTGGTCCAAATACAACTGCATATGATGTATTGAGATTGCACTTTGGAGAGGGGAAACCTTATTACAGTTAAGCATCTTTGCGCATATTTTGTGATCATTTTTGTTGGCTATATGTTAATTTATGAAAGTTTAGACTAAAAATGTTTCTTATATGGTTCACCAATACCCACGCATTTTTCATAGTTTGTTTTACTTAAATTATATGTCATATATGTTATGTCGAATATAGATGTATTTTTTGGCCTAAATATAGATGTATTTCTTTAACAAAAATAGAGAAACAGATTTTAGAGGCTTTTAGTTTCTCGAATTCAAAACTTAAAAATATCCCGTAATTGTTTTCACTATTATGATAATGATAATAACATTACTAAACTTCACGTATCTACCATAATAAATAAGAAAATAAAAACTACACCAACATTATAATTAATTACTCCCTATACTTTTTTTGAGATGAATACAATTGGATGACGTATATCAATGTACTTTTGACTCATAGCATTAGTGGTTTATTTTAATAATTTGTAGAAAACCACTAGTGAAAACATATATAAACTAACAAAGTTGCATTCCACAAATTATTATCCATTTCATAAATATTTTACTATCTTTCCTTTTATTTTCTGTTCACCAAGGTTTCCATTACTATATTTCCTTTATTTTATATTATTATTGGTCACAAGTCATAAATATATTTTTGTATAAACTAAAAGCTAGGAAAAGGAAAGGTAAAGATATGGAGATGGCCGCATAAAGCAACCAAATTATTTTCCAACTCCATTAAATCATCTCATAACTTTGCATTCTTTAGTCATCATTGTTGTTATCTAATCAGCCACCACTAATTAGCTCTCTCTCTCTCTCAGACAACCATCGGGATTTAAGTTTTTGTTATTTGTTTGCTCAGACTATATTTTGTAATAAAAGCAGGAGTTGGGAGAGAGTGAGATGGTCAAAAGACGACATGTTAACGTGTGAAATTACGCCGAGTCAACAACCTAGACACTACAGAAGCACGTGTAGTTTCTCATACCAGTAACTATAACGCTGATCATCTGTTAATAGATAAACGATAATTATTCCAAAAATGATTTTCTTGATGTTAGCTATAATTCGTCCTTATTAGGAGATGGTGTCTCTCTATTCTTCAGCAAAAAGGAAAGAAAGAGATGAAAGCCCATCAAAGTAGAGCCTATTAAGATAAAAAATATCGTCAAGTGGGTCCATGCATTATACTCATGTGGGTCAGTACAGTAGTAACCAAAAAAAAAAAGAGAGAGAGAGAGGCAGTTTGTCAGTGAGAGGGGAAAAGAAGAAGAAAGGGTAAATAACTCCTGAAGCATAACTGCAATGACTTTTTATACACTGGTCCCAGGAGCAATAATCCAAAGGTCATTTTCGTAAATTTTGCGTTGAGAAAGAGCATCTTCTTCTTCATTAGATTTACTGGTAGATACATGTACGGTTTGCTACATAGTAAGATAAGATTTACCGAAGAATAAATAAAAGCAGCATTAATTTAGCAGGTTGATTTGTGAACGTTGAGAGGAGATCAATGGGTGGGATTGGTTTCAGACCATCCGGGGTCCATCATCTCGTACAGTATTGCAAACATTTAAGAACGTCTGGGTTGGGACTTGGGATAGATAGATGGTACTCTACACCAATCAAATCTCTCGGCTCCATGTGAGGGCTGTGCACCCTGGAAAACGACGCCGGTTTTAATGACGGGGGAAGGGGAGAGCGTTCTTGTGCCACACGAATGCGTGAAAGGAGGACACTTTCGTCTCTTTGCCTTCTTGGCGTTTTGTTTAATTATGATGACATTAAAAGAATACAAAGCTGTGTTATATATATTTAATGACATATACACACACTTTTCATTTCAGTTCGTGTAAAAGGTTTTACTTGTACCAGTACAATCACTTTGTGTGATCACCTCGTTTTTTTCGTTCATTGTACTTACGCAAACCTTCCAAAAAAAAGAGCAACAATTTTGTCATTCTCTTAGAATTTTCTTGAGATTGGTTCGAACACGAAACAGTGACCAGTTTTCATACAACAATTTTCTCTTTTTAATATTGAAAAAAGTTTGGTCTAGTCTATGTAAGTGACAGAGAAACCGAAAGATATCTAACGTAAAAGTAAGAGAGAGAGAGATGAGAGATTAGGCAAGTAGTGAGAAAAAAGGATTAACAAAGACTAATAATAGTAGTATTAATATTAATGAGAAAGGAATTAATAGTAGCACTAATAATTATAACAAAAGATATTACTAAAAGAAAGGTGATGGAATCTGCTACTAATTGACGACAACTCATGTCCCAATCGTCGATCCATTCACACGTACGCTCGTTTTTTTCATTCATTCTTTCTTTCTCTTTTGTAAAAAGCTAATAGAGAGAGAGAGAGAGAGAGAGAGAGAGAGAGAGAGAGAGAGAGAGAGAGAGAGAGAGAGAGAATCTCTCCTCCACCTTTTCTTCGTTTCAAGCTCAAGTGCGAGTGAAAGAAAAATAGTAGGTCGGTTGCTAATTTGAAAGGCGCTTCTAGTTGGTGCCATTTTCATGTAAATTATTAACATAAATTACCTTGTAACATTGTACTACCATCACAATTCTATTCCTCAAATTTGTCGTATGCTATAGTATAATATGAGTATCAATGACAAAAATAAAAAAGAGTTTGCTTCTTGTAGTTACCTTCTATTTTTACTGATTTACTTAACCCTTAGTCCATAAATGAGGAATTAGTTAGTTGCTGGCATCTAAATAGAAAATATGAAAACCTACGCAAAACCATAAATATCAGAAAATAGACACATTTGTGTATGTTGACCAAAGGTGATTGATAAATAATTGAAAAATAGTCTAAAGTTGAGGTAATTAGGATATAGCTTGTGGAGGACTTGATCCCATCCCCTAATCTCACCTTAATTAAACTCTCTCATGTATGCACAAAAAGAAAATCATACTCTCTCATGTACTGACAAATAACTTCATTTCTTTATCTTTATTTATATATTTTAGGAGTTTTGCAATGCCATTATCTTATTTGATTTCCTCTTTTCGTTAATTTTTTTTTTTAGTTTTAAATACGTATCAATAATTAAAAGTAGTATTATTTGTTTGTATCTGTTATCGAAACTGAAATTAATATATCTATATATTTTTAGTAATAATCAGAAGAAGAGGTAACATGGCATGTGAGTTGCACAGCTGTGACCACTCTCTTCTCTTCAGCATTTGATATATACCTTCTTCCATCTTCCTTCTTCCTTCTTCTGTCTTTTGACTCTCTTCTCTCTAGAGCTTTCACTTCCTCTCTAATGGTGAAACCTAAACCCTAGTTTCCCTCTTCATTCATCTTATCTGCTTCCATCCACACCTCTCTCTCTCTAGAATGAAGACTTTTCTAACATTCTTTCTCTCTGTAACGTCTCTCTTCTTTTCTCTTTCCCTTCAAGCTTCTTCACCATCTCAGTCTTTGTACAGAGAAATCCATCAGCTTATCAGCTTTAAAAACGTTCTTCCCGACAAGAACCTGCTTCCAGATTGGTCTCCCAACAAAAACCCGTGTACATACGACGGCGTGACTTGCAGAGACGACAAGGTCACTTCGATTGATCTCAGTTCCAAGCCTCTCAACGTTGGATTCAGTGCCGTGGCTTCGTCTCTCTTGTCCCTCACCGGATTAGAGTCTCTGTTTCTCTCAGACTCCAACATCAACGGCTCCATTACTAGCTTCAAGTGCTCTCCTTCTCTCACCAGCTTGGATCTATCTAGGAACTCTATCTCGGGTCCTGTAACGACTCTGTCAAGCCTCGGTTCTTGCATCGGTCTGAAATCTCTTAACGTCTCCTCCAACACCCTCGATTTTCCCGGGAAAATTTCAGGTGGGTTGAAGCTTAGTAGTAGCTTGGAAGTTCTGGATCTCTCCACGAACTCGCTCTCCGGTGATAACGCCGTCGGTTGGGTTCTCTCGGACGGCTGTGAGGCCTTGAAGCACTTTGCGATAAGCGGTAACAAAATCAGCGGAGACGTTGATGTTTCACGTTGCGTGAATCTCGAGTTTCTCGATGTTTCCTCAAACAATTTCTCCACTGGGATTCCATCTCTCGGAGACTGCTCGGCTCTGCAGCATCTCGACATCTCCGGGAACAAATTATCCGGCGATTTGTCTCGTGTTATCTCCTCCTGCACGGAGCTCAGGTCTTTGAACATCTCCAGCAACCTTTTCGCCGGAACCATCCCTTCACTGCCGCTCAAAAGCATCCAGTATCTCTCCCTGGCCGAGAACAAATTCACCGGCGAGATCCCGGAGCTTCTCTCCGCCGCGTGTGATACGCTAACCGGACTTGATCTCTCCGGGAACGAGTTTTACGGTACGGTTCCTCCTTTCTTCGGGTCATGTACTCTTCTGGAATCACTAGTGTTGTCCAGTAACAACTTCACCGGGGAGTTACCGATGGATACGTTACTGAAGATGAGTGGTCTTAAAGTGCTCGATCTGTCTTTCAACGAGTTTTCCGGCGAGTTACCGGAATCTCTGACGAATCTGTCGGCTTCGTTGCTAACGCTAGATCTGAGCTCCAACAAATTAACAGGTACGATTCTCCCAAATCTGTGCCGGAACCATAGAAACACGCTCCAGGAGCTGTACCTTCAGAACAATGGCTTCACCGGGAAGATTCCGCCGACGTTAAGCAACTGTTCAGAGCTAGTTTCGCTTCACCTGAGCTTCAATTACCTCTCCGGGACGATCCCTTCGAGTCTAGGCTCTCTGTCGAAGCTCCGGGATCTGAAGCTGTGGATGAATATGCTTCGAGGAGATATCCCTCAACACCTCATCTACGTCAACACCCTCGAGACTCTGATTCTCGATTTTAACGACCTTACCGGTGAAATCCCTTCCGGTTTAAGCAACTGTACCAATCTGAACTGGATTTCTCTGTCCAATAACCGGTTAACTGGTCAGATTCCCCGCTGGATCGGCCGGTTAGAGAATCTCGCTATACTCAAGCTAAGCAACAACTCTTTCTACGGAAACATTCCGGCTGAGCTCGGTGACTGCCGGAGCTTAATCTGGCTCGATCTCAACACCAATTTCTTCAACGGGACGATTCCGGCGGAAATGTTCAAACAATCCGGCAAAATCGCCGCGAATTTCATCGCCGGTAAGAGGTACGCTTACATCAAAAACGATGGGATGAATAAACAGTGTCATGGAGCTGGTAATTTGCTTGAGTTTCAAGGAATCAGACCGGAGCAGCTTAACCGGGTTTCCACTCGGAACCCATGTAATTTCACCAGAGTCTATAAAGGTCACACTTCGCCTACCTTTGATAACAACGGCTCCATGATGTTCCTCGACATGTCTCATAACATGTTGTCTGGATACATTCCCAAGGAGATTGGTTCGATGCCCTATCTCTTTATTCTCAACTTGGGTCATAACTTTATCTCCGGTTCAATTCCTGACGAGATTGGTGACCTGAGAGGTTTAAACATTCTTGATCTTTCAAGCAATAAGCTCGACGGTAGGATCCCTACGGCTATGTCAGCACTTACTATGCTTACGGAGATTGATTTGTCAAACAATATGTTATCTGGTCCTATACCTGAGATGGGTCAGTTCGAGACTTTTCCTCCGGTGAAGTTCTTGAACAATTCAGGTCTCTGTGGTTATCCGCTTCCACGGTGTAATCCTGAAAACAGAGACGGGGATGCTCACAATTCAAGGTCTCACGGAAGGAAGCCAGCATCTCTTGCGGGTAGCGTGGCGATGGGACTGTTGTTCTCTTTGGTATGCATATTTGGGCTGATCCTTGTTGCTAGAGAGATGAGGAAGAGACGGAGGGAGAGAGAAGCGGCGTTGGAGATGTATGCGGAAGGGAATGGAAACTCCGGGGATAGAACCGCTAACAACACGGACTGGAGGATGACTGGTGTTAAAGAAGCCTTGAGTATCAACCTTGCTGCTTTCGAGAAACCATTGCGGAAACTCACTTTTGCTGATCTTCTCCAGGCCACAAACGGATTCCACAACGATAGCATGATTGGGTCAGGTGGGTTCGGAGATGTTTACAAGGCAGTTTTGAAAGATGGAAGCGCAGTGGCTATCAAGAAACTGATCCAGGTTAGTGGTCAAGGCGATAGAGAGTTCATGGCTGAGATGGAAACGATCGGAAAAATCAAACACAGGAACCTTGTTCCGCTTCTTGGCTACTGCAAAGTGGGAGAAGAGCGGCTGCTTGTGTACGAGTTCATGAAGTATGGGAGCTTGGAAGATGTATTGCACGACCCGAAGAAAGCTGGCGTGAAGCTAAACTGGTCCATGCGACGAGAAATAGCCATTGGATCAGCTAGAGGGCTGGCCTTTCTTCACCACAACTGCATTCCGCATATCATCCACAGAGACATGAAATCAAGCAACGTGTTGTTGGACGAAAACTTGGAAGCTCGGGTTTCAGATTTTGGCATGGCGAGGCTGATGAGCGCGATGGACACTCATTTAAGTGTCAGTACATTAGCTGGAACACCAGGTTATGTTCCTCCTGAATATTACCAAAGCTTCAGGTGTTCAACAAAAGGAGACGTTTACAGTTACGGCGTGGTGTTGCTGGAGCTGCTTACGGGTAAACGACCAACCGATTCGCCGGATTTTGGAGATAATAACCTTGTTGGATGGGTGAAACAGCATGCAAAACTGCGGGTTAAAGATGTGTTCGATCAAGAGCTTATGAAGGAAGATCCAGCAGTGGAGGAAGAACTAATACAGCACCTAAAAGTTGCAATGGCGTGTTTGGATGATCGAGCTTGGAGGCGACCAACCATGATACAAGTCATGGCAAAGTTTAAGGAGATACAAGCGGGGTCGGGGATAGATTCGCAGTCGACGATAGGATCAATAGAGGATGGAGGGTTCAGTACAATAGAGATGGTTGATATGAGTATAAAAGAAGTGCCTGAAGGAAAATTCTGAAAGTTTAGAAACCTGATTCTTTTGAACTCAAACCAATCATCTAAGGGGGCCACTCCCAATTTTCCTTTGGTCTATATTCTTTCTTTTTTTTTGTATGTTTCTACTGTATTCTAAATTGTATGTATGTATGTATGTATTTATGTTATTTATACGTAAGACCGGATGTTTGGTTCGTTTGGAATTGTGGGATGGAGAAGGAAAAAAAGAGTAGCAACTTTGTTAAGAAAAATGTGAATATACAGTTTTTCTTATGTAACTACAGTATTCTTTTTAGATTTTGATAATGCTTTTTTTTTTTCAGTTCTATGAAAATTTCCACGGAATCCTTGATGTAATAACTAAGAAAAAAAATGAATTGTGAAAATAAATTCCGACCGATCATCTTCACACGCGATCTATGACTTCAACATTGTCGGAACTAATTTGTGGAATTAAAGGTGCGCACAGGAACGGGAAAGTAAAGAATAGATAAATGTGTTTTTTTCTTTCTTGGGTGTAATGTTTTTCATATAGAATGTTTATAATTCTTTTCTGTGTACTATTAGACTATTAATTCTATAGATGAATTGATCCGTTGTACCATCTTTATTATTTCTACCTACCTTTTTCACTGCAACTTTATCTATTTTAAGTTTCTTTTATCGAAGTTATACTCCATATTTTTTTATTTTGAACCGTTTTTTCTTTTTAATTTTGGCTGGAGAAATGGACCTTCCCCTCAAATTAAAACAAAGTCTGGGTTTCATGTTTCTGTGACAGTGCACCAACATAAGCACAACAAATCTTACACAAGGAACGTGCGTCTCATGTGTTTCTTTCTCTCTCTCTCTCTCTCTCTCTCTCTCTCTCTCTCTCTCTCTCTCTCTCTCTCTCTCTCTCTCTCTCTCTCTCTCTCTCTCTCTCTCTCTCTCTCTCTCTCTCTCTCTCTCTCTCTCTCTCTCTCTCTCTCTCTCTCTCTCTCTCTCTCTCTCTCTCTCTCTCTCTCTCTCTCTCTCTCTCTCTCTCTCTCTCTCTCTCTCTCTCTCTCTAGTTACGTGGACTGTCTTGAGTCCCCTTACTCTTCGAAGTTTGTGTTCCTTTTCCTTTCTTTTTCTCAATACTACCCAAAACTAAAAACAAATCATGTGTTTACACTTTTAATGAAACTTAAAAGAAAGGCTTCTCTGGGTACTTTGTAGCTGTATACGCATCATTAAAAATATACTAGTAAGTATTATGATATTCACAACATACATACGTCTATTATTTTACTTATCTTTCGAATTTACTTACCAAAAATTTGTGGGGGCGGCCCTACTGCTAATCGGTTATAAAATCACAACTTGTTTAAATAAATTGAGCTAAAGTCGAGTAATAGTCTGATGTTGTTTGTTAGTTTAAAAGCATAAAAAAATCGATAGGTAACACCATGAAATGGAAAAAATAAAATTAAAACGCACGGAGATGACATTTTGCATTTGTTCTCGAGTTATCAACCTTATAGAATAGCTAGATCAGTAAGTAAGAGAATGAAGCGTGAACAGGGGCGACGGTGGTGGGTATGGAATGGAGCCAGTGGGCCACCGTGAATGCAAGCTGTTCTTGTCGGATACTACCCAAACAACGTCTCCCTCCGCCGTGGGCCGCCATCCCTTTCTGTCTCCTCCGAATGGACCTCTTCCTATCTCTCTCCCACGTGTGTTTCTTTCTCATCCATACAATTTTCTTAATCAATTTATTATCTTCCTGAACCCTAATAAATATTCTTAATACATTATTTCATATGCCTTTTTTTTTTGTTATATATAGATTTTAACAAAAAAAAAAAACAACTTGTCAATAACACTAGGTATTGGTTACGCGAAATTATTGGGTACGTACGTGGGTTTCCTACGTTCATTGTCCTTTGTCTGAAATCAAGACACACATAATTATGATTAATAACAGGAATCTAAATGGTAACCTTGCAAGTGATATATAGAATTACATGAGATGTAAAAGTTACAGGGAAAACCAACGAGAACAATAGTTAGCAGATCAATGATTTGCAAAGAATTTTGTTCCCTTTCATATCAAGTTGGTAAAATTATCATAGGAAGAGGGAAGCATGCCCCAAGAGGACGTGGTAATCGTCATTCCTAACGCTTGCTATCTTCTCTTCTAGCATAATATGTATTAGGCTCTTCTAGTTTACATTTGTTGACTTCAATAGTTTCTATCAACCTTGTTAAAAACTATACGACTTTTGTCATATCTGTCACATTTTTATTTTAATGCAACTAATTAATTCAAAAAAAGTTGTTTGAATTACAAAATACTAAAATATAATTCACGTTTCCATCTATTTATGCAGTTGACAAAATTGCATATTCACGAAATCCTTCTGTGAATTTACTAATGTTCCTTGTTATTTGTATAAATCAATAAATTCACGTTGAAAACGGTTAGCGTGTATCTGCATGTACATAAAACCTTTCTTTAGAAAACCACATGTACATACGAATACATATATGGGTCAAGTACAAGACGATCCATGCATTTAGATATTTTTTGTAAGTAGTAACGTAACAAGTGGAGGATTGCAATGTTGTACGTATACGTAGTCCACAAATTAAACAAATACATGTAGGCTACATAGACTGTATATGGGATTGAGAATCTGAAGTTGAATCAATCTAATCGTAGTTTTGTTCTTTCTCTAAGGCTTCAATCTCACGGACAAGCCTCCATGCATGCACGTGCGAATGCTTCTTCTCAAATTTTGAGGTTTTTACGATGTACGAACTACACAAACGTACAAAAACAAATAGATAAAGAAGTAATACTTAAGAACAAACTTAGTGTACGTAAACATTGAGACAAATCCGCTCTCTTCCACGCCTGTGAGCTCTCCGCCATGTATTTACAGCTAAGACTTACGAATACGACATTGATTATTAGTTTAATGGTCTGATCACGAAAAAATGAAAACTAAAATTAAATCGATTACAATTTGAATTTTTTATCGGTGATTATTATCAGTAAGATGTTATTTCACATGAAGAAAAGCAGTCAAAGTTGTTCTAACCGAGTACCTGTCAGTCTCTTTAACCATTTCTAAAATAAGAATATACAATTTTTGACTTGTTTAATTATTTATATTATCCAATATTTTATCGTTCGGTTACACTTTAGTTTAATCGTCGCACAATTTTAATTTATCAACTAGAATTTGACTCGCGCAACCACGCGGGTTTTGTTTTCATTTTTATATACATAGATATTTGTTTTACATCATTAGTAACATTAGATATATTTTAAATGTTTATATAATTATTACAAACACAATAATTTTATAGTATACATGTTAACATATACATAAATCATATTTTAAAATTATTTTATATTTGAATTATATTAAATCTTGATTTGTTTCAAAGTTAGATTACCATTTAATAAAATTTTAATGTTTATCTAGATAATATATATATATATATGTTAATTTTATTTTTATATGTTAATATCAAATGTTTCAATCCATTTCTTATTATATATTTATTTTATTGGATTTTCATATAATTATTAAATAAAATAATATATATGTAATATTTATATTTTAAATTATTTTATATTTAATTTATACTAAATTTTTATTAGGATTGCAAAGTTAGATTACCATTTAGTAAATTTTTATGTTTATTTAGATAATATATTATTGTATATATGCCAAATTTTTACTCATCTATCATATAGGTGCAATATAATTTTCATATATTTCAAATTTAAATAAAAAATAAAAAATTATGTAAAATAGTATTGTTATATTATAATTTTTTAAAATAATTTTTTGCTACAAAAATACAAATTTATAAAAATTTATAGTAATAATAGTACAAGCTACATAAACATTATTATAAGGTTAGATAATATATAACACAAAATTATATTAAGTTAATGATAATTTTATTATATAAACTATAATTTGAGTATAAAAAGAAGACCCGCATGACGAATAATATTATATATATATAACACTAAATTATAATAATTTA
The DNA here is from genome assembly GCA_905132885.1 of Moricandia moricandioides. Taxonomy (NCBI): domain Eukaryota; kingdom Viridiplantae; phylum Streptophyta; class Magnoliopsida; order Brassicales; family Brassicaceae; genus Moricandia; species Moricandia moricandioides. The sequence goes on from CAJHQQ010000367.1 coordinate 50,756, forward strand.
TTGATAAACTTTATTATATAAACCATAACTTTGTAGCATAACTACAACGTTAGTCATATATTTAAATGTTTATATAATTATTACAAACACAATACTTTTATAGTTTACATTTTATATTTTATCTTATTCAATTTGAATTTAATTACTAAATAAATTAAAATATATAAGAAAAATCATATTTTAAAATTATTTTATATTTAATATCTACTAAATTTTGATCCGGATTTCAAAATTAGATTACCGTTTAGCAAATTTTTATGTTTATTTAGATGATATATTGTTGTATGTATATATATATAAGTATATAATTTTATTTTTCATTTTATAAAAGTACAGGATTTTAATTTTTTCATTTTATAAAATATAATTGAATGTATATTAATCTATAATTATATTTTATATAATTCGAAATTAATTAAATAGGTACATAATTTTTAATGTTGAGATCTTGCTAAAATCTTTTTCAAAAGATTTGTTATAATTTTTAATATATATTTATATTTAAAATAAAAAGATATCAAAAGATATTATGATTAAAGTAGTTACAAATATTTTATCATTAGTTTTAATGGAATACATTTTATTAAAGTTTTCTAATAATGGTCCAAATAAAAAATCACACATGAAATGAGTTATGACTTCTATTTTAATAAAATAGATACTTATCCTCATGCTCATCAAGCCGAGTTATAACTATAGATAGATTCTATATTTATTAGGGCAAATCTCTCAAATAGCCCTTTTTAAAGTTTTTGTAACAAAAATAGCACTTGAAAGAAAAAATGATCAAAATAGACCTTTTTTTATTTTGAAAATTTTAATATTTTTAATTTTTTTTAATTTTTAAACCTCAACTCCAAAACCCCCACCCCATAACTCTAAACCCTAAATTTAGATTAATTAACCCAAATGTATAAATATATATTTACATCTTTTAATAAAGTCTATTTTGGTCATTTTTCTCTTTGAGTGCTATTTTTGGGACAAAAATTTTTTTAGGTCTATTTTGGTATTTATCTCTATTTATTATGTAGAAAAATATAATAAATCGTAATTTTTAATAATATATATCTTAAAAAACATTTTCCTCAAAGAAAACTTTAATAATATAAAAGATAATTTAATTAAAAAACAGAATAATCGGTGGATTCATCTCACCTAGGAATCTTCCTCCTTTTCACGACGAAGAGACAAAGAAACAAAAAGCGATTGGCTCAGATTTCTTCAATGTTTAGTGAAACTTTCAAATATTATATATATAAACAACTTTCATCTCCTCGCAGCTTCCCTCAGCTTTCTCGTTTTTAATTCCCACTCTCATTTGAACAACTGTACTTGAAACTAAGGGTGCGAACGTGCAGTCCACGAGGGAATCACGTGGGGGTCCGGTCTCCATCGGACTCGGCGGACCAAACGGGTCTCAACTTTTCATGTCCTCGTAACTTATGATTTTATGATAATTTTTTTTATCTTCTTAATATTAGTTGAACAACGTGTTAATATTATATTTTGAGATTCATCTTTGGTTATTGAGCCGCTCACGTGCAAGTTCTTTAAGAAGCCCACAATATACGATCTAAGACCTATGTTAAGTTATCACTTCTTGCCTGCTAATATATATACAGGCTTACGTTATGAGTTGGGATATAAGAAGCCCATTAATGTGCAAGCTTCGGTTCAGTAGGTTATTACTTTAGGGCCTGTTAAGATACATCTGTATTTGACTTTGCCCCGGTAACAATTAGCATAGAATTAAGGCCCATTAACTGAAGATATTGTTGCTATGGTTCTCGTTTTCTTGTTGTTATTGTTCTTTGCACAATTTGCGAGGTTGCATAATTCACAAAGAAATTGCACATCTAATTTAGAAACAAATTTCTAAGTCTCGCAGAAGAACAATTCACTTACGTTTAACGTTTGCTTTTACACACGAAGTGATGGGTTCATATAGAAAGAAAGATACTTACGTTTGATTTTACTTAACGTTTAATACTTATGGGTTCATATAGAAACAAAGATACACTACAAGTCTAAAAGTAAGCATAAGCACACAAGATGCAAAACAACGGTCGTGACCATGGACATAAACCAGGTTATGGTATGAGTGTTTTTACTTTTTATTGAGTAAATTATGGTAGAGTGGTTAGCAGAAGAAATAAAGTAAAGGAAGGTGTTTATTGGTTGATTGCAAGTGGATAAAAACACTCCATACATATATATCTAAAAATTTGCGATTGTTTCGCACATGAATGGGGCTTGATAGTTTGTTTGATGCGAGCATATAGTATATATACTGCACCGCTAATATATTTTACCATACAGACTACAAAGCCTTTAACCTTTGCCAAGCACATCACTGAAAATATGGAATCTGTCTCCCGACACGTCCACATACATAATCCTCAGATTGTAAAAAGTACATTGTTAATCTTACAAAAGAAAAACAAACCTAAACCACCACACAACACACATTACAGATATAAAACCACGCACCTACTTCCTAATGAGTATATATATATATAGTTATCACTTATGTATCACTTTTTATGAAGGTGTAGATTAATATAGCGATGATTAGTTCGAGGCAGGATTGATTATTAATTAATTTTAGATTAAAACAATCAAGACAAATTAGAATATCACCAGAAGAAGTTGGAGAGAGGAGAGTGGCGAGAGTAGGAGAGAGAGTCGTCATCGAGATGATTAGAAGGGGGGTGAAGATGTCTTCCTTCGTAAGTAGTGATTACCATTCTTGGATCATCTGCTAATCTCTCCACTCTCTTCTTCACCCTACACTTATCCTGTGTGCATCTGTAATAGCTCCTGCCATTTGAGAATTATAATATTAGTTAACTACTTAACCTAATTTTATCATTTTTAATGAAAAAAATGCATTACAACAGTTATACATCTATCCTTTGATAATGAGAGAAGCTAGCTTTCTTTCTTGGTATTATAGCATAAAACCAGTGTTTAACTAAATTCTAAGAGTCTTGAAAATAATTTCATATTGTGAACTAAATCAAGATTCACATATCAAATTATATACATATATATATATATAAAGGAACATATTCTTGTGTATGGTAAACGTATATCTAGTGCTATACCAAGAGTCAAATGGAGCTTTATTACCGATCGAGCTCATGATAAAACTTTACAAAAGAACTAAAATAGTATAATTCGAAGAAACTAAACCAATTACCCAAGCAAATCATTGTTGGTAAATTTCAAATGTCAACTTCAGAGAGAGAGAGAGAGAGAGAGAGACAGGGCGAATATTAAGGAAACCCCATGTCTCGCATAATACTCAAATGCTTCCACATGAATCATTCACCCTCTTATTTTTGTCTCTTTTTGTAAACAGACGTGTTCATTTCTTGATTTATTGTATAATTACTATATTCCCAGTGGGCCAGTAGTCTTTGTTTTAGTAGAACTGATAATTAGTAGAGAACAAGATTCTACTAATAATTTCCAATTCATTAGCAAAATGCTAAAGTAATTTTTAATCTTTCGATGGCTCACACAATTGTAACTCTTCAGAGACTACATATTCTCATCATATTAGCTAACGTAAAAAGTTGAAAAAAAACTCAACTCTGATTTAAGTCGTAAAGTTCATATAATAAGTCATCATTAACCCCCATGCGAAGAGTTAACTGATGTACAAATCATATTAACTAGTCATCATTTCAGTACTTATCTAGTTAATATGATTTGCACATCAGTTAACTAGTTTTTGATCAAAATTAGTCTAAGAAAAACAAAATACCTGGGATGTTGAGTGTTTTTGACAACTTTCTGACCATATTTTCTCCATCTATATCCATCATCTAAGACATCAACATCACTAAGCGTCTTAAAGCAAAACCGAGGCTCCCTTACTTTTCTTCTTGTCTTAAGCTTCTTTACCATTAGAGTTGACACTACTCCTACCGGCGTTGTATTATGTTTATGACGACGAGGAGTATCATGATGTTGATGATCCTCATCATCATGAATACGACCAGCATTACTAACATCATCATCAATATCATGTACATGAGTCTCGCTTCCATGGTTGTCTTTCATACTGTATCCATATTCTGTTTGGCAACTCCTTGCCCTAAATATAACATTAACACAGCTTTTGACATAAGTAGCTGTGGCATGTGTGCATGGCACCTCAAACCAATTAAAAATTATATACTAGGATGAATATGTGATAGTTAAGTACCTCATAAAGGAAATCAATATCTTTTTCAGGAAAGGGATATTGAGATATAAAGTTGTAGTTGTAGAGAATCTATTTCTTCTGTGTTTATTTTGGTTTTGTAGTTTGAATAGATCTTTAGAGACTTCTAACTTATTTAATATATCATTTTCGTAAGTAACTTACCATTGATTTAAAGAGGGCCTTTGGGATGATATACCACCGGTGAGACGATGATGATCAAGATTAACAATACCATCATGAGCACCCTTTTGCTTTGAGGATATCGAGATTAGGGTTTCTGGGAGATTCGCCATGGAATTGATGGGATCTTGAGGGTGAGTTAGAAATGAAGAGGGGTTATTTTGAAGGAAGGAGTGATGACCTAGAAATGGAGAGACAAGAGAAGGAGAGGATGAAAGCGAAGAAGGTAATGTTTGATTAGGGAAAGAGAGAAAAAAACCCAGATGGTTACTATTAGGGTTTATGATGTTTTGTGCTTCATCGTACAAGCTTATTGCTTGGTTTATCGTACCCATATCTCTCTCTCTCTCTTTCTTTCTTTTACGCAAAAGCTTGAAAGAGATGAGATTCTGTGTGTGCGTGGGAGAGAGAGAGAGAGTTGAGGGAATTTTGGTTTTGGTGGATATTTGGTTTGATTTTGCGTTGAGAATCCAATCCATTAATGTGAGAGTGTTTCAATAAATATATAAATGTTGGAAAAAGAAAGTTTGCAGGTAGGTCCAGTTAGATTGGCTCTGTTGGAAGATTTACATGTGACTAGAATGCTAATTGCTTTTCATTCCCTGGTTAAAACTAGCTAACAATATATTCAAGTTCATATTTTCAGTTGTTGTTTAGGAATTTGAGATTTTTTTTTTTTGCTAAATAATTTTGAGGGTGAAGACTTTTGATTTATGAAAAAAATAGAACGGTCTTGACATCAGAGCAACTGGTAGAATTAAAATTTGTATGATTGTCAAATTTTCGTATGTGATGGGAGTATCATACATACGTTACAAAAAACATTACATAAGACAGAGTTTTAGCCGGTTGATGTTTACAAATTTTATACCAATTAGATTACGCTGCATGAATCAAATTTTACATCTATTTTACAATTGGTATAACTGATTTTTTTTCAAACATTAATTGTCTAGTGTCCTTGCGACCTTCAATTCAATATAACCAAGATTTAGTTGTTTTGGTTAAAAAACTACAGACGTATAGAATCAGTTGTCGTCCATTTAGTTTTTTGAAACTCAGATTAATCTGTTTTTCGCTCTGAAAATCAACATCTTTGTACGAATCATTGTTCATTATGTAGACTTAACTTGTTTATCATGTGGCAATATATTTAACCATTAACCAAAAAAAAATCTGATTTAAGTTTAAGTTTGTGTCAAAAAGAAAAAAAAAACAAGCTAATTATGACTTCTGATTTTTTTTTTTGCTAACTTACAAAGGTTGTTATGAATTTCCATGGGATAAATGTGATTTTATTTTGTCAACTTTCAGATGCATTATTGTGAGCTAAATTATCGTGTAGACAAAAAAAAAGAAATAAAAATGAAAAATCGAGAAAGAGAGAAGAAAAAGGAGAAAACGCGTCAGGGCACTCGAGAGAAAGATGAAGGGAGGTAGTGGTAGTTAACGTCGTGTCGCTCAAACGGCAGTCAGCTTTTGTCACGTCGTGCCGTTACGTCCCTGAAACGGCGTTCAATATGTTATTGTATGTATATCACAAAATGCTAATTTGTATGGTTAATTTTATAAAAATCTTAGTGGTTGTTATTTATGATATCGCATTTACTTAAAAAATGCACAATTTTTACCATCTTTCTTTCTGTTCACGTCTTCAAAATCAATGAAGTGAGAAATATTACTTGACAATATATTTTCCATATACTCTTGTGTTCTAATGATATACTATATGAAGAGTTGGAACGAATAGAGAGGGATAATTGCAGCATTTTGTAATCATTGTATCCGAAAACATATCCAAATCGTCTAGAATTGGCGTTTTCATTAATTACAACAGTGTATTCTATATTTAAATTCTGTCCATGGAAAAAAGAGCTATATTGATGTGATGGGAATATAAACACATCGATCACTATCTTCTAGCTAGCTAGGATTTCACATTTTCAAATAATTTATACGACTGCTATTATTCCGGGAATCCAAAAAGGAATATATAGATTAGGAAGAGCAATGATGAAATATCTTAGGTGAAAATCTATTCCTCTGTACGCTGTGTGAGGATATCATGATTATGATTTGATGAATTAGGTCCCTATTTGACCTTTTTGGTTAAAAAATTGCATCTAATGAAACATAAATAAATGCATACAGAATTAATAATCATCCAGGAGAGAAAAGTTTCTAACCTTTCCTACTTTTTCAAGATTGTATTTATAAATAGTTTCATGATCAGCTTTAGAAACCCCACCGTTCATCAAATTCCAAGCCCACCCCCTTTTTCCCTTTACGTATACATGTGTACATATATAAACATGCATGGTAACCCATATCGGTATAACATGCCAAATTTTATATATTAGGTTAACCACACGTCTACTTACACGAGAAATCCTGAATGGTTGTTCTAATTACACCTGCAGACATACTATAACCGTCTTGTTTTTGTACATGATATTTGCCACTAACCAAAACACTTGAAATTCTAGTTAAAAGGTAAAAACAGTTGGTTGAGTTTCACCAAGAAAAGTATACGACGTAGATATGGTTTATTGTTTCTTTTGGAGTAACCTATATGTTACTAACATTTATTTGCATGGGTGGTTAAAAATAATTACCGTACACCATCGCCTCCTGCTAATTCTATAGTGGGTGAAAAAGAACATCGTGAGTAATAGTAGCATCAGTTATATCATTAGCATCGTAATTCTCCCCGGACGTTTGTTGATCAGACAAACAAAATAATAACAATAATAATTATGTGATTCCTTATAACAAGCAGTTAAGGAACATTTATTCCAAACCGTGATAATTAACGGAACATGTATGATCAATCATATCATCTTTACCAGTTTTTTTTTTGTCTATACCATGTAGTTTCACATTATGTTAGTGTACAGAATCGTAATGCTATTATTGCAGGATATTATAGAGAGAAAACCTCTGGTTTTTGTAAGAAAAAAAAAGAAAATTTTATACAATGATTTATATTGTATTTTATGTAGTATACTTATTTTTATATGGTGTCCAAAAAACTTGGTTTTATATTTTCAGTGTTTTATCTTATATATTATGTAACTTTGAGAAGATCATATTTTCTTCATCGATCTGCTTGCTCTTTAGTCTGGGATGTATGTACGTCGATAGTGGAGGGGCAGCTGCCCGCCATAAAATAGTTACATCTAAGTAAATTGTTAAAAGCAGTTAAATATTGCCTCCATTAGTTATAATTATCCTCCCACCCATCGATGTGTTAATATAATTACTTTTACATAAATTCGGGGTTGTATTTAATATGATGGCTAATAATTCAAAATTCATGTTTTGTACTAACATTGGTCAATAAACATGCATCAGAACTAATAAACAATAAACATGCATCAGAAATATAGTTAGGATATTGCAAAAATCAAGATTCTAAATTTATTGAATTTTTTTCCTATATAGCTTAAATTAATAAACAGTTTAATACGAACTGTTCATCTTAATTTATATAATGGTATATGAATTATAATGGCTGTATATGAAACTTTCACAAGTCACATATATAGATCTGTTGCAATGTAAATTTTAATAAGATTCATATAAAATGTTATAAATTTTTATAATACTTTTTGAATTATTTTAATTGTTTTGCGTTTTATATTTTACTCTTAGTAGAAAAATTCTAGTTCTCTCATTGTCTTTAGTCATTATAAATGTCTAATTTTATATTTATACGGTATTCCCAATCCATAACACTATTTTGTATGAAAACTACACCATTTAGTGTAACTTAATCATTAATTTTCTTTTGTTCTTCAACCATTACACCAAATATTTTAGCAAAGCTGTATTTTTTTTATTTCTGATATTATTAAAATAATTTTTTTATTATTACTTAATATATATAGTAAATCAACTTTGTTATACTTCACAAAAATGACCTCGCTAAAGATAGAAATCAAGGTTAGTTCATAAATATTTCTTATTCTAATAACAAAATTTTTGTTGGATTTCCGTTGTATTTCTTCTTGTGTAGTTAAGTTAGCTTAGCTTCCTGATGTCGTAAGGACAACGTCACTATGACATATCATTGATCCGTAGGATAATAGTATAGCGAACATACATGTATAATTCGTACTGAGATTGTTATTTATCATTATTGTTCGTGTGTGTGTGTGGGTGTTTAATATATATATCATGATTCGTTTTATACATCTGGCTAAAAGGAGGGAAAAGTGTAATTCTTTTTGTTTTGCAAAAATAATAAGTATAGGTAATAATATGAATCTGATTAATGGGCCTTCAGAAGTGGGGAAGAGACTGGAGTGTGGGTTGGCGAAAGTAATCATTTGGTTTATTTTAACTTGCTTCTTTTTTTTGTTCGCCTGTATTTAAAATTTACATTATTCTCTCTCTCTCTCTCTCTCTCTCTCTCTCTCTCTCTCTCTCTCTCTCTCTCTCTCTCTCTCTCTCTCTCTCTCTCTCTCTCTCTCTCTCTCTCTCTCTCTCTCTCTCTCTCTCTCTCTCTCTCTCTCTCTCTCTCTCTCTCTCTCTTCACCCCTTCAATAATTACATTTCAAGCATTGCATCTAACTACGAATGTAACTATGGCTAGTCTAGTCAGGTCCGGTCAGTCCGCGATCTTGTAGATTTGAGTAACCTTATTTGACTGGATAAACAGCTAAATGGTGGGTCAAGTTTCATTTTGAAAAAGGTAAATCCAGATATCAGTTACAAACAAGTCTAGTATCGACTATTAAAGACGTTGTCCCAACTAACTGTACGTGTCTTTAATCTATATATATAAGACAAGACAAGACACCACATTTTAAGACGGGTTAGAAACTTTGAACATGACAAAAAAAAAAAAACTTAAGACGAGCTAGGGCTAATCTTGGAGGAGTCTACTTGTTTACGCATATATAAAATTCCAAATGAATTGATATAGTTGACTTTCTAGACATGTAAAGTTCACTTCGGTTTAGGGGGACGCACAACAAATGAAACACACCAAAAAGGCAACAATATAATCTTTATCCTTCAACCTACAGCACAAACATGTATGTTGATACCAACTTATAAACAATTAAATCATATATGGAACAACTAAGAAATTGAAAAAAATATTTTATAAAAGGAAAAAGTTATTTTTTTCTTTTGGGGAAAGAAATAATAAAGCGGGGCAAGAAGAGAAATGATGACACCATGCGGGGGCTCTGAGTTTGCTATAATGTTATAATTTGACAAAACTATATTTGATCCAAAGCTGTCTTGTAATGTCCTTTCTTGCATCTGTCACTTTATGCCGACCCCTCGTAATGCACCTTTGCTTATTTCTCTATCTACTCCTATCTCTCTTTGCATTTCTTCTGTCATCATATCTAAACCCGAGAACAGGTAAAACGATGTATGATACATAGTTAAGAATGGTTAGAATTGGGATTATTTTATATGAGTCCGTCTCTAATCAAATTTTTATTTTCGAGTTTCGGATCGATTTATAATATTAAAAAAGAACGTGTGATGGGTATTTAGTGACTAAGAAAAAGATTGCCCTATAATATCTGCTCTCTTCTGGTAAATAGGTAAGTTAGCAATGGAAGTAACTTCATATATATATATATATTGCTTTATTTTTCCCATTAAGCAAGTAACTTCAAATCGAAACATTACGAGATTAGCTATCAAGAATTATGCACTTGGGGTTTAATAAGAAAGATTAAAATCATAGCAGTGACAAATGTCAAAACATGAGAACAAAGACAGAACGCTAATTAAACCACAATCAAGTGAAACTGAAAACCCTAACATGGAGGCACCATCAAATGATTGGACGTTACTACCCCAATCAAAAACTTAATTCTTATTAGCATGATTAACCTTACTGGCGAGGTTTTTAACCTTTTTAAAAGACAATTATTATCTTTTAACTAATAAAATTTAAGAACCGTTTATTAAAAATGAGACATAAGAGCTGTCTCTTAACCGAAAAATGTAAAAAATAAATAAATAAATTTAACGTTAAAAACCTCACCTTAAAAGTTTTAATCGAGGTTAATCATGGAAAGAGAGTTTATTTTAGAATAAATTGGTTTGGTGATATGCAACTAGGTCCCATCTTAGGTAAATTATATGAATAATAAAATGATCTTTACCATAAAAGTCATTCGATATTATTACTTGTGTTTGCCATTACAAGTTATCATTTTCCTCTATTTTGTAATTACTTTTCAACGGCCAAGAGTTTACGCTACCTTTATATTACAAGAAAATATTTAATCTATTCATTAATGCATATTTCTTACTTTTACACGTACTAATAAAACAGATTAAATCTCATTTATAAATTTATATTTTTTGTGATTATTAAACCAGTAATATTTCAATAAATATAATTAAGTATTTTTTGAACTTTGTAACCAACTATGGTTAATTGATTAAATATTTATTTAATATAAAAATATATATTTTTGTAATAATATATTAAAACATATAACTTTATAAAACAGGGAGAGTATTAACTATACAAAAATTCACGATTTTTCTCCTGCCTCTCATTAAGGATTTTTTAGAGGTAACAAAATAATGTTTTCCGTGAAGTATATATCAAGGTTTTCTTTGACAAAATTACTAATCCAGATTAGCATAAGTTCTCGCATAATTGTATATAGGTATCTTTCTGACTTCGTTGTTCTTACTTTTAAGATTTTAAAATTAATCTTGTTTCTTTTCTTACCTTTACAACATAATTTCTAGTTCCTGCCGGTAACTGGTGTAAATGAAAAGCTATTATCACATCTATAAAGTTACTTTTGATAAAAAAATTTCCCTCTAAACAAAAATATATCTCTTCTTACAAGACGCAAGGAAGATATAGCCCAGTATAGGCCCATATAAGAAACATTTGCTTAAGTAAAGCTCATAAAGCCCAATAATTATGGCCCATGTTGAATTGGTTTTCCTAAAAAAGGTAAATATAGAATTCCACGTAAGCACAGAAACAGACGACTGACACGGTGGTCCGTGTAGGCGTGAAGTGAGCCGAATCATCGACGGAGGAAACCGCCAACGATCTCTTCATCTCACCTCGTCAAATCACAAATGTCTTCTTCGTCATCTTCATCTTTCGTACGACTTTCCCCCCCTTCAATTTAAAGTATTGATGCCTTCGCGATACCTCTCGGCTCTGATCTCAACCACTTAATTCAGGTCTCTCTTCCTCTCTCTCTCTCTCTGAGAACTGTTTGCTTTTGGGATCGAATTAGAGCTAGGGTTCTGAGGTTCTAGCTTGAACTACGTAGTTTCTGGGATCGAAATCCCGCCTTCTGAGGTTCCGATTGTTTATTCATCGAGTCTGTGTTCATTGATTGGAGTTGAGTTCGGATGATTCTACACGACTGTGATATAAAATCTGATTTGTGCGTGCTTCTGTTTATATCTAGTGTTATTTTAAAAGAGAAAGATGGAAAAGTTGTTGAAGGAAGGCCCAACACTGCTGCAGCTGCTCAAGTGGGAACCTTCTCAATTGCAACTCAATCTTTCCGAATTTCGCGAGGCTTTTATTTCTCCGTCGAGGCACTCGTTGTTATTGCTCTCCCACCACTCTGAAGCTCTTCTGCTACCTCTGCCTGCTGGTAATAATAATAATAATTATAACTTGTTTTCTTATTCATATACGTTTCATTTTTGTAGCTTATCATTTTCCGATGATTTCAGGGAGTTCCATTGGCAGTGAGGTTCCCGTAAACTGTCATAATGACGAGTCCAGTTGTCCGACTACAGCATCTGTTGCGTCAGATCCAGTGAGCATTGCACCTCCTTCTGGTGACCCATGTTTTGTAGATAATTACAGTTCTAGTTGCAGTAGTTTTCCTTTTATCTTTGATGCAAAGTCCGTTGCTTGGGGTAGTTTTGGGGATACCTACAACCGGCACGAAGATCCGTTGTTCAGGGAATTGTTGTTCGTATCTGGAAGTCATGGTGTTACCGTCCATGCTTTTTGCTGTTTCAAAAATTCAAGTGACATAGCCAAAGGGAAACCAAATGGTGAGCTGAGGCATGGAGAGTGGGTTGAATGGGGACCTTCTAGGTTAAATCAGGAACCAGAATACGAAACAGTCTCTTCTTTTGATGGTTCAAGGCAGTGGATGCAATCTTTTCTAGTTGATGTGGAAACTACTGAGATTGAGGGTATCAGACAATCAAGGTTCCCTGAAAAATCAGCGTTTCCTGATTCTGCGGATGTTGTTTCATTCAGCATATTAAATAGTGATCTACCTTTCTCGAATCTTCTTTTCCAAGAGAATTCCATTCTTCAGGGGGGTAATATGCCCGAGGAAGGTATGTACAGGTGCACCAAAGTTTTCTCCAGTGATTCTCATTTTCTGATTGGATTTGTTATGGAATTATCGGGCTGTGCATCTACGCTTACAAGCAATGAAGACGAGAAAAGCAAGGGTAAGAGTGTTATATTTCTGGCCCAACTGTTTAACTGGGGGATGGAATGGGTCTCCCTTGTGAATATTGGGGAAACAAGTATGGCAGATTTTCGAATGTCTGATAAATTTGTTATCTGCCTCAGTGTTTCTGGTTTGATCTTTCTACATGATGTGAAGTCTGGGGATTGTTTTGCTCATCACGATATTTTACAGACATGTGTTCCTGGATTGCATTCTTCATCAGATATGCAAGAAGGAACGGCAGAGGTTGATGAGCGAAATGACTTTCAAAGTCTTGCTTCATCCATGTTTAAGTCTCGCGTTGTTGGTTCAGCCAGCAGAAGAAAGTTTAGGAAGCTTATTATTGCTTCTCATACACCACTCATAGCTGCAGTTGACGAAAATGGTTTAATATATGTGTCATGTGTTGATGACTTTGTTTCCAAAGAATACCACATGTCCGTGGAATCTATTCCTTCTTTATGTCATTTTGGGCCTGGAAGTCTGGTTGGTTGGAAAATCGGTGGCATGGACGTTGGCCAACAAAAAGTACAACACGCTGGTGAAGATGTTTTTTACAGGTGTGATCCTAGGCCTTTTGCATCTGATATCTCTACATCTGACCCATGTATGGAAAGACAACAAAACAATTTTGATCGAAGAGCTGGTTACTCTGGTTCATGGCTGAGTGGTTTTACTGCTCAGCCTAAAACAAATGCGCGGGGTCTTGAAAATTTCCAAAGAGACTCACATGTCATGCGGAAGATGTTTCTCTCCGCCGAAAAATTAGGATCGGAAGATAACGTATGTTTTTCTCCATTGGGATTTACTCATTTCTCTAGAAAGCACACAATAAAGGAAGATCAAAGCTGTAAGGTTCTTCATTACAGCCTGCAGACGCATATGTCGGCGAGAGATGATAGTCATTTGAATTACGATGACAACAAAATTTCTATTCAAGGTGCAGAAGAAACTTTCGTAGGAGATTCAGTTGGTTGTTCTTTCCAGGGGTTTCTTTATTTGGTGACTTGTAGTGGCCTTTCTGTTTTTCTCCCTTCCATCTCGATTACCTCGAATTATCCTACTGTTGAGGCAGTTGAATATCTGCACCCACTCCAAACCACTGTCATGGGATGCCAGGGAAGAGGCAATTTGAGAACAGATGAATCACGTATTCCTTGGCAAGTTGAGGTCCTAGATAGAGTTATATTGTTTGAAGGCCCTGAAGCTGCAGATCGTTTGTGCTTGGAAAATGGTAAGAAACATTACTTGTGCCATGAAGTGCAAACGTTAGTAAACAACCTTTTTGCATTCTTAAAGCTTTAAATTCATAGATTTTACCCTTCATAGTGTCCACTATGCTGATAGATTGATAACTATCTCTTAACCAATGTGTCATGCTGAAAGAATTAAGCTACAATTACTTAAAAACTAGTTCACCTTATGTCATGCTGTACAGTTTGATACGTCAATGCATGTGGAAGCTAGAATTGAACTGAACTTAATTGTAACAATGAAATCTTGACGGTGCTTGCAATTTATTTTCAAGAGTCCTCAGCTGTTTGTGAGCCGGAGAAAGTGCTTGTATTGCAATAGCTCAGGCATTTATTCTCTCCCCTTTCTTCAAATTTACATTATGATTGTCGTATATCCCCTTGTTGTAACAGCAGAACGTCACATATATTTAGACTTGAAGATGGTTTATAGATTTGCTTACGCTTAACTTTTGTTCAGTAATCTTATGGTACGCTAAATGAATGGCTGCTGTCATAGGTTGGGATCTAAAAGTTTCTCGTTTGCGGCGACTGAAGATGGCGTTGGACTACTTAAAATATGATGACATCAACGAGTAAGTTGCTAGTAATCTTATTGTGCTGTATTTTTATGCGTGCTTGTATTGGCTCAGTTGACAACTTCGGTCTTTGTCTGTGGTTTGTGACTACTTAGAGAAGAAAGGTTGCTTGTTAAAAATTCGCGTAACAGTATGATAACTCTTTCGTTCTGAATTCTACCAAACTGTTTTTTCTACTAAAATTAAAGTTTTGATTGCTATAACTTGGATTTCTCATCATCATCATCTTATCCAAAGTTTTCTCTCTTCTTGTCGTTAGCTAGATGCGCAATTATGCTGTATTCCTGTGATCATTACTGCAGTTTTATTTGTAGTACTGGGATTTAGTTTAGACCTTAAAGATTGAGATCTCTATTGACACTCTCGTGCAGTTGGTATGCATCCTCATCTTATTTAAGAATATGATCATGTTTCAGCCTTTTATCCTGTTTTTTTCCCTCTTCTCTAGTGTATATATGTTTTAACAATCATTGCAATTTTCTCCTGTATAATGAATTATTTTTTATTAACCTCTGCTGTATGAGTAGGTCTTTGAAGACGCTTGGTAATGTGAATCTGGCAGAAGAAGGCATGCTAAGGGTTCTCTTTGCTGCTCTGTATCTGTTGTCGCGCAAGAGTAGAAATGATACTGATATTTCTTCTGTATCTAGGTGAGGATCTTCTGAGTAATGAGTGACATAAGGATAGTTTTGTTTTCCAATTCTCAACTTCAATGAGATGGATCAATAACGCATTAAAAGTAGTATTCTCCCTGCTCGGTAGATATGTCCTTACTTACTAGCATGTTATTTTAATCGTACTACTATGCTCTATAAGTACACCTTTATGTAGAAAGGCAAAGAAAATATTCATAATTGTACGCATTGCAGTCAGATACATGCAAAAGGCTCTCCAGCCCACTTTTTTTCTTGGAAATCAGTTAGAGCTTCAGGATTTAGTATATTTATGTTATGTGGCATTTCTAAGAAGCCAGTTTAGCAGCATATTATTTTGTCAGGTTTCTTTTGCGATTAGCTCTATTGACTCGGCTGCTTTTATGCTACCACGTTCATACTCATTTCTATATGTTGAATGTAGGCTTCTCGCATTGGCTACAAGGTTTGCAACTGAGATGATTCGCATATATGGGTCACTTGAATATCACAAAGATGGACACATTCTGGACAGCAGACCTAAGCCACGAATACTTTCACTTCCACCAATTTCATGGCATGGCGATGTAATGGAAAATTCAAGGAGGTTGTCAGAGATGGGTTATCTTTTGGAGATCACCCGGAATTTTCAATCTCGTATTTCCAGAAAATTTAAGAAGCTAGGAAAGGTAGTACAGGGTATTAATACTATAAGTTAATTGTTGATTTTGTGTGTTTTGCTCTAGAATTTGACATGTGTGTTGTTACAGGGAAATAATGAAAAGTCACTGAACCTGGTAGACCCAAGTTCTTTGCAGGATGATTCTCAGCTTGAAGTTGTTCCACATGCGGAGGCGATACAACTTGACAAGTATGTATTGGATACCAATGAAGAGCTTGCTTTGACGCCTATGAGTATGATGACAGCTAAAGCTGGACAGGTCATTGACGAAATAAGTTATGCATCTTCCCTTGTACCTCAAGGGGTAGTTGCAGAGACGAAAGTTCTTCCTCTGGAAAATCCAAAGGAGATGATGGCTCGTTGGAAGATTGATAATTTGGATTTGAAAACCGTGGTTAAAGATGCCTTGCTCTCCGGTCGACTCCCTTTAGCTGTTCTTCAATTGCATCTTCAACATTCTAAAGACTCGACTGAAAATGGAGAGTATCATGATACATTTACTGAAGTTCGTGATGTCGGAAGAGCTATTGCCTATGATCTATTTTTGAAGGTAAACTTGCATATGCTTGCTAAGGCAGAGTAGTGTAGATGTATGATGTCTAGCAGTTGACATTGTTGATGTGTAGGGTGAACCGGGGGTTGCCATTGCAACTTTGCAAAGGCTCGGAGAGGATGTAGAAGCATGTCTCAACCAGTTGGTATTTGGCACAGTGAGGAGATCTCTTCGTTATCAAATTGCTGAAGAAATGAGAAAACATGGTTTCTTAAGACCATATGAAGACAATGTACTACAGAGGATATCTCTTATCGAGGTATAACATTTCCTAACGATTACTTGTTAGAAGAGTATCTTGGATTTTTATGATGCTGACTTCATTTCAACTTCTTCCTTGCTTGACCTTGTGACAAAAGCGGCTTTATCCTAGCAGCCACTTTTGGGAAACATATCTTACTCGTCGAAAGGAACTCCTGAAAGTTGCAGTACCTTTTGACTCCAGGAAAATTACTTTGCACCTTGGGGGGTCCTCTCTGTTCCAGCATCTCGAGATTGAATGTGGTGAGGTTGATGGTGTTGTTCTAGGGTCTTGGACAAAAATCAACGAGAGTGCATCTGAGCATGTGCCTGATGAAACCGATGCAATGGCTGGTTACTGGGCTGCAGCAGCTGTGTGGTCAAATGCTTGGGATCAGAGAACATTTGATCATGTAAGAAGTTCGATATAAACATTCTTTCGTAGTTACTTTAGATGTCTGAATATTTATCTAATTGCACCGTTCCAGAATGTTAGTACCTCCACGTCCAGGAGAAGCTCAAATTAATTGCAGCCTACACTGTATAGCCACCCGCTGCATATGTGCTTGCTTCTCGAATAGCTACCCACTGCATATCTTTTCCTCTTAAAATAATGTTGAAATTGTAGATCTGTAATAGTGAATGCACTCTTATGTGTTTAGGTTGATTTAGCTTGGGTTGCATTTCATATCTTCTTATTGATTTAGCACATTGTAGAGCATTAAATGGCAGTTCTACAAAACCCCTTGAATTGGAAGGCGACAACTGCGAGAGTAACAATAATACATTTAAATGAAGGGTTAAAGACTTTACATATCAACCTTGTGTTTTTAGTATTACTCCCATAAACTCATTTCAAATAATGTTTGCATTTTTGGTTTAAGTAATATCTCTTGTTGAACTTTTGTGCAGATAGTTTTGGATCAGCCTTTGGTCATGGGTGTCCATGTTCCTTGGGATTCCCAGCTAGAGTATTATATGTGTCACAATGATTGGGATGAAGTCCTTAAGTTGTTGGATCTCATTCCTGAGGATCTTTTATATGATGGAAGCTTGCAAATTGCTTTGGATGGTCCAAAGCAGTCTTCTGGCCAAAACTATTCAGTTTCTTCCCATAGCGAGTATATAGGTTCCATTGAAGAAGTGGATGCTGTACTTATGGATGTTCCTTATATCAAGATATTTAGGTTACCTGCAGATATCCGGTGTTCCTTGTGGCTAACGACACTTATGGAGCAGGAACTTGCAAGAAAACTTATATTCTTGAAAGAATATTGGGAGAACGCTCTAGATGTAGTATATCTTCTGGCTCGGGCAGGTGTCATCCTTCGTAATTGCGAAGTTTCATTTAAAGAGGAATCTTGTAGGCCATCCCTAGATCTTTCTTTGTCCAGAAAGGAGAGAGGAGCAGATGTTGATACCCTGAATGCTGTACACAAGCTATTCATACATTATTGCACTCAATATAATCTGCCAAACCTTCTGGATCTGTACCTTGATCATCACGAATTGGTCCTAGATAATGATTCACTTAGTTCATTGCAGGAAGCTGTTGTAAGTGTTTTCCACACGTCCGTCTTATATTTGCTTTGATATGTATGTTCTTGCTCGCTTTTTGGTTTGTCTTTCGAAAACTCACTATTTACTGAGACTGTCAAGAATCTGTCTAATGTGTTCAGGGTGATTCTCACTGGGCAAAATGGTTGCTGCTGTCCAGGATCAAGGGGCGGGAATACGATGCATCATTTTCAAATGCACGCTCAATTATGTCACGTGGTGCAGCACCAAATGGTGAAGTTAGTATTCCAGATATTGATGAAATTGTTTGTACTGTTGATGACATTGCTGAAGGGGTAGGAGAAATGGCAGCTTTAGCAACTATGATGTGTTCACCGGTGCCAATTCAAAATTTCTTGAGTACTGGTAGTGTGAACAGGCATAGTAACTCTTCTGCACAGTGCACACTGGATAATTTGAAATCATATCTTCAGAGATTCCCTACCTTATGGAATAAGCTTGTTACTACTTGTTTTGGAGAAGATATTCCTGGCAACCTTTTGCGGACCAAGGCTAGGAATGGTAAAACATGATCCACCATACGTTTTCGTTTATTTGTGTAATGATAATTGATGCTATACTCTCACTGAGTCTATAACTTACCAGTCTTGTCAGAGTATCTGAATTGGCGTGACAGTGTATTCTTCTCAACTGCACGTGATACCTCACTCCTGCAGATGTTGCCTTGTTGGTTTCCTAAAGGGGTTCGTAGATTAGTTCAGCTTTATATCCAGGTATACATTTCTGATTTGTATGACGTAGGTGCTCTTCTGACTTGTACAACGCTCTTTTAACTTTCTGGAATTGAGGGATCTAGTTGAAGTCAATACTTGCACTGTAATTGGTAATATAATAAACTTAAGAAGTTTAAACGAAATCGTGGGATGGTTGTGAGCAACTGTTGCAGACATACAAACCATTAGGTGGAAATGACCACTAAGATTTAGGCAGAAAGGAAAAGACATCAAGTTACACACCTACAGAGATTCACGGCTACTTGTAGAGTTACACACCTACTCGTTATCAGTACTAGACATTTTTCTGTTCAGTGAAATTATAGAGCACACATGTTTTGCTTTTTTTTTCACGCAGTCTCTTATACCCGACGTCTCTGTAGGGACCTCTTGGATGGCTTTCTTTCTCAGGATATCCTACAGGGGAATATCTACTGCACAGAGGTGTTGAGTTCTTTATAAATGTGGACGATCCGACTCAGATAAGTGCTATATCTTGGGAAGCAATCATCCAGAAGCACATCGAAGAGGAACTTCACAACACGAAAAATGAGGTGGTGCTATAATAATTCCGGTTTCTCTAACCTGTTGATGATGCCACCTTTGCGGATGCTTTGAATTTTTCAGTTTTATATTGTTCCCTATCGATTTACTGTCATGTCATTGTCTCATTTTTCGAAATTATCTTGATGAAAGGTTGTCATCTCATGGACATGCAACATTTTACTGAGCTTTGTATATATACTGACTGTTTATATAATAGCTACTTATGTTTTAAATTAAACTGAAACTAGGGAAACGAGCTTGGACTTGAGCACTTCCTGCATCGTGGACGGCCACTCGCAGCTTTTAATGCATTCCTGGAACATAGAGTTGAAAAGCTAAAACTGGAGGATCAATCTGGCTCTTTGATACATGGACAAAGAAATATGCAGTCAGATGTTCCGATGCTACTTGCACCGCTGACTCGGGATGATGAGTCACTTCTTTCATCTGTATGTGCTGGTTGCCTTACCATTACTAGCTTAATTTTCCTTAACTTAATTTCCTATTATCTGGAACGCTTCTATTAGCTCATTTTTTTTTCAGTTGCTGTATATTTATGTCTAGATGACTTTTCTTTTGCTCTCCAGGTCATACCACTTGCTATCACACACTTTGGGGATTCTGTGTTGGTGGCTTCGTGTGTCTTCCTTCTTGAGCTTTGTGGTTTATCTGCTAGCATGCTTCGGATAGACGTGGCATCATTGAGAAGGATATCATCCTTTTATGAATCAAATGACAATGCGGATATGGCACAACAAAAATCATTCAAGGGTTCTATGTTTCATGCGGTATCTAGTGAAGGTGATCTAATGGGGTCACTGGCTAGGGCCCTGGCTAACGAATATGGTTATCCTGATATATCAAGTGTCTCTACGAAAAAACATACTCCAAATAGTATTTCTGGTACTCAGCCCTGTCTTCCGCTAATGCTTGTTCTTCATCACCTGGAACAAGCTAGTCTTCCAGATACTGGAGTAGATAGAAAGACAAGTGGATACTGGCTGTTAACAGGTGATGGTGATGGGTCTGAATTGCGGTCTCAGCAGACATCTGCTAGCTTGCATTGGAGTTTAGTTACTCTTTTCTGTCAGATGCATAACATTCCACTGAGCACCAAATACCTTGCCATGCTAGCAAGAGACAATGATTGGGTATGGCTCATGATAATTCGTCTTACCTTTTTCTTTTCTTACCCTTGAGCTATCCTTTAACCTATGTATGCTATATCAGGTTGGGTTCTTATCTGAAGCGCAGCTTGGAGGATACCCATTTAATACGGTGCTCAATGTGGTATGTCTCTTACCCTTTCACTGATTTCAGAAATCACAAGCAGTAACTTCATATGCTAGTTAGAAGCTTTTCGTTACGATTCTGTGACACATTTTCATCTGTCAGGCATCAAAGGAGTTTGGTGATCAACGATTAAAAGCTCACATACTGACCGTTTTAAGACATGCCAACTCAAAAAAGAAGGCTACGATATCGTCCTCAGATGACACAAGCAGAGGTTTTACATGTCCCCTTTCAGAGGATGGAGCTTATGTCTCTGCTGAACTTTTTCGCGTTTTGGCTTACTCTGAGAAGTTAAAGAAGCCTGGAGACTACCTTTTATCGAAAGCTAAGGAGTTATCGTGGTCTATTTTGGCTCTCATAGCATCATGCTTTCCGGATGTTTCTCCTATATCATGCCTAACGATCTGGTTGGAAATTACCGCAGCCAGGTGTGAAAAAAATTGATGACAGAAATTCAATTGGGTTTAGGTGTATGGGAGATCTTAATGCATTTGACGTTTAAAACTTTCTTACGTTTTCTGGAATAAAAAGATGCATTCGTTTTGTCTTGGCTCTAACAAAGATCATTCGTTTCAGGGAAACATCATCTATCAAGGTGAACGATATAACCACTAAAATAGCAGAAAGTATAGCAGCAGCCGTGGTATCTACAAATTCCTTGCCAACGGATGCTAGAGGTGTCCAGTTTCATTACAATAGAAGGAATCCTAAACGGAGACGACTTATTGCACATACTTCTGTGGATTCATTGGCTTCATCTAATTGTTTAAACACCTCAGCTGGTACAACATTTTACTCTCACAAAACAGAAGCTGCAGAGGATGAAAAAGCTGAAGATACCAGTGTTACTAATGATTCGTCCGACGAGCATGCGTCTCTATCAAAAATGGTCGCAATGCTTTGTGAACAACGCTTGTTTCTTCCTCTGCTAAAGGCTTTTGAATTGTTCCTCCCTTCCTGCTCTCTACTGCCATTTGTCCGGGCTCTTCAGGTTTGTCTTATGTTTTGACCCACTATTTGCTCTTGCGTTTTTTTTGGGCCCTGGGTTGTCTGTTTACAGTGACTTTACACGATATCTGGTCATGGATCTGATGATGTTTCTGTTTACCATAAATTCATCCGCTTTCGTTATTCTCCTTTTCTGTGGGAGAAAACTGAGATGGCATTCTGCAAAAGTTATGATTTGATGTAACCAGGGAAAATAATATACTAAGAGTTTGTAAAATAGTTTGGATTTTAAATGCCGGTTTTGTAAAATGCTTATTTTTACTGCGTCTTCATAGGATTATGACTGTCTTTATTATTATTTTTTTGCAGGCATTTTCTCAAATGCGCCTTTCTGAAGCTTCAGCACATTTGGGTTCTTTTTGGGCGAGAGTTAAAGACGAATCAGTGCATTTTCAGTCAAATACAGCCAAAGAAGTCAATTTTGGGGCATTGTGGATCAGTAAAACAGCTGTTAAAGCTGCTGATGCTGTTTTGTCTACTTGTCCATCTCCATATGAGAAAAGATGCTTATTACAACTTCTTGCTGCAATAGATTTTGGTGATGGGGGATCTGCGGCAACATATTATAGGCGTCTTTATTGGAAAGTTAATTTGGCTGAGCCATCACTTCGGTGGGAGAACGGTCTTGACTTAGGAAGTGGGGCTCTTGATGATGGGTCTCTGCTGGCTGCTTTGGAAAAGAACAGGCAGTGGGAGCAAGCACGAAACTGGGCCAAGCAACTTGAAACCATGGGTGCCACTTGGACATCCTCTGTTCATCATGTTACTGAAACGCAGGTAACAAAATTTATTAGCTCCTATCTTATTTGATCTGCCAGAAAGTTTCTGGTCATTTGGATTCTGGAGGTCTAGCAAGTTATAAGATATCATGTTCTTAGCCTATTGACCGGTTTAGCTAACTTCCCATACTATTTTCTCCTTCTCTAGCTATCGTTTCCTCTTGCACTGTATGGTGGTTGTACACACATGAGAGTTGATTGTGTAGAGGTTCTTTCAACTCTAGGATGAAGCGCTGGTTGTAGTGGTGTAGGAATTATCTGATCTTTATCTCTATATAACTTTGAAAGAAATGTAGCATTTGGAAGGAACTAGGCATTTTCCCTTGCAAATTCTCCCTTAATTTGGTTCCGCATCAGGGAAGATTTGGCTCCATATTCTTTTCACGTTTTCTTTGTCTTTGTAAATTCGCTGATTTTCTGGGCTGCAGGCTAGCTTTGTTTGTACGCCATTGGTTATTATTATGTTCAGGGATTTGTTTATGTTCAGAAAAAAACAAAAAAAAATATTCAGGGATTTGTTGAATGCCCCATATTAATGGACATTTGTTGTATCTGCTATACATATAGGCAGAATCCATGGTCGCAGAATGGAAAGAATTCCTGTGGGATGTTCCTGAAGAGAGAATCGCATTATGGGGTCACTGCCAAACTCTGTTTATCAGATACTCTTTCCCTGCTTTACAGGTCACTTTTGTGGTTGTCTCACTTGTAACCAGTTTATCTGTGGAAGCCTGATATTGCTACAAGTGATTCTACTGCTTTTTCTTTTTCAGGCAGGTTTATTTTTCCTTAGGCATGCAGAAGCGGTGGAGAAAGATCTCCCTGCAAGAGAAATCTATGAGCTGTTACTGCTGTCCCTTCAGTGGTTGAGTGGGCTAACAACCCTGTCGCATCCGTAAGTGATCTTGTACCATAATATGTAATCATATTTACTGGGTTTTTGACTTTGGTTTTACCAATATTTAGGGTTTATCCTTTGCATCTTTTGAGAGAAATCGAGACTAGAGTGTGGTTATTGGCTGTAGAAGCAGAAGCACATGTGAAAAATTTAGGAGCATTTAGTCCGAGTAGTACCAGAAGAGACATTGCGAATGGAAATAGCTCAAATCTTATAGACCGAACTGCAAGGATCATAACAAAAATGGACAACCATATTTCTTCAGCAACAAAAAATAAAATTGGAGAAAAGCAGGACTCCAGGCCCCCTGGCCAAGCACATCAAAGGAACCAGGACACGAGTACTTCCGTATATGGTGCCAGCACAAAGTCTAAAAGGAGAGCAAAAGGGAATGTCCCACAAAGAAGACATTTTGTGGATTCTTCAGATAGGAATACTGATTTTGAAGATTCTTCATCTCTTCTAAACATCAAAAGCGAGTTCCAGCTTCAAGAGGAAAGCACGGGCTTGGAGATATCCTTATCAAAGTGGGAAGAAAGTATAGAGCCTGCGGAGTTGGAAAGAGCTGTTCTGTCTTTACTGGAGTTTGGACAAGTAACAGCTGCGAAGCAGCTCCAACTTAAGCTTGCTCCAGAGAGTTTACCTTCTGAGCTGATAATTCTGGATTCTGTTATGAAACTAGCAATGCTTTCTACGCCTTGCAGTCAAGTACCACTGTCAATGTTGGATGATGAAGTTCGTTCTATCATTCACTCACAGAATCTAAAAATAGACCAACCTATGATTGACCCGCTGCAGGTTGTTCTCTCTATATCTTTCTCACCTAAATATTCATTTGTTGCGGTAAAGCTTATTACAGATTCATTCAAACGAATACCACTTATCCTTTCTTTTTTTTTCTATTTCCCCTTATCTTGCTTTTATAACTTTTTTGGTTTGATTTAATGCTGATTGGCATCTGATGCTCTAGGTGTTGGAAAATCTATCAAGCATTTTAAATGAAGGCAGTGGACGTGGGCTGGCAAGAAAAATCATTGCAGTTATAAAAGCTGCTAACATACTGGGCCTTACATTTACCGAGGCATATCAAAAGCAGACAATAGAGTTGTTACGATTACTTTCTCTTAAAGCACAAGATTCCTTTGAGGAAGCATGTCTCCTTGTCAAAACACATTCCATGCCCGCTGCTAGTATCGCTCAAATACTTGCTGAATCCTTTCTGAAGGTAAATTAGCTAAACTGTCTTTATTAACTGGTATGCGTTCATGTATCATAACTTATGAGTTTTGACTTCAACTCTTGACAAAAATCTTTGTCGTATGGTTTTATTTTTGATTGATTACTTGGAAAGCCCCTTCATTATTGACTTCTTCTTTCCCTCATAACTATTTTCTCTGAGTTTTTGTGTGTGTTTGTCTCTAATCTGTTCTCCACGTGCCAGGGTTTACTGGCAGCTCATCGTGGAGGATATATAGATTCTCAAAAGGAGGAAGGGCCTGCTCCACTTTTGTGGAGATTTTCAGACTTTTTGAAGTGGGCGGAGCTTTGTCCATCTGAACAAGAAATTGGTCATTCATTAATGCGTCTCGTGATTACCGGGCAGGAAATACCACACGCGTGTGAGGTATGTGATTTTCTTAAAGCTTCTTTAACAATATCGTTTGATTGCCCCATGAATTTCTAAAACAGCGGGCAAATAAGTTGTCAATGCTGATTTGGTAATAAGGAATGCTTTTTTCAGGTTGAGCTACTTATCTTATCTCATCACTTCTATAAGTCATCTACGTGCCTTGATGGAGTTGATGTTCTTGTGGCACTTGCTGCAACTAGGGTTGAGGCTTATGTTGCTGAGGGAGATTTCTCATGCCTGGGTCGTCTAATAACTGGAGTTGGAAACTTTCATGCTCTTAATTTCATTCTCAATATCCTAATCGAAAACGGGCAGCTCGATCTGTTGCTACAAAAATTTTCTAGTGCTGCTGATGCAAACACTGGCACTGCCCAGGCTGTCAGAAGTTTCCGGATGGCTGTTCTGACTTCGTTAAATCTCTTCAACCCAAATGACCATGATGCATTCGCAATGGTATGTCTTCAGTAAGCTGGAATTAGCGAAGTAAAAGAGTTTATTTCATCATGTTCTATCCGCTTACCACAGTAACTATCATATGATAGCTGATTGATAGAGTGCATCTAGATTTGCTTTTACCACTTACGTTGCTTGTGCACATGGAGCAATATTTTGGGATAGTTTTTTAAATTTGTTGTTTCAGGTATATAAACACTTTGACATGAAGCATGAAACGGCTGCTTTGCTAGAGGCACGTGCAGATCAGGCTGCACAGCAGTGGTTTAGACGGTATGACAAGGATGAAAATGAAGATCTCCTTGATTCTATGCGCTATTACATTGAAGCAGCCGAAGTTCATACTTCTATTGATGCTGGAAACAAAGCACGGAAGGCTTGTGGTCAGGCTTCCCTTGTCTCGCTTCAAATAAGGATGCCAGATTCCAAGTGGCTATGTTTATCCGAAACAAACGCAAGAAGAGCACTTGTTGATCAATCTCGTTTCCAGGAGGCTCTGATCGTAGCAGAAGCGTATGGTCTTAACCAGCCTAGCGAATGGGCGCTTGTGCTATGGAATCTGATGCTCAAACCCGAACTAGCGGAAGAGTTTGTGGCTGAGTTTGTAGCGGTGCTTCCCTTGCAGGCTTCAATGCTACTGGAACTGGCTAGATTTTACAGGGCCGAAATGGCAGCTCGGGGAGACCAGTCTCAATTCTCAGTCTGGCTGACAGGAGGAGGGTTGCCAGCTGAGTGGGCCAAATACATGTGGAGATCATTCAGGTGTTTGTTGAAGAGAACACGGGACTTGAGGTTACGGTTACAGCTGGCGACAACAGCGACAGGATTTTCTGACATGGTGGATGCGTGTATGAAAGCGTTGGATAAGGTCCCGGAAAATGCAGGACCACTTGTACTGAAGAAAGGACATGGAGGAGGATACTTACCACTCATGTGAGTGACTGAACTAAGAGATCATCCCTAAAGGATGCAATGTTGAGTATCTCGCTCTGCTACATCGTTGTGAGAGATCGATGGAGCTGTAAATTAGCCGGAGAAATTGAAAAAGAGTTCCATGTTTTGAAAGAGAGAACTGGAGTTTATTTTTACTTTTTTAAAAATATAGGTATGTCAGTGTTATTGTGTGCGTTTTGTTGATGATTGGTCCCACAATTCTTTCCATTTTGTTTCTTCTTATACCTTGCGGCGATTAAATGGCAGTGTTGAGGCTTGAGAGAGATATAGTGATGTGTAACAGTGTAATAACTGTCTGTTATAAGTTACTGGAAAAAATCACATTGTTGTAATAAGTCGAATCTTATACTCTTGTTTGCCTTGGAATGGATATTTCATGTTTCTGTAAATTTTGATTAAAACAGCTAAACACTAAGCTAGTCAAACAAGTGAAGGTATATACAATTCACAAGCACACACATATATATATATATATATATATTACAGGAATACACGACAGAGGCGCCAACTGTAGAGCAGAGGAGCAAGAGAAACATTTCTATCCAACAGTTATGGGCCTAAAGGGAGCCCATAGACCCAGAATTATAAATGGCTCATTAGACTGTTAAAGCCCGTATTTAAAGGAACCACAAAGAACCGGAGAGATAGACAAAATGAAGTGGAGAAGGGACAACAAATAGTTGTGGTTTTATTGAACCAGAAGAGTTCATCTCTAGATCGTTGAACCACCATTGCTCATCATCCATAGTAGTAACAGACTCGCTTCTCTTCCTCTTTTTTTTTTTTTTTTTGTGGTACTCACGGAGAGCTTTTGAAACTCATGATTGTTTATCACGACTTGAGAAGCTTTCCTCAGATTATTCCATGCTTCTGACTCCGTTGTATGGAATCTCCGAAAGCATCGAAGACTTGTTTGAAGTCGGTACCCATTGGTGTATTTGAGCTTAACATGTAGTGAATGTTAGCCTGCGGAACATATCCATGCTAGAAAACCACGGTGTCTTGAATAGAAATGTTAAGTCGATAAGACGAAAGCTCGACGAGGAAACCAGGAAGCATCCCGAGAACTGGCCTGTTTCTAAGGAACCGGTCATATGAGGTTTCTTGAAGAGCAGCAAGTGATGGAAGATGAGAAAACAAAGGATGGCTACGGAAGCTTCAGATAATTGTGATGGTTTCCTTTGATTATAGAGAACAATGATTACCGACACTGACAAAAAAAAAGGAGAACAATGATTACAATGCATATATACACTTCATAAGTGTCGTAGAACACGTATATCTTGGTAAACTATACTTTGAATACAATTAAAGGTTTGTCGTAATTATTGGACGATTTGGACATAAGATCTGACTGCTCTCCAACCGTGCACACATCCCCCATTCACCTATATGTTTGTGTCGGTACTAATTACTAACCACAAACGAATTTGTGGTTAACATCTAAAGGGTCCTCCATAATCTGAGATCAAACTAACAGATTTAAGCATACTCTTTCTCAGTTTCACATTAAAATAAAGGATAGGATTAGACCCAGTGCATCTATGATCACTGGTCCCATTCACTGCAATTGAGCTCGTTTTTTGTCAATGTCATAACCTTAGTGTCAACCAATCTACACTCCAATACCAAATCAATAAACTTAGCTATTAAATTCAAAATTAACCAAGTTGCATACATAAAAACCATCTACGCAAAACCATATCTGCAATTATTTTTTTATTTGGAGGTGTTCCGACGAAACAGTCATCACATGCCATGCTATCATTGGGAAAAGATCAGATTATCCAACAAGACGGACAAAAAAAAGTGAAGACAGTTTGTTTTTATCTGATATAATAATACACAGAAAGGAGTCCAAAAAGATAAGCTGAGAATCCAAAAGAAGATTCTAAACCCTTCTTCCATGTGTAGAGATCACATTATGCTGCTCTGGTCTCTTGCCATCTCCGTGAACTACTGCGAAATTCATATCTTTTTAACGATCTGAACAACATCCTCGTCCTCGAGCTCGTGTTCCTGAGGTGTTAGATAGCCAGTTACAGATATTACAGGGCTAAACCAAAATAGTAACTATGAAAACCTTGGCAACTTTAACTAAAAAACATTACAGAATTCGCAAGTATACTCACCCTTCCAACTCTCTGTGGCTTGTGTTTTGCACTCGAACCCCATACTAAAGCGCTGCATCGGAAAGAATCATTAATACAGTCATAAGCGATGCTACAAGTGAGAAAATATTAAGCAGAGAAACAGAACAACAGTAGGTTTTATTTACTTACTACTTGAATTGTTTAAGCATGTCTTTGTGAATCCGGATGCAGAAGTCCTCAACTGTTCTCTTCTTGGAAGATAAGATGACAGGGTCATCATAATCCGGATTCATTGCCTTTGGTTTGGTGTAGATTCGAGTTAGATCCAAGTATTCCCATATCTTATCGAGAAGACCATCAAGATTCCACTCCAGATGCGCACTGCAAGATTATTATATTTCAATGAGACCCGGAAGACAACTGATTGTGAATCATGCCTGGAAAATTAATTACATTTACCTGATAGGACAGTAATGAGGAAGTTTGTCCAAAATTTCAAGTTCCTCAAGGGTGATTTGATCGATCTTGTTGACTGCATAGATGCATGGCATATAGATCCTACTACCCTCGATGACATCGATGAGGTCATCAGCAGTTGCATCGTAACGGAGAGTGATGTCAGCGTTGTGCATCCTGTACTCACTGCATATGGCCTTGACAGTGTCGAGGTCTAGGTGTGTGGCGGTGACTGTAGAAGTTAAATTGATACCACCTTTGTCCTTTTTCCTGAATGTCAGATTAGGTGGCTCCTTGTTCAACCTATATACCATTAGTCCATGGTGTCAGAATTTCTACGAGAAATCATAAAGAAATGGGTGTGTAAAGGTTATTATATACGTGATATATACCTTATTCCGAATCCTTCAAGCTCCTTTTCAATGAGACGCTTGTGAGTTATTGGCTTTATGGCATCAAGAACTATTATGATGCAGTTGCAAGTCCTAGCAGTACTTATAACCTGGAAAACAGATAAGCGTTAAACACGACCAAAAAGGGACAGTTATCAGATACAATTTCAGAGGTTTATGCACGACTTACCTGCCGTCCTCTACCTTTTCCATCTTTGGCACCCTCAATAATACCAGGAAGATCTAATAACTGCAAGCCATTAAAGAGGACATCAAAAAGAGTATCACCAACATCCAATGAACAATTACAAATTATTACAAGATAGGAAACACCGGAGTACATGTCAGACATAGAGTGAGCACTTAAGAGAAGAAAAATAAAGGCTAGGACATGTCATATATAAATCCAAGTATTTCATTGTCCTACAAAATCTTCCAATACACAGGGGATAACATAAGAAGCAAGCAAATCATACATCTCTCTCCAAAAACAATAGATTGACCAAGGAGGCATAGAAGTAGATATCATACCTGAATTTTAGCTCCACGGTATGTAATAACACCGGGAATGCATGTCAATGTTGTGAACTCATAAGAAGCAACCTGAAAAAAGAAGTGAGTACCGTCAGAAAGTAGAGCATCAGCCAAAACACAGTTCTAATTTGACCTATCCAAGACAAGAATAAGTTATAAGGCACAAGAAATGGGTCAAATCAACTAGATAGCAAAAGACTTGGAGGTTTTAAGAGCTCTAAGTTTGACAAGGGAAATGGTAAATAAGAAGAAGTAGAAACCTCGGAAAAGGTTCCAGTGAGCTTGTTCAAGAGGGTGGATTTGCCAACAGAAGGAAAACCAACAAGTCCAACTCTAGAATCTCCACTTTTGGTAACATCAAAACCTTCGCCAGCAGCAGCACCTCCACCTTTAGTAGGTGGTGCAAGAAGGTCCCTTCGTAGCTTGGCAAGTTTGGCCTGCGAAAATGGACCAATATAATATCAGAGACAAGCAAATGGAGCGGGAGAAAAAAAAGTAGTAAAATTCCTGCCTGCCTGGTAAAGATATTCATTGAAGTTTTAGGTATCATCTAATTTTCTTAAGGTCCATGAAATGATTTGCACTGTGTTATTTGGTATTGACAAAGAACTTTATAATCAAAATCAAACCTTGTGCTAAAGTCCATATACACAGAGGTATCGAAGTAGATTACTCTAAGCTAAAGATGAAGAGATTACCTTTAACAAACCCAGATGATGAGCGGTGGCTTTGTTCTTCTGAGTCCTAGCCATCTACCACATACAGAAAAAAAGTGGAATTAAAAACCCACATCTTTTCTTAATTGAACAGAGCACAAGTGAAGATCCAAAGATTTGAGAAAAATAAAAGTTACCTCATCTTCGATTTCTTTGATCTTCTGCATAATAGTCGACATGGTTGCGCTTAGAGAAGCTCACCGCAGAGAGAGAGAGAGAGAGAAGACCGGAATGAATCAGAGGAAAGTAAGCCGAGGGTTTTCGTTTCTCCAGTGAGAAAGCTATCTCCCAAGTGTCTAGACCTGGGCCTGATCCAAAATCATCCTCTCGGCCCAAATGAGATAAGTGTCCAGTTTAATAGAATGAGCGACCTTAACCACTGGTTTGATGCTTGAATTCAGTTTTTTGGGTCTCAATTTTTATATTAACAACGTACTGTACCCTTTTCACCATTACAATTTCGCCCCTCCAAACCAGTTTCCAAAGAAACGGTTTAGTTGATAAGAAGAAATTCAGAGCTGAACCGGGGTTACTTTTTAGTTCTCCTTTGGGTTTGAACCGAACTGAAGTATGAGTGAGAGAGAAGAAGAGGCAGCAATAAACATCCTGTCGTTTTCTGTTATAAGCAGAGTGGTGGATATGCGGCATACGGTTATTCTCCCTACATTTGTCTGACCCACAAGCCCATAATTATTTGTTTTTTCGTAGCTAAAGTTTGGTTTGGTCACAAAACCAGAACCCTAGATTTTATGGGCCCTACCCCATTATTTAGTGGGCCATCTTTCGCAACTTATATTTATTCGCTTCGGATAAGTTTTTTTTTTGAAAATAAATAGTGTCACATTAAGATTTTGTTTTGACTTAGCATAAAGAGATTACGAGGACTGCAAATATAGATAGACTACTACATGATCTATTTAACAATTAAAAAAAAAAAATCGTAAGTGAAGAGAAAGAGTCTCTCTCTCAGCCTCCCGTGTTGCTCCGCCGTCGGCAAAGAAAAAAAAAGGGTGAACCCTTTTCACATTCTCCAATCTTCGATTTCATTTGACTTTTGCATTCATTGTTTATTCACTTAAACTACATGTATTGTATTGATACTTTGCAAAAGAATATGTTTCTTCTTTGTTGTTTTGGATAGAATCTGAATTATTGTATGTATTTTGTTCATTTTCTAAGAATATGGAAGCAATTACTGCTGTTCAGAGGTTTCACTACCCATCACCATGGATTGATGATTGGAGAAAATTTGAAGGGAAACCTCGTGGTTCTCTACGTTACTCTCTGCGTATCAAAGAGGAATATAAAAGGCTTAGAGCTCATTTGCAACCTGACAAAATATTGGATCATCGACAGAGATCAGTTTCTGACAACAACTCCTCCTCAGGTTCTTCTGACAAACAAAGCATCGATCTTTCCTTTTGATTCAGTTTTTTTTTTTTTTAAATGTCGATTATTCGATGACACAAATGCGTTTTCATCTTCACATTTTGTAGCATTGTTGGAAACTGGAGATCTTCCTCATTTTCCATTTGATGAAGAACTGGTTTTGAAGGCAAGTTGATACTCTTCTATTAATACATTAAGACATTTTTGGCATCAATCTTTAGTGAAAATGGTTTTAGATATCTTCTACTTCTTTTTTTTCCTATAAAGGTCTTATGTTGACAGTTGATTTACACAAGTTTTTCAGAGAAAAGCTGAAGAGGTTAAACCGTGTTTAAATGGACGATCTATGTATCTTGTTGGTCAGTCTCTTTGTTTCTGTATTGTTTAGCTTCTCCTGCATTCTCTGGTAACTGAACTTTTTTGTCTTGAATGCGTCAGGAATGATGGGTTCCGGGAAGACGACAGTAGGAAAGATAATGGCAAGAGCACTTGGTTATACATTCTTTGATTGGTATACTATCTGCTCATCTTTAATTCTGTGTGTCTATTGAGATTGACCTGAGCTAAACATTGTTCTGTAACTGTGGTAGTGACACATTGATCGAGGAGGCGATGAATGGAACTTCTGTAGCTGAGATATTTGAGCATTTCGGTGAGAGTGTCTTCAGAGAGAAAGAGGTTTTACTCTTACACTTCTTCTTCTTCTTTCCATAACTCCTATTGCTGATTCCACACTTTCTCTGCTTAGCCTCTTTCTTCTTTATGCATTCATGCTGCTAAAATTCAACACATGGTTTTTATTTTTTAGACCGAAACATTAAAGAAGCTCTCTTTGATGTACCACCAAGTTGTTGTGTCAACAGGTGGAGGTGCGGTTATAAGACCCATTAATTGGTGCGTTTTCTTCTCATCAGTGATATGTAATACGAAACTCAGATCATTTGATAATATAATGTGTCTGATTTTGTATTCAGGAAGTATATGCATAAAGGTATTAGCATTTGGCTTGATGTTCCTCTAGAAGCCTTAGCTCGTAGAATTGCTGCTGTAGGAACTAATTCAAGACCATTGTTACATGATGATAAGTCAGGAGACCCATACACAGTGGTAATGCTCTATGATTGTCACTTTGAAACAGAGTTTTAACTTTCTCTGTGTTTTTTTTTGATCATTTGTAATTTCACATAGGCATTAAACCGTCTTTCAACGATTTGGGATACACGTGGTAACGCATACACTAACGCCAGCGCGAGAGTCTCCTTGGAGAGTATGATCCTATTCACTTTCAATGTTCTATAACTTTCAAACAATCTCAGGCCATTTTGTAACTAGTTTGATCGAAGTTGTTCAGATATTACAACAAAGCTCGGGTATAGAAGCGTCTCAGATCTTACACCAACTGAGATCGCCATTGAGGTATGTCTCAGAACCTCTATGCTTGCTCCTATTCATTTGTGTACATTTCAGTTTGTTAGTTTTGGTAAGCTCTAACTGCTCTATCATATTATTCATCATCAGGCTTTTGAGCAAGTTCATAACTTTCTAAACAAAGAGGAGGGTATGGCTTAGTCCGGATGGCTTCTAGTTGGAGACGGTTATGTTGTCCTGCAACATCTGATCAGTTTACGTGTTCTTGTTCTATCAGAGCTTGTCTGTGCCTAGTTTTGACCCAAAAAAAGGGAAAGAAGCCATTTGATTGAATAATACTGTTCGTTTGATAATTTTGGTCCCAAAAAAAGGGAAAGAAGCCATTTGATTTATATAACTAGAGAATTCTCTGCAATTTCATGAGTGAGTCATTAAGAAAAAGAAAACCAAGTTTGTGTCTTTGGATCGAGAACCTGCATCGAACTGGAGTTATTGCACTCTTCGCATCCTCCAATCACGCAGTAATTAAAGAATGCCGACTTCAGCTCGTGGGCATGTTTCCGTGCCCACTTTCCCAAGTCCGGGTCTTTGGGTCAAAGACAGACTTCAGCCCAGTTCACAACCTCCTGCTCCGCCTGAGAGGAGCTCCGCTTCAATCGCATCCTTGGACCTCTGTGCCACGTCTTGAACCGACAATCAAGGACCCAGACTCTAGAAGAAGAGGGCATGTAACCGCCGATAGTCGTAGATCGTGCAGAACGCAAATGGGGAGATGGGATTGGGATGACAAGATGGCCGTTTGACCGGTCGGTTATGCTTCGGTTTGGTTTACGGCAGAGAGCGAACCAATACGTGTTAAGATTAAAATTCGGTTGTAATGAGATGAGTTTGGGTTTATTATGCTTAGCTTTGTATTAGCCCAATGGGCTCTTCTATTAATGGAAAAATTGACAAAAAAATATGGCCCATGACGACCCACACAATGATCTGAAACCCAAAAGGCCCCACCCAGAAAAGCCCATGTACAAACAACAACCTAGTGAGTTGAAACATAAGTGTAGATTTCATTACAAATAAGAAGGTAGAGAATTGGAAGCAGATCTGTGCGACGAAACTGAATCACTTTCTTCTTCTTCTCCTTCTCCTCTTCAACCAATCTTACATCGTTGCGTTTCTCTGACTCCCGCATCGACGCTTCTCCGGTAATGCTACTGATTGATCGTTCTTTTCCTGCTGTGAACTGATCTGATCCGAGGTGAATCCCTATTTCTCATTTACGAATCTCTGGATCTCACTTCAGATCTGTTTGCGCTTTCTCCTGACTCGTTTCTTCTGTAGTCTGGGAATATGTTGACGAAATTTGAGACAAAGAGTAACAGAGTTAAGGGCCTCACCTTCCACCCTAAACGACCATGGATCCTCGCCAGTTTGCACAGTGGTGTGATCCAGCTCTGGGATTATCGTATGGGTACTTTGATCGATCGTTTTGACGAGCATGAAGGTCCTGTTCGTGGTGTTCATTTTCACTATTCTCAGCCTCTCTTCGTCTCCGGAGGTAGTATATGCTTTCTTTGAAGAGGATCTTTCCTTGCTTAGTAGATCAATCTCTAGTGATAATTGCTTATCATATTGATATTCTTTTGGATAATTGGACAGTCATATTCTAGAAATGAAAACCTTTAAATGCAACTGTTTTAGTTGACAACATTGTGTGTGTGTTTACAGGTGATGATTACAAGATTAAAGTTTGGAACCACAAAACACACAGGTGCCTTTTCACGCTTCTCGGCCATCTCGACTATATCCGCACTGTCCAATTTCACCACGAAAACCCGTGGATTGTCAGTGCTAGTGACGATCAGACTATCCGCATTTGGAACTGGCAGTCACGGACTTGTATTTCTGTGCTCACTGGCCACAATCATTATGTTATGTGTGCTTCTTTCCATCCTAAGGAAGACCTTGTCGTCTCTGCTTCTCTGGATCAGACTGTCCGTGTCTGGGATATTGGTTCTCTTAAGAAGAAGACTGTTTCTCCTGCTGACGACCTCATGCGATTTACGCAGATGAACTCTGATCTTTTTGGTGGTGTTGACGCTATTGTTAAGTACGTCCTCGAAGGTCATGATAGAGGAGTAAACTGGGCTTCTTTTCATCCCACTCTTCCTCTTATCGTCTCTGGGGCAGATGACCGCCAAGTCAAGCTGTGGCGTATGAATGGTATTTCCATTCCCGAAGTCTCGCTCTCTGTTTTTTTATGTTTAAAATTATAACCATTGTTTGTACACTAACTTGCAATTTCTTTAGTAGTGAAGCTGATGTAATTAATGCGTTCTTTTCAATTTTATTGCAGAAACTAAAGCTTGGGAGGTGGATACACTGCGAGGCCACATGAGTAATGTTTCTTCTGTTATGTTCCATGCAAAACAGGACATAATTGTATCCAACTCTGAGGATAAAAGTATTCGTGTCTGGGATGCTACCAAGCGAACTGGAATTCAGACTTTTCGCCGTGAACATGATCGATTCTG
This sequence comes from Moricandia moricandioides, assembly GCA_905132885.1. Taxonomy (NCBI): domain Eukaryota; kingdom Viridiplantae; phylum Streptophyta; class Magnoliopsida; order Brassicales; family Brassicaceae; genus Moricandia; species Moricandia moricandioides. The sequence continues at coordinate 86,865 of CAJHQQ010000367.1, forward strand.
GATTCTTGCAGTTCACCCTGAGATCAACTTACTGGCAGCTGGGCATGACAATGGTATGATCGTCTTCAAACTTGAGAGAGAACGTCCTGCATTTGCTTTGAGTGGTAATTCTTTGTTCTATACCAAAGATAGATTTTTGAGGTACTACGAATGTTCAACTCAGAAAGATTCCCAAGTTATCCCTATACGGCGTCCTGGTACTCCAAGCTTGAATCAAAGTCCAAGGACTCTATCATACAGTCCGACGGAAAATGCAGTTTTGATCTGCTCAGATTTGGATGGTGGTTCGTACGAGTTGTACATCATACCGAAAGACAGTGTTGGCAGGAGTGACGTTGTGCAAGACGCAAAGAGGGGGACAGGTGGTTCTGCGGTGTTCATTGCCCGTAACCGATTTGCTGTTCTTGAGAAAAGCACCAGCCAGGTGCTAGTCAAGAATCTCAAGAATGAGGTGGTTAAAAAGAGTTCTCTGCCTATACCCACAGATGCTATCTTTTATGCTGGGACTGGAAATTTGCTCTGTAGATCTGAGGACAAAGTGGTTATATTTGACCTTCAGCAACGGCTTGTTCTTGGTGAACTTCAGACACCGTTTGTGAGGTATGTTGTTTGGTCTAACGATATGGAGAGTGTTGCTTTGCTCAGTAAACATACTATCATTATTGCGAGTAAAAAACTTGTCCTTCAGTGCACACTCCATGAGACAATACGTGTGAAAAGTGGAGCTTGGGATGACAATGGTGTTTTCATTTACACAACTTTGAACCATATCAAGTACTGTCTTCCTAACGGAGATAGCGGAATCATCCGAACCCTGGATGTCCCTATCTATATCACCAAGGTTTCTGGAACTACGATCTTCTGCTTGGACCGGGATGGGAAAAACAGGGCAATCACCATCAATGCAACTGAATACATTTTCAAGCTTGCACTCCTGAGAAAGAGATATGATCATGTCATGGGCATGATAAAGAACTCTCAGCTATGTGGACAGGCTATGATTGCTTACCTGCAGCAGAAAGGATTCCCTGAAGTTGCCCTCCATTTTGTTGAAGACGAGAGAGTCCGATTCAACCTGGCTCTTGAAAGTGGCAACATAAGCGTCGCTGTTGCATCTGCTACAGAGATAAATGAGAAAGAGCAGTGGTATAGACTTGGGGTGGAGGCTCTTCGCCAAGGTAATGCTGGAATTGTTGAATTTGCGTACCAGCAGACAAAGAATTTTGAGAGATTATCTTTTCTTTATCTCATTACTGGTAAGTTGGACAAGCTTTCAAAGCTGATGAAGATTGCGGAAGTGAAGAACAACGTAATGGGTCAGTTTCACAATGCTCTCTACCTAGGAGATGTTAAAGAGCGTGTCAAGATACTTGAGAATGCTGGTCATTTGCCTCTCGCTTATATCACTGCTTCGGTTCATGGTTTAAAGGACATTGCTGAGAGACTAGCAACTGAGCTAGGAGAGAACGTGCCCTCATTGTCTGAGGGGAAAGCTCCATCGCTTCTAATGCCACCATCTCCGGTCATGTGTGGTGGTGATTGGCCTCTTCTAAGAGTGATGAAGGGAATATTTGAAGGCGGACTTGAGAGTGCAGCCAGAGGAGGGGCTGTTGATGAAGATGAAGAAGATGTTGGTGGTGATTGGGGTGATGGACTTGACATTGGCGATGTTGATGGAATGGAGAACAGAGACATCGAAGCCATTTTGGCCGAAGCAGAAGGAGCAGAAGAAGAAAATGATGATGAAGAAGGTGGATGGGGTGAACTTGAGGGCTTGGACCTCCCACCAGAGCTTGACACTCCTAAAGCTTCTGCTAACGCACGTTCATCCGTCTTCGTGACACCTACTCAAGGTATGCCCGTAAGTCATATTTGGAGTCAGAAATCATCTCTTGCTGCTGAGCAAGCTGCAGCGGGAAGCTTCGACACTGCAATGCGTCTGCTCAACAGACAACTTGGCATAAAGAACTTTGCGCCTTTGAAATCGATGTTTATTGATTTGTTCAGTGGTAGCCACAGCTATCTGCGTGCGTTTTCTTCATCTCCTGTGGTTCCACTAGCCATTGAGCGAGGATGGAGCGAGTCTTCCAGTCCCAACGTCCGTGGTCCACCAGCTCTTGTTTATGATTTCTCTCAGCAAGAAGAGAAGCTCAAATCTGGCTATAAAGCCACAACAAGTGGGAAATTGACGGAGGCTCTCAGGCTCTTCCTCTCTATCCTCCACACCATCCCTCTAGTGGTGGTAGAGTCAAGAAGCGAAGTCGATGAGGTAAAGGAACTGGTCACTATCGTCAAAGAATATGTCCTCGGTCTTAAAATGGAGCTTAAGAGAAGAGAGACGAAAGACGATCCAGTGAGGCAGCAGGAGCTCGCTGCTTACTTCACTCACTGCAACCTCCAACTACCTCACTTACGACTTGCGCTGTTTAGTGCAATGGGCGTCTGCTACAAGTCAAAGAATCTCGCCACTGCTTATACCTTCGCCAAAAGATTGTTGGAAACCAACCCAATGGAGAGCCAGGCCAAGACCGCTAGGCAAATTGTCCAAGCCGCTGAACGCAATATGACTGATGCAACCGAGCTCAACTACGACTTCAGAAACCCATTCGTGATATGTGGGTCAACCTATGTGCCGATTTACAGAGGTCAGAAAGACGTGTCCTGTCCATACTGCACCGCCAGGTTTGTACCAAGCCAAGAAGGAAACATATGTGGGGTCTGTGATCTTGCAGTCATTGGCGCAGACGCATCTGGTTTAGTATGCTCTCCGTCTCAGGTCCGGTGATCAATTCATATTCATTATCTTGTCCAAACGTTAAGGTAAGTACGAGATGCTCTTTTTATACGGAAGAAGAGTGTTGAGCTTTTGGTCTTCGTGGTGGTGTACTTAAAAAAGATTCTGGTTTGTGAACTTTTCATTGCAGGTTCTGTTATTACTCTTTGAGTCTTCTTAAGCTGTTTCTTATCTTAGTAACGACGCATGAGAACTTTTGCTTGTTGCTCTATATTTCATTTTGTTTCTTTTTTTTATATATTTTACATAAGAAGTGAACGTAAACTTTACGGAAGATGAATGTTTCATTGCAGATTCTGTTACTCTTCGAGTCTTTTTATTATTGAAAGTATTTGATTATATAACCCACGATTTCAAAACTCAATTCCACTTTAATTGATTGACCACTTTTTTCGACTCGTAATTTCATTAAACGAGAATATTTTTAAGGAGTTCAAGATTCCAAAAGCAGAAATAGAATGCAAGCTCACACAGAATATGAGAATAATGTTGATATGGGTGATATTATATAGTAGCATCAGGATCCGTGGCGCAATGGTAGCGCGTCTGACTCCAGATCAGAAGGTTGCGTGTTCGATTCACGTCGGGTTCAAAACTCCCGAAAATTTGATCCTTAACTTTTTTTTGCTTATTTACAAAAAAACACCCCATAGTTCTCTGGCTTTTCTGAATAAGATCCCTTACATTTTTGGCAAATGTATAAACCTTATCCTACGCTTGTCCTCCTCTCTCACTACCATAAAATGGCGATAGAGTACTTGGTGACATCGCCTTCGTCGCTGAGATTCTCCGATTTCATCTCTTCGTTTTCCCAGCAGACTAACCACAAATGGCTTCGCTTCTCACCGAAACCCAGCTCCGTGAAGATAACCTGCGGTGCGATTTCTTCGAAGAGGAAACTTGCTGAGAGAGAGAGCGCGGATAGAGAGAACAGAGTTCTCGTACGGAATCTGATGTCCAGGATCAGTGACAGAGAGCCACTTATTAAGACGCTTGACAAGTACGTGAAGGTCGTAAGATGTGAGCATTGTTTCTTGCTCTTTGAAGAGCTTGGGAAGAGCGACAAGTGGCTCCAATGCCTCGAGGTTTTACCTCTCCCTCTCACGAATTTGAGCGTTTTCGATTCTGGGTTTGCGTTTTCTTTGAGTTTCAGCCCCTGGGTCTTGTAAAAGGATTAGACTTTATTCGACCCCCCCAAAAAAAGGATTAGACTTTGAACTTTTTCTTAGCTCAATGTTACGGTTCTGTATTGAGGTGTATTGGTGTTTTAGCTTACTGTGTTTCTTCTGTTCAGGTGTTCAGGTGGATGCAGAAACAACGGTGGTATATAGCAGATAACGGAGTGTACTCGAAGTTGATCTCCGTAATGGGGAAGAAGGGTCAAACACGAATGGCAATGTGGCTCTTCTCCGAGATGAAAAACAGTGGTTGTCGTCCTGATGCTTCCGTTTACAACGCTCTCATAACGGCTCATCTTCATACACGAGACAAGGCAAAAGCTTTGGAGAAAGTCCGTGGTTACTTCGACAAAATGAAAGGCATGGAACGTTGTCAACCCAATGTTGTCACTTATAATATCCTCTTGAGGGCTTTTGCTCAGGCTGGTAAAGTAGATCAAGTTAATGCTCTGTTTAAAGACTTGGATATGAGTGCAGTTTCTCCAGACGTCTACACCTTCAATGGGGTTATGGATGCGTATGGGAAAAACGGGATGATCAAAGAGATGGAATCTGTGCTTACTCGTATGAGGAGCAACGAGTGCAAGCCAGATATCATCACTTTTAATCTGCTTATTGATTCCTATGGTAAGAAGCAAGAGTTTGAGAAGATGGAGCAGACTTTCAAGAGTTTGATACGGTCCAAGGAGAAGCCTACTCTGCCTACTTTCAACTCAATGATTATAAACTATGGGAAAGCTCGCCTGAGAGATAAGGCCGAATGGGTCTTTGAGAAGATGAATGATATGAACTACACGCCAAGTTTTATCACCTATGAGTGCATGATCATGATGTACGGTTACTGTGGTTGTGTTTCCAGAGCAAGGGAAATATTCGAGGAGGTTGTTGAATCGGAGAGGGTGTTGAAGGCATCAACACTCAATGCTATGCTTGAAGTTTACTGTCTTAATAGTCTTCACATGGAAGCAGATAAGCTTTTCCAAAACGCAAGTGCTTTTCGGGCTCATCCAGATTCATCAACGTATAAGCTTCTATATAAGGCGTATACTAAGGCAGATATGAAGGAGCACGTGCAGATGCTGATGAAGAAAATGGAGAAAGATGGAATTGTACCTAACAAGAGATTCTTCTTAGAAGCCCTTGAAGCTTTCGGGTCAAGACTACCTGGTTCGGATTCTGTAAAAAGGAAATCAAATGGATCGAGCAAGCCACGAGATGACTTGGTGGATAGCAGTTGACTGTATTCCAAGACAAAATGTGGAACTGAACAAATGCTTTGCTGGATACGAAACTATTTGCATACGCTCCAAGGAGTTATCCAGTCATCCCCCTGAATCTGAGTGTATGTGCTTATACACATGGTGCTGTGGTATGACAACTCGAGTTCCAGTTTCTGTTGATTTTTGTAGGCTTTAGACTAATCTAATTATTTCATATGATTGAAGAACAAGCATGTTTGGAACATGACATTTCAGTCTTGTTAACATTTGAAAGGGAGACTACAGAAAGAAGTGTTTAGAGAACTTGAGTGAAGTGGACATGATCAAGTTTCCAGAGCTGAAGCAAGAAAGCTAAGTTAAGAATAGCAGCCACTACATTCTTCAGTTCAAGAACATATAAAATGGGACGATCAATGAGAAGAACTGTGCATTATATACTCTTGTAATCAATTTGGTAAACTGTAACCAAAAAGTTTCAAATATATAAACAAAGCTTCATTGTTGTGTTATTTCAGAGAGTAAAATTACCATAGCACGCGGGGAAAAAAGAACCGACAACATGTATCTTGCACATTTAATTAGCATAGATACATACAAGAGTACTATCACAAGTTGCAAACATCAGCTTAGACTACAAGAATCTGCACCTTTGAAGCTTTTCAACTACTTTCCTCTGCAGAATCAATTATTCCACATAAAGAACATGTATCCTGGTTGTATACCGTAGGAGCAAGCAAAGTTTTTAGAATGAGTGTAATTTAGTAACATACCATTTATAGCTCCCATGTTTTGATCTTCTTCATAGACCCCTAAAGGAGAGCCATGCAGAGAGAGCATCATCTCTCCAGGTTTTGGTTGCCTCCGAGTCTTTGGTGTCATTCCAAAAGAAAGTCTTCGCCCATTTACCTGCAAAGTTTACAAGTGTCATTGTAAAATCCCTACTTGAATGCGGAAAACCTATCATTGACACAGAGATTGCTCATTCTGCAACAGGTAACGAAAATGAAAAGCCCCGCAAACATAAAATGATTCCTTTCTCTCTAGATAAAAGTAGAAAGAGGGGAAAACACTCAAAACGAACCAAACTAAGAACCCTACTAAGGCGATCTCAGTTTATAAGAGAGTATAAAAAAGGGAATACAAATTGCTTCAGCATTACTAAAACAAGTAAAGGTTACGACTTAGTTTGGCTAAAGCATGCAATAATGAAAAATCCACTCATAAGCATATGGCAGAAGACAAGATATAAACTTACAAGATTCTGGAGGTGTGTCGTATCAGTTCCTAAAAGGGTTGCTCTCACTGCCACCAAAGACAAATGTCAAATCTTTAATACCAAAAAAACAAAGGATCAAGCTTCCTACAAAAGAAGTTAACTTTAAAAGTTTTTTTGTTCTGTACCGTGATCAGGAAACTCGTAGCCACCGCTAGTGTATAAATGAGGAGGAAACCCCATGGAGAAGCAGCGCTTTAGAATAGAATAATTCAAGTTGTCATTACACTTAAACTCAATCTCTCCGTTTTCTTCATGGAAAGAGATACCAGGAAGGTTCTCTTTAAAGAACTCTAACACAGGTTTCTGTAGCTGTTCCTCAGAGAAACATGAGCAGAGTAACCTCACTGCAGTTATGCTCTGTTCGATCTCAACATCACGGATTGCCTTAATTGCAGCCGTTTGTCTTTCAGCTACACACAACAAAAATCTCAGATCATCAAAAATCCTTAAATTTTGTAATAGTAATTTGTACCTTCTTGGTGTTCATCTTCTCTTAGAAATCCTTTGTGGCTCTCGTCCTTGTTCTCTTCTTCAGTGAGTTTGACAACTTGTTTTGCTTTTCGCCTCCTAGGCTATCACGACCTTTCGTCGCTTTGTTTACTTGAAATTATTAATACTAGTCTTTTTTTTTGTTATGATTTTTTGTTGTTGTTTGTTAGAGTAAATAATGTGTAAAATGACGAACTTGGATTCAGATCTTACTGCAACTATATATTTTTTTCTATGGATAAATCCGCACTACGTATAACTATAGTAGCCATGTGGAGTGTTGGACCAGTTTTACTTAGAGCCTAGTTGAATAAAATAGGAGGTATATTCTCGAACTCTATATTCTCTCCATGATTAAAGACATTACGTCATTAAGAAAACTTTATAAACGTGAGAGGGAAAAAATAGAAACTTAAAAAAAAAAAAAGACTTGACGACTTTTGAGAAGTGGATATAAAGAAGAGGACTCAAATGAGACTTTCGGGCCACAGACTCTAAAAACCTTCACAACATATCTCTTGCCTGCCAAAGACGACAACTTCTAAGAAAGTGACTTTCGATGAATTGTAAGCATTTTTTTTTCTCTTTCTAGTTTCAAACCCAAAGAAAAAAAAAAATATAGTCAGCGACTATTTCATTAGCTAAATCTGGTTTATTTTGATCTAGCCATTTGTATTTTCTCAACTAGTCAACGTTTCATATATAGTCTGAAGTTAAAGATTGGACCATAGTTTCTGGTTTTCTGAATTTTACATGCAATGGCTTAAGCTCAAGAATGTAAGTCTCGTTTTCTGAGCTTTCTTTTTGTGGTCAAGATTTTAAAGTAAAGTCTTTGTTGGGGGTTGAGCTATTGTGTATACGCGTGATGGCTATTTTAAAAACTTTTCAATATTTGACCAATCTATTTTCATTTTCTGAACAAGGTCCAACATTCTTCGATATTTTACAGTTTCACGAATCTTTTTATCGTTTCAACGTTAAAGATCATCTGTGATTAATCTTTTGGTTTGATTCTTGTATCATTCGTAGCAATGTCGCTGGTTCGAACAGCGACTATCGTTCTTCTTCTTCTTGCTTTTCTGCAAAACGCTGCGGCTCAGAAAAGACAGCAAAGTATTGTCAAGTCTCGCGGTGCGGTTGCAACGGACGATGGAAGGTGTTCTGTAATAGGGATGAGTGTTCTAAGACAAGGAGGAAACGCTATTGATGCGTCCGTGGCCGCTGCTCTCTGTCTGGGCGTTGTGAGTCCAGCCTCTAGCGGTATAGGAGGTGGAGCGTTTACAGTGGTTAAGATAGCTGGCGGGAAGGCTTTTGCTTATGATTCTAGAGAAACCGCTCCTCTCCGCGCTACTGAGGTAACAGCGTCTCTGAGCTTTCTTATATCGTTATTTCGAACGCGCCTTTGAGCTCAAATAGCGTTTTGTAACATAAATTCCTCTTAGATAAGCCTTTTAATGTGATGTTCAGCCTAATAGCTTTTCTTAACGTTTTCTCCTAACAAAGAAGTGTTTTGAATGGGCTTCAATTGCGTTTCTTAAGATCTCTTCCTTTTAAATAAGCGGTTTGAACTCTATTTTTAACCTAAATAGCGTCTTTGAATAATAGATTGTATGGAGGCAAATAGCGTTTTTCAACATTTTTCCTCTGATTAAATATACCAGGAAACGCGATGTAGAGCTTTTCCTAAACGTTATGGATCATAGACAGTCTTGGTTATATTGAGCATATAATGCAATAGTGTAGACATTTCCTCTGATTAAATATCGTTTCTTCACATACTCGTTTTGGACTCACACATATTAAGGTTAGATTTTCATTGACGTTTTTGAATTATAGACATTTATTGGCTGTTTATCTTGGTGTAGGATATGTATGGAGACAATCCTGATCTAAAGAAGAAAGGAGCCTTATCAGTAGGTGTTCCTGGGGAAGTCGCAGGTCTATTCACAGCTTGGAAACAACACGGAAAGCTACCTTGGAAACAGTTAGTGACTCCTGCAGAGAAACTTGCAGAAGGATTCAGGATTTCCAAGTATCTCTACATGCAGATGAACGCCACAAGAGGCGATATCTTGGCAGACAAAGGTCTCTCTGAGCTATTTGTTTCAAATGGAGAGCTCAAGAAACCTGGGACCATTATCCACAACAGAAAATTGGCTTTTACACTCAAGCAAATAGCAGAGTATGGTCCAAAAGCGTTTTACAATGGCACGGTTGGTGTTAACCTAGCTAGAGATATTCGTAAAGCTGGAGGGATAATAACTTTGGAAGACCTGCAAAGTTATAGAGTTAAGGTTAAAAAACCGTTGTCTGCAAACATTTTTGGATACGAACTACTCGGTATGCCTCCTCCTTCATCCGGTGGCGCTGCAATGATGCTTGTAAGTCCCATTATTTAGAGATTTTTTTCACATTTTATCAAAATAAGGTTTTTTACAGACTTTCTTGTGCTGCAGGTCTTGAACATTCTTTCTCAATACGGGATTCCATCAGGCGTTTCAGGCTCTCTAGGTGTTCATAGACTAATCGAATCTCTGAAACACGCTTTCGCGGTTAGGATGAACCTTGGTGATCCAGACTTCGTCGATGTTACTAAGGTTGTTTCAGATATGTTGTCTCCAGAATTTGCAAAAGACTTGAAGAAGAAGATAAACGATGATAAAACCTTTGATCCAAAATACTATGGTGGCATGTAAGTTTTTTTCATCTGTCAAACCTGCTAGTTTCTTCTTTGATTCTTGACTTTTTATTTTATTTTTTATTTGTAGGTGGAATCAAATAAACGATCATGGGACAAGCCATTTATCGATAATAGACCGTGAGAGGAACGCTGTATCGATGACTAGTACAATAAATGGTTACTTTGGGGCAGTGATGCTATCTCCAAGCACAGGAATCGTTCTCAACAATGAAATGGATGATTTCTCCATCCCTACGAAATCCAGCGTGCCGCCACCGGCACCGGCTAACTTCATCCGACCCGGGAAACGACCGTTGTCTTCAATGTCACCCACCATTGTACTCAAGGTTTAGGCAAAAAAAAAAAACTATTACTTGTATGAAACGAAACTCTTAGTTAGGTACTAAAACATTGAGTTTTCATGCGCTTGTGTTATGTTACGTAGGATGGTAAAGTGAAAGCTGCTGTGGGTGCGAGTGGTGGAGCGAACATCATCCCTGGGACAACTGAAGTTTTCTTGAATCATTTTTTCCTCAAGATGGATCCTCTTTCTTCAGTGTTAGCTCCAAGAATCTACCATCAGGTTTCTTTAGTCTCTTTTTTTTTTCTTATAATCATTAAACTTTCTTGTTCTTTGTATATAACTAATAGTTGCGTTATGTGATTCCATTATGCAGCTGATACCAAACAGAGCTTCGTTTGAGAATTGGACGACAGTGTTCAATGATCATTTCGAGGTTCCTAAAGAGACAAGAGTTGCGTTGGAAAAGAAGGGTCATGTTCTAACGCCAATCTCGGGAGGGACGATTGCTCAGTTCATAGTTCAAGAATCCGATGAAAATGCCGGCGGAATGAGTAAGCTTGTGGCAGTTAGTGATCCAAGGAAAGGAGGGTTCCCTTCAGGATATTGAGATTGACATTGTTTATTGCGTTAAACTTGCCACGATTATCAACCTTTTTATTGATGAATAAAAATTTGTATTGTTTTAGGGGTCCATTAAACGACCAACCTTAATGGCTCATGTGTTAGTGGGGTTTCCGGTGTGAATCACTTAAGTTAACTTCAGTTCATTCATAGCTAGATCACATACCCGATCAAATCAAACTTTGTGGTCTACCATTAAAAAGAAATGACATACGATTGGATCTATTTTGAGAAGACGTAACATCTCTGGTGATGTTGATGATATATATGAAAAAGATACCAACTTTTTTTTTTGTTTTGTATTGGTGATTAGTCAAATAAGTATGATGAGTTCGGTAGCGGTACGTATCAATGACCTATTACAGACGAATTATAGAGGCCGTAAGAATACTATCCAATAATGCAATGACGATTAGACTACTTACATCATCGTTTATCTCCATTCACATTCATTTTTTTTTTAAATTAACTCTTTATTTTGTATAGAATGCCTTAACCTCTTTTGTATATAATAATCGTAAATAGAAAATTGGAGGATAATATATATCTTGGATACTCCGCCTCTAGTCAGTGACACGTCATGTTTAATTAGCAGAGGATAATTAAACAGTAAGGTCAGTTAATTCACATGGAATCTCTCTCTATCTTATGGGAATGACGTCATCATTTCTCAGAATATTTGATTCCTATAAGCAATAATTAGGCAGTCGTTAAACTCTTACGTATCTTTTTTAACTTTTAACTTCTCCGTACAGAACGATGAGGCAATTACTCAAGAGAGTCGTCCACCGAGCTTCTACTTCATCCCTCCTCCGCCCTGCCATCTCCACCTCTTCTTATTCGCCGCAGATTCCGCCGTTCGATTATCAGCCGCGGCCGTATAATGGTCCCTCCGCAGATGAAGTTTTCGAGAAACGGAAGAAGTTTCTGGGACCTTCTCTTTTCCATTTCTACCAAAAGCCTGTATGTTATGTTGGTTTCTAAGTTGTATATGTTGATCGCTGTTTGATTAGGGTAACACTGCCATTTTGAGGATTTGGGTTCATGTTTATGATCAACTTTTAGGGTTCTGCTTCACCTAATTGTAGTCAATTCCCTTTAATTTAGCTCTGTTTGTGATTCTGTGAATCACTATTGTACGTGATCGTAGTACGTGACGTCGTCTCGTCCACTGAACATGGTTAATGTTTCATATGGTTAATGCTCTCTCTCGCTCTCTTTCTGTAATCTTGCAGCTTAACATCGTCGAAGGGAAGATGCAGTACTTGTTTGATGAGACTGGTAGGCGATATCTTGATGCCTTTGCTGGTATTGTCACTGTCTCCTGCGGTCACTGCCATCCCGACATTCTCAATGCTATTAATGAACAGAGCAAGCTCCTTCAACACGCCACCACCATTTACTTACATCATGCCATTGGCGATTTCGCTGAAGCTTTAGCTGCTAAGATGCCTGGAAACCTTAAGGTACCTTGAGAATTAACCAGAACAATGATGTAGGGAGGTTTCTCTTCTTTGCCCTGTCGATAAATCAACAAGCTTCATGATTTTTGGGATTCAGGTTGTGTACTTTGTTAACTCTGGCTCGGAAGCTAATGAGCTAGCAATGATGATGGCTAGGCTTTACACTGGTAGCCTTGAGATGATTTCTTTGAGAAATGCTTATCATGGTGGAAGTTCTAACACTATTGGACTAACTGCTCTCAACACATGGAAGTACCCGTTACCACAGGTTATCAAATTGATCCCTTAAAAAAGTTTATATGCACTTGAGTGACCATATAGTTTTCTCAAATGCGAAGCTAACTCATGAACCCACCTTTACCCACGTCATAGAATCATGAGAATAAAAGTCTCTGCAATATACTTATCAGTGATAGCGTGTTTGTAACTTTTGTTCGCCAACTCTGTTATCATGCAGGGGGAAATCCATCACGTCGTAAATCCAGATCCATACCGTGGAGTATTTGGTTCTGATGGTTCTCTTTATGCTAAAGATGTCCAAGACCATATCGACTATGGTACTTCTGGAAAAGTCGCTGGATTCATCGCAGAGACCATCCAGGTACTTTTTTTTGTCTAAAATAACCATCAGTTTTTTAAAAGAAGATCTTTTGATTTACGTTTCTCTTGAGCATCATCTTTACCATGCCATAATCATTTCTAACTTCAGGGGGTGGGAGGAGCTGTAGAACTGGCTCCTGGTTACTTAAAGTCGGTCTATGACATTGTACGCAAAGCTGGTGGTGTATGCATTGCCGATGAAGTTCAAACTGGATTTGGCCGGACAGGAAGTCATTATTGGGGTTTCCAGACTCAAGATGTAGTACCCGACATTGTCACAATGGCTAAGGTTTGTCAAAAATAAGTCATTTACTATGTTCTCTATTCGTCAACTACATTTACTGTTATTTACCTCAACAAACCGGTTTAGCTTTCTAAGAATTGGTGTCGGTTCTGTTTCACAGGGAATTGGAAATGGATTGCCATTAGGAGCTGTGGTGACTACACCAGAAATCGCTAGCGTATTAGCTACAAAGATTCAGTTCAACACTTTTGGTGGGAACCCGGTATGTTCAGCTGGTGGACATGCTGTTCTAAAGGTTATTGATAAGGAGAGACGCCAAGCACACTGCGCTGAAGTTGGTTCACACCTTATTCAACGTTTGAAAGATCTGCAGAAAAGACATGATAGTAAGTAAACAAACAATCTTTGAGCATTTTTTATCAGATCTTTGACTCTGTTTTTTTTTTAACTAAACCGCATATGTTTGGGTTCAGTCATTGGAGATGTGAGAGGAAGAGGATTAATGGTTGGAATAGAGCTTGTGTCTGACAGGAAGGATAAGACACCAGCCAAGGCTGAAACAGCTGTTTTGTTTGAGCAACTTAGAGGTAAACAAAAATTAAAAGCTAATGCGTAGATTGTATTTTACTAAAGCATCAACTAGCTAACGTAAAATCTTGCTCTCTTCTCTTGATGAAGAACTGGGCATCCTCGTTGGAAAAGGAGGACTTCATGGGAATGTTTTCAGGATAAAGCCACCAATGTGTTTCACCAAAGACGATGCAGGTACGTTCATCATAACTTTTTGTTTTGTGTGTGTTTGGTTTCGAAACGAGATGTATAATGTAAGGAAATGTCTTTTGTATTCCACAGATTTCTTGGTAGATGCATTGGACTATTCAGTCTCCAGGTTGTGAAGAAGAACGAAAGAAAGGGAATGAGAGTTTAACATCTTATGTGTTCTGTTTTAATGTTCCATTGTTCTTTTAATGATCCAATCCAACTCTCTCACTCTTCCTTGTTCCTTTTGTAATAACACTCTCTCCTTTGATTTGAGGACTAAATCAAATAAGTATCTAATCAGAAACATTCTACAGGGTTAGATCTAATCAGAGCAATCTTCAAACAGTTCTTGACTTCTGATGAGTATGCGCACCGTTCCATACATGGACCGTTAGAACATAATGTCACCACACCATGTGGGACTTTAATAGAACCGCGGTTTACGCAGGAATGCATACACTTCCGAAGAGGGATCAGCTTCTGATTCCCGTAATAGAGTATATTGAAAATCTTTACATTGAAAGGAACATTACACTCGATTGGTAACAGTACTGTTCTTCCTCATTTTTTTCCTTGTAAATTACTGATATTATGATTTATTTATTTTTTGTTTCTCCTTGTAAATTAAAATTGGAGTTTTTGTCTAGAAGGCCAAAAAAACAAAACAAAAAAAAACGAGAGTTTATCACCTTCTCACGTAAAATGTTGAGCAAATCAAAACGTTTTCAAATGGAAATAGAAAAAGCAAGAGTTCATCTCTCTTTCTTTCTTCTACTTTTGATTACCATCAGTTTCATGTTCGTGATTTCTGGTTAGTTATCGTCATTTTTTTATCATAACATTAAATAAAACAACAGAACCATGCTCTTTTTTTTCTTTTTACGTCTAAGAACTTTGTTTTTGCTACACTTGTTCGTTGAGAAGTTATGTTTCACGTCATGCACTACGAGAGGGGATTTACGAGTATACTTATTTTGCAGTTCACTGACAATATGCGCAGGGTGATATAAGACAAAGTCAGCTTACGCAATCATCTGCCAGAATTTAGTAATATATATATCCAATGACATCTTAGAGCATCAGAGTCTGGGTGGTGTAGTCGGTTATCACGCTAGTCTCACACACTAGAGGTCCCCGGTTCGAACCCGGGCTCAGACACTTTTTTTTTCTAAAGTTTTTTATAAAGTAAGTAAAGGCCTTGTAGCGTTTAATTGCTCGTTCCATTATCCATAATGAACATTACATTAAAGAATATGGGTTGAGAAGTCAAGAATAGAAAAAGAAAAGTGTAATTAGTCAATTAGGATTGGCCTTTGGGAAGAAGCATGAGACAGTTGGCCCTTAATCTCTTGTAATTTGCTCTAAAACTAATTACTAAATGTTTATTTTATGAACGAACACAGTTCTAATTCAAATGGTGATATACTAATGAAACATATTCCTCTATTTTTAAATACTTGACGTTTTACACGGTTATTAAAAAACTTGATTTTTAATTCTAAAAATATAATTAAAATATAAATTAAAAATTATTAACTAATTACAAAATATACTACAAATATATTATTGGTTACACAGTTTTTGATAAAATTAAAAGTTACATTGAAATATGAAAACATTATCTATTTTGAAACATCAAAAATTTATTTAAACATCATCTATTTTGAAACAGAAAAATATAATATTTGGAGTCAAAATCTAGACGCAATATATAAACAAACAACTCTAAAATGTTTTGAAATTGACAACGACTTTGAACCGTATACTTAACTATTGATCGCTAAAAGCCTAAAAGACTCAGTTTACAATTTTTTTTAAAATACATATCATAGTGTTAATGAGATAATTAAGCCTTTGGTAATACCCAACTAATAAATCTTCAAAATGTATGCATTGCTATATGGACTAACGCATACATAAACGGCTCATGATGAATTATGATGAGACAGTAGACTAACTCAATCATAGAACTCACTTTTACTTTAGATTCTTAATTCCAAGCATAGCAAACAATAACAACCTTGGTATTACATATTAATAAGTGAATTAATTAGTTGTGATGATTTCGAGAGTGGAGTGGCAAGTATTGTCCATTACCAAACATACATAAATTTCACAACCAATATGAACCAATAACTAAAGTCGGTCCACTAAATACATGTATAGCTCGTTTATTTAAAACTAATTAATTAGCCTTAATTATTAAATGGAAACGGAGCCGGTCAAGTGCAGTGATCAATAATATAGAATGAGTTATGAAAATCCAAAATAATAAGTTGGTGTATATAGGTGCGTGTGTCCTTCCTTAAAGCATCTCAACTTTAACTTTCTTTACAATATAGCCTGGTGCTAATTGCAAGCGTTTGGTGCTAGTTTATTAATTGCTCCAAATAAACTTAACTAACATCCCCTTAATTATTACTAGTCCAGCACTAGCATAAAGTTTTTTAATATATTATCATCACCATAACAATGCTGTGTCCGTATACCGTATGTATGTGTGTTGTGAATCATATATATTTGCCAATTAGCCACGGAGAGTCTATTTCATTTTTCAATCTCTAGAGATCAGTGGCAACCAGTTGGAGTCCAGTTTATTATTATTTTATGTGAAATTTTATTTGCTTGCAAATTAAGAAAAAGGCAATTATATATTGTTCCAAGAATTCCTGAACATATGGGGCTTTGTAAAGTATACCACGATCCTTAGTACAGTTGAATTGATAACAAAAAGTTATAGTACATACAGTATTAGTTTTGGTCCATGAATTATTCAGATTACAAGAACCATGCAAAGAATACGATAGTATTAAATATGGCGAAGATGAATATTAGGGACCATTACTTTAACGTATGTCATTGATGTAAGAGCCGTCCTTAAAGCGAAACCCACATATTAGATGAAACCTCCCTTCTAATTAATTATTTTTAATGAATGATCATTAGTTAGTAAGCAGCATATGCTAATTCATGGGAGAATCCACTTGCCATAGTTTACACCATTTAATCACACGATGGTTTAAGACATCAAGCGACTATAATAATTTGCAAAAAAGTTAATGCATAGTCTCACTCACGAATATAATACGTTATCATTGCCTCGTAGGTTCTGTCTATTTTGCACAGCTTAAGATTATCTATGTAGAGTAAATCAGACACTAACCTCAATCAATACAACGAAGCACAAGATATGACCTACTGATTGACATAACTAGTTTTGAGATTGTTTTCTTTGTGTCATATATTTAATTTTTCACAATTAATTATAGCCCAACAAATTAATATATTTACCATTTTACGTTCTGCATGTAAATGATCTACAGATTTATTAACTTTTTTCTTTTGTAATGTAATACTTTATTCACCAACAAAAAAAAACGCTTTTCTTTTTTTTTTCCTAAAAAGAACATGTATCTGTTTTTGAGGCTTGAAAGAGGTGAGAAGAAATTTTGAAAATAAAATAGGAAATCAACTTGTGGTGCCGAACAAGATTTGGAGGTAAGACCATCGATCTAAAGGAGGTAAGTTCGATATACACTTTATGAAATTGTTACATGCAACATCATGAAAACTATAGACCCAACAACTAAAACTTATTATATTATAAAAACTATAAGAGAAACAAAAATAAATATATACAACAAGGGGAATGAAGTCACAGAAAACTCTATAAATAAGGCACTCTACAACAAACTCAACATCACTTGGAAACTCTCAGCTACATAATTACAACATTATAATATATCGCTGATAAAAGACTAAACAAAAGATGTCGTCCATAGGAGCAAGTTACGCACCTGTGCATCTTATGCAGAAGCAGCTCAAGGAGAAGAAGGCAAAGAGAGATAAGGAGAGAGGAGAAAAAGACCAAACTCTCCCCGTCGTTGAGACCTCTTTGCCACCACCGGTAGGAATTCTAACAAAATCTTTCCTTCTCGCTCGTCTAATAATGCACAAGCATCAACTCGTAAGGGTAAAACCTAAAGGTACGGAAGGAAACTGGTTCAGACATGTAATTTTTCCTTTGTATGTGTATGTAACATGTATGTATGTATATGGGATTTGTCTAAAACATATCTTGGTCGGGTTTATAGTTTTCTTGGGAAGAAAGGTATACTCAGTGAGTTACTTAGTGTTCCCTTGGTCGAGTGTTTTATGCAAGATTTAATCATCGATTATCAAGTTCTTGGAAAACATTCTTCTCTCATACTTGTTTATAAATAATCTAAAAGTAAGCAACATGCATATGCCTCAACCGTATATGTTATAATCGATCTAGACTCAATGAAATCTAGTGACATAAGAATTCTACTTGACGATCGATGATACTGATCTGTCAGTACATATTATTAATCTAACAATAGTTCAAAGCACCATAAAAAGGGAATAAAAGAGCAGAAAGGTGCAAGCACACAAAGTTCCAACCAACTCTGTTCTTTCATCATAGGTACTATAAAGTCTAGTAAAAACATAAGAGTCTTCTGCGTTCTAACATTAGAAATACCGAATCAAACTCAACAAACTCCTCAACTTTTGTCCGCACTGAGCTAAACTACTAAGAGCCTCCAAAAAGCAACAAGCTCACTTGTTATTAGCTGCAAGTTTAGCTGCAACTTGTTCCTCTGACAAGGGCAAGTAATATATCCTGGGGATTGTTTTTGTCTTCTTGAAAAGATCATCTAGAGTGACTATGGGAGGCTCTTGTTCCTCAGGGGCAAGAGGAGGAGGAGGAAGACGCTCTTTGGCTGGAGGTGCTTTGGCCAAAGGCGGTGGCGGTGGCAAAACAGTTGGAGGTGGCTGCGAAGTAGCCTGATCCTTTGGCTGAGGCTGAGGAGGAGCTTCCAATTTTGCCTTCACTTCCTCTGGTCCAACAAATTCAGCTGTCAGAAGGCGGCCTCCGTTAGGTGGCCACTGGATGTTATACACTGCTTCTCTTGTTGCTGCAGCTTCTTCAACTGAAGCATACTGCATTCACATCAAACCAACTATCAGTTATGAGAAATTCTTTGGATATATAAACAATTGACATCGGAAAAAAGAAAATGGAAGCAACATTTTGTAACCCAAAAGGATTGAAGAAAGGGTCTTTACCGATACATAGCAGTGGGTCTTAATGGTGTCCATCCAGAAACTAGTGACGTTTCCGGTTTTACCCAAAAGCTCTTGAACAGCTTTCAGAGTGAACGGCCTGAGGAAACGATCAATCCTGAGGGAATTGGTAGGATCCTTTGGAGATGGAGGAACTGCCAACAAATATTGAGAGCATATATTTAAAAAAAAAAACAAGTAAGAGATGTAAACATACATATAGGGGTGTGGGTGATAGTTTACATACCAACGCGTTCCTTGGGTCCATCCTCACTAACCGTAGAGTCAGATCGGGAGAAGTCACGCATCAGACCAGTTGACCTCGGTGTTGTAGTGGCTGCCGCACTATTAGTGGCCTGTGCTTCAGGAACTTTAATAGTCTCAGAGTTCCATCGGCGTTGCCTTTTAGCCGGCTCATTGTTCCCAACAGCTTCTTTATCTACAATGAGGTAGAAGTCAAAAAAATTTCATTATATGTAGCTTGGAATCGCCATAAACACAAAGATGAAACAACTATCAAACACTAGCAGCCGGCATAGAAGATTAAACACAGGAAACGAGTGATTCACAAAAGAAAATGGAAAAGGAGAAAGCCTTACTTACCGTTAACAGGAAGCTTTCTTTTGTCAGAAGCCACCACTGAATGGCTTTTATTATCAGGGGCTCCCCCTTTCCCAGCATCCATAGTGTCAGGCTTCTCAGGAAGTAAGTCATCTTTCTCACTCTTATCCACCATTTCATGAGATGTAACTGATTCGGTTTGCTTTGTCTCTGGCTCATCATCCATAGACTCGTCACCAGAACTTCTATCTAAATTCAACTTTTCAGAGTCGCCTGCATCGACAATATTATTTTCTTTGGTCATATCTGCATTAGCAGCATCGTTGTTATCTCCACCTCCGGCAGATATCTTCTGCTCAAGTGGCTTCTCGACATCCATTGGATGCGATTCGCCAATGATCGTTGATGGCTCTTGGGACTTATTAACACTATTTTCTAATTTGACATTATCAGCAATTTCGTTATCCTTTAGTTCTATTTTTTCATTATTTGACACACAATCAGTAGAAATACAATCAGATTTTACCTCAAACCCTGAAACGGGGATGACCTCAGATACCTGGTTGTGCGTAGCAGATTTTTCAAGAACTGCCTCTGCAGGTTGGGCCTTAGAATCCAACCCGCTAAACGTATCCTTATTATCCATCCCTACATCAGGTTTCTGAACAGTCTGCTCATTAGACGCTTCTCCGGCAACTACTGCACCAGTTGCAGTCACACCAGACTCCACTCCATCTTTCACATCAACTTCCTGAGGTTCTAGTAGCTTCACATCAACTACTGGAGTATCAAGACCAGCTACGTCTCTAACATCATCAAGGCCACTAGCGTTAACATCTGGCTGAAAAAACACCGGGGGTGGGATTGTCTCAAACGCAGCTGATGATCCAATTGTTGTCTTAACCTCAGTTGGTTGTGGAGTGGTGTGAGCTGCAGATGGAGAGGTCCCAATGGTGAATGCAGCTCCAACTAGAGAAACAGGAGTGGTCTGCATTGGATCTGGTGCAACATTGCCTCCAGGTACATAAGTAACCTGAGGCTGTTGATTGGCTGCCACAGCAGCAGCAGCAAGAGCAGAAGCATTGAGCCTTTCAGACTCTTCATGCTCAAGACGAAGGGCTTCATCGAGACGCCTAACTAAATCCACCTTCAAGCCTTGTGTAGTGAGTCTCCGTCTTTTAAGCTCTTCCTTCAACTCAGTAACCTTCCACTTGTCAATTGGTCGGTTGCCCAGGATTGGAAAAGGTGATGACGACATCGTAGCCTGATTCTGGATTTAAAAATAAAATAATAAAATTCAAATTAGAAATCTGTCGCATGGGGGAATATACTCCTCTCTGAAACCAAATTACCCAACAAAAACAAATCAGACAAAGAGCAATGCAAGGAAACGAATTTATAATTTAAGGGAAAAAGCATACTTCTCTAACAAAGAGATAAGCTTTTGATACTACTTACAGTGAATTGGGCTGAAACTTGTTGATACGCGTGAACGAAAGCCGGGAACTATGTAGAACCCTAAATTTGAAGAAGAGGAGGGAAAATTAGAAAATAATCAAAACCCACCACGGAAGATTACAAATTTCCCCAATTCAATCGCAAATCATACTGAAAAGAATTCAATTTCTTAGCTCAAACTCAGAAAATGAATGACAAACCTGAAAAAAAGGAAATCTATAAGAGGAGAGGAGGCAGTGTAGGTAATTCTAAATGAGAGGAATAGATAAGGCGTACATTGGGATGAAATAAAATTGAAAGAGGAGGCGAATGAAGTCTAGGGTTCTTATTCGTCGGGTGTTTGATTGATAATGGGGAAAATAACTCGAGGAGGGGGTTGTATGATAAATACCACAATTTCCTTAGAAAATGACGAAAGTATCCTTACATACATACGACGCCGTTTGGCGCTAAAAACGCCTTCCAGTCAGAGGAGAGAATATTATATTAACCCACTTCTCCGTCCGTTCCATGTGGTGCTTGTTGCTGATCTTTCAGCTAATAAATCACATTGCCCTCTTTCGCTTCTCGAGGCGTTTGTCAACAAAGAGGAATCTGGGAGCTCAGGTGAGTATGCATTTATCTTACTGGTGATTCTAGTTTCAGCATTTCTGATTATGTCAGATGTTTCATTTGAGTTCTTCGAGAAAGGCTGGTCTAAATGGTGACGTCCCTCCCGTGATGAAACCAGAGGGTTCTAAAGGTGGTAGTTCTTCAAAAGTGGTTATAGGAGGCGCTGCGTTTGCTGGTAGCATATCAGACTGGTTCTTTGGATCAGTACCTGGGGAATGGAAAGGAGAAACTACCTCAGCCAGTTACTGAAAAACTGGAGGACTCTCATCGTTTGAATGCACCTCCAGTTGTTGAAGATTCTACTCGACTTAGCTGGATGGTAAAGCTGTAACGCAACCTGAGTTGCAGCCACCCTAGTCTGATCCAACACCTGAACGTTTTACTTATATTTCCTCTAACCAAGAAGACACATCTCAAGACAGTGCTGTTATCTTGCCTATTCCTTCGAAGCAGACAATGTGATATTGCAAGCTGTATCAAAACCTGTGGTTCATTGAGAAAGTGAGATGGATTCTGCTTCACCAAAGGTTCCTACCTCTGAAAAGACACCTCACGTACTTAATTTTCCTTTTTATTCAACTTAAACTCACAGTAATGAAACTAATAGCTTGCAGCAGACGATTGTCTCACTGTTCCCTTGTTTTTTTTCCCATCATATTCACACTTACCACTCATCTCTTTCATTCTTATGAAGCTTCAATTAAAAAGATAGACTCCTCTTGCATAATTAATTATTTTCCTGTATAAACTAAGAAGGATTGATGTACATCTATAATCAATCCTTCTCTTACAGGCTGGCATTGAGCAGGAATTAGAAAAGCCAGGTTCAATGGTACTGAAAGCACTGGATCACCATTAACAGTGGAGCTACTAACCAAAGAAACTGAGGTTCAAACTTGACTTTCCTGTCTCTGTTCCGCACTGTTTCGTGAATTAGGCTCTTTCTAACTCAACTCAGGGGCTGAAAGATGGTTACATTACTAAGGATGGAAAGTTAGTACTTGATTTTCTGGATGCCATTCATTCAGCTGAGGAGAGACAGTCTCATTTAGAAACCCAAGTTTTTACTGCAAAACTACGAGCGTTGAAGGTTGCTTGAAAGAAGACATATTCAATCTCTGTACTGCCCTTTAACTTATTTACTCCTGCCCATTCTGACCTCAGGAGAAGTACGAAAATGACTTGAGACATCTTAGGGCACGTGAATTAATGCCTATAGAGGAGGCCGCAATATTGGATAATGTGCTTTTTTCTCTCTGCCTAACCTTGATTAACTCACTTCAATGACATGTCCAGTCGCACTTCTGCATTGCATCATACTAACAGTTTTATATTTGCTTCTCTTTTAAACATGGACATTCAACATGCGATTTTTCACTGTGTTAACATCCATCTAATCTCGGTTTCCTATGTTCCTGAGTAGAAAGAAAACTTACAATTATAATTTAAGTGCTTTGTCCAGGAGCTAAAAAGAGAAAAAACAAAAGCAGCAGCTGCTATCAAGGCAATCCAAGAGAGAATGGAAGAAACTGAACAAAAGGTCTGGTCATTGCGTGGAGCTGAGAATATAGTTGTATGTCCATTTGGAAATCATTACTGAAAGTTTTATTTACTGCAGTTGGCTTTTAGTAAAGCTGAAGAAATGGCAAAAGCTGAGTTGACTTCCGCAATTGCAAAAGAAAAGGCAGCACAAATTGAGAAAATGGCAGAGGCTCATCTTCATGTAAGTAAAGACGAGACACTGCACTTCATTTCATACTACCTAATGGTTCCAACCTCATGATATAGACACAGACTGTTTGAAATCATAACTAGGAAGAAGGTTTAGGGAACTAGATGCACGTTCTGCGGGAATTGTTCTTGAAGCACATTATCCAAGGATTCTATTGAGGATGAGAAACGCATACAAGTCCTGTAATTGGCATTAAGTAATGAAAGCAAAATCCATTTTCTAATGAACTCAAACCCATATTATAACTTAAACTTACACTAAGTTTTGTTACCTATCTCTTTGTAACTAAGTAGAATTCCTGGATGTTTAGCCATGTTTCTTTTTGTCTTCTAATTTCATAGATAAAGGTGCTGTGTATGGCATTCTATGCGCGTTCTGAAGAGGCTCGCCAAAGTCATTCAGTTCACAAGCTTGCATTGGTAAGAAACGAATGTCTGATTTTGTTGTGCGTTTATGTTAATGTCAGGTAACTCTGCTTTTCTATATCATCTCTTGAGTTGAAATATATGTTAAAAAAGATTGTTGATGAATTTTTAAAGTTAGAGACGGCATTCACTTTCGGTGAGTTCGCTTTTGCATTATTGTTGTGTTCCTAAATACCAAATTAAGAATCTAAGAAAGATAACACACTAAAACCAGACGACCACAAAAGTCATGCATGTATCTTTTTTTTTTATCCATTTAAGAAGGACATATACATAATTGAAACCTTGTCCTGTCCGCATTATAAAGTTGTACACTTTTTTTTTTATGGTCAGGTTTGAACTCTGGTTGTTAACAACAAAACCATTATTCTTTGACATGGATTTAAATAACATTTCTCCATCTGTTGCAGGAAACTTCTTCTCGCCGGTTCCTTATAGTTAGAGATGCTTGCATCTAACTATTAAAACATACCGACCGTTGTAGGTTTGCTCGACAACTTCAAAACATTATACAAATTCGTCAACTAACATTACATACCGCTAGCTAATTTATTGGTGTGTAGTCACTTCCGTATAATATGATCATTCTGTGCCTGAGAAAAGTACACATGTACGTGTATTTGTATTTACGGAGGAAATGACATAATTAACTAACTATACAAAAATTGAATTTGAGATGCTCAAATATTCCCTTAGCATCATTAACAGATAATTGTATGTGTATCTATTATTGAATTGTGATATAAAATTATAAATACGTTAGAAGAACAGTGTAATGTATTAATACACCCGAAAAGGAAAAACTAATACATACACACCAGCGAACGAAACAGCTAAAGTTGAGAAGTGAGGTGGCACAACTCATCCAATCAGGAGACAACCTAACACGCTGGATTTAAATCAGCACCGTCAGATATTTGTCACGTCAACATATCGAACGCTCAAGATCTCCTCCCCGTACGTGTGAAGCTGTCTCGAAGTAGGCCTCCATGTTTCTAGCTATCACCTTTTATTTTATTAAATTTTAATTTTATTATTAATCCCATTTTAATTTAATAGTGAACCGACTATTATTGTTTAGATAAAATTAGTATGAATTCGTTAACAGATGCATGGCTCTCACCTTCTTCCTGCCTTCCTATGTGAATAACAACATTTTAAATAAAAAAACATTTTAAAAGTTGTGTTCCTATTCCATTATTGTAGCTATATTCGCTTGAACTCCCTACAAATTTTTACCTTCGTATATATCTTTTCAATTATATGTTACAAACAGTTTAAATTTAAAAGTCATTTATTTTCGTTCAACTCAGATCTTTACCGGTTTGGTTGATCAAAAATTAGCATATCAGAGCGTAGAATCCCTAATGGGGTTCTTAATTTTTTTTTTTTACTGTTTGAAAGAAAAAGAAAAAAAAACTAAAAAACGAACCAATCGCAGGCCGTCACGTGTCAGTAGAGCCCATAAACAATGTAAGAAACTCTCTAAAACCGGTTCTTATTTAATAATTTTTAGAAGCGGTTCTTGCACTGTACATGAACTCCACATGTCAGTGAAGCCCGTGAACAGTGCAAGAACCCCTCTTAAAGACCCCGGATAATCATGCTCTTATAACCCTTGGTTCCAAACTTTTCTCATCAAACCGTAACCACGCTCTTATAAGAGCATGATTAATGGGGGCTCTTAAGAGGGGCTCTTGCACTGTTCGCGGGCCCCACTGACATGTGGGGCCCATGAACAGTGTAAGAACCGCTTCTTAAAACTCCTAAATAAGAACCGTTTTTTGAGGGTTTTTTACACTGTTTACGGATCTCACTGCCACGTGGCGATTCGTAATTGGTTCGTTTTTAATTTTTTTAAAACTTTTTTTTTAAAAAAAAAAACAAAAAGCAAAAAAAAAAAAAAAAATAGGAACCCCAATAGGGGTTCCTGGTTAATAATGCTCTAACCCTTGGTTCCAAACTTTTCTCATCAAACCGTAACCACAAGGTCTTTGGCATATATATTGCTTACAGCCTAAGTTCTTAAAGTAACCTCTTTCTCTATTATATAAAACGGGCCAAATTTTTATTGATGTTGTGTCAATTTTAAACACAACAAGATACTTTTTCTTTCGTACCAAATACAATAATGTACTCAAAAGTTGTTTATTTTATTAAAAAAAGGGCTATATAAGTCGAGACAACCTAGCTAGCAACTCATTGCAGATTGAAACCAAAACAAATATCCTACAAACACAACACATATTTGAGAGACACAGAGGAAGAGAATAACCCATTAGAACAAGCCAAAAATCAGAACAAGAAGATGGGAGTTGGAGGAACATTAGAGTATATATCTGAGCTAATAGGAAGTGGAGGAGGAAGTCATAGCTATGGCAAGAGGAAGAAGAAGAAGCAGTTTCAGACAGTTGAGCTCAAAGTTAGAATGGATTGTGATGGTTGTGTCCTCAAGGTCAAAAACTCTCTATCTTCTCTAAAAGGTAAATATTAACTACTTTTCTAATCTAAATTTAACATTTGGTTATCAAAATTCTTGTTCCATTCCATATGAAAATGTGTTTTCAGTTAAGCTACTTTGGTTTTTGTATTTTCGTCCACGTCCCGTTTTGCCTCTCATACTAAACTCGTTTTGTTCAAACTCTATCTAAAACATATACATGTACGTGAATACACAATGATACATTTATACTTCCGTTTGTTAACATATTCAATATGTCTTCTCAGGAGTTAAATCGGTGGAGATAAACAAGAAGCAGCAAAAGGTGACGGTGAGTGGTTACGCGGAAGCGAGCAAGGTGCTGAAAAAGGCCAAAGCGACGGGGAAGAAGGCTGAGATATGGCCTTACGTTCCGTACAACTTGGTGGCTCAGCCGTACATAGCTCAGGCGTACGACAAGAAGGCGCCGCCTGGTTACGTTAGAAAAGTCGACCCATACGTCACCACGGGGACGATGGCCGTTTACAACGATGACCCTTCTTACACTTCTATGTTTAGTGATGATAATCCTAATGCTTGCTCTATTATGTAATTATTAAATCACTAATAAATGAGGTTTATATCTATTATATGTATAAATATGGGTTATATAGATTTTGGTGTTTTTTGGGTTCAGGATTTTGTCCCTTTTTGCATGTGCTCCTTGTTGGTGTTACAAGAATGTTAATTAATTTCAATAAATGTCTATTATATGGCCTAATCATCAGGACGTGGTGATCATGGATTACTTTTGTTCTTATTGGCATTTGCTTTTGCTTTAGGGGACCGGTTTTCATGCTCTTTTGGTAGTCTTTTGGGAACTCAAAACTCCAACTCTTTTCAGTTTTCACCAACTCTCTCTTTATAGTATGTAATTAAAAGAAATTTTCCAAAACAGTGGGTAGTAAAGATCACATAATAAAGCTAACTCTGAGAGAAAGAAAATAATATGTTTCACTGCATAATCATATAATGTTTCCATATATACCGATATGATTCTTGATCTTCAGATGTATACAAAGTAGCTTTTAAAAACATCTTCATTAATTGCTCTGTAAAACCAAGAACCAACGTTTTACACTTTGGTTTTTGCCTCAAGATTCATAAGTTGTTGTGGGGGGACCAAAAACAGGGACATGACGCGGATGAACAATCACATCGCAACTTTATACTAGACTATGTACATCATTGTGACACAGGCTGCATCAAATGACCTAGACTGAATCTAACCTAACACGCGCTTCTCCACCTTACATGATTTACCGAGGTCATAACTCAAACCATATTTTAAACGCAGAGGAGATATGTCAAGAGCCAGCTATACTCGTTGGGTTTTAGTTGGAAAATGTCAATGTTTACAGATGATAAAAATCTAGAATCTGGTGATATACATAGTTGTTTATTCCTTTACAGAACGTTATAAGAGTTGGCAGGCTTCATCTTGTGTTACTTCCAGGGTAGATCTCAACAAAATTGATATCATATAGCAAAGTTGCATTGCCAGGTATGTTACAGTCACCTGCATAAACAAATATGACAGTCCCATATATATGAGCATAGAGCAGAAACATATGTACAAAAGAATGGTTTGGGAAGTTACCAGAAAAGCATCCTGCAGGCTCTGGTCCATAAGCTAACTGAGGTGGAATCTGAAGTTTACGCTTTCCCCCTGTAAATAAAACATTGGTTTCAGCCTAATAAAAGAAGACACACTCCGAAGGTAAGAAAATTAGACTACTACTTGCCTACTCGCATAGGAGGTACTCCTTCGCCTCCAAGAATCCCCTGGTCTAGACCTCTAATAACCTAATAAATACAAAGAGTAAGCACCAAGAAACTAACATCAGTTATCTTTCTCAGCACATCAAAATTAGAACTCCTTTAAATGAATGTAATCTAATTGGGGTTAGGTTATTACCTTGCCGACACCAATCCGCATAGTAAGTGGTCTTGCACGCTTATAGGTACTGTCAAACAACGTTCCATCTGCAAACCTCGCCGTGTAATGGACCTGCCCCAACACCAAAGTCTCATACTTTGAACCAAAACGTTTTGCAATGCTTATGGATGCAACACAAAAATAATTAGTCAAATGTGTCCTAAAGATATGAACTTTGATAAAACCCTTTAACAGAGAGAGAGATGGATGTATTACATTGACAAGTACGCCACGTGGGGCTTTATCACCGAACCCAACAGCGATATCGCAGAATCCAAGTCCCGATTTTGCGTAGCTGTATTCGCAGAGAGGGTCTCCGACAGTGGCGTAGTACTCTATTCTCGTGGCGTCTGCGTCCAGAGGTGTCAGAGAGAGAATCGTAGCGGCTAAAAACCCTAAGCCCACTCCGAAAACGTTCCTCTTCGCGGCGGTGACGCTCCTCTGTTTCTGCTGGCAATCGGTGGAAGAAGAAGAAGAAGAACAGAGACACGAGAATGACGATGACGAAGAAGAAGAAGAATAGATGGTGGGTCTGAAGGAACGTGCATAGAGAGATGATGTGAGTGTTAAAGTAGAAATCGCCATTGTTAGATCGGAGCTTTCTTCGTTCTCTTCTTCCTTATCTGTGGGAAAGTGCAAGCGTTTGGTCTTGAATCTTCTGAGAGTGCAACTGGCCCCAAAAAAAAAAACAAAGTGGATATGATTGTAGGACCCACCTTCCATGTAATACTATGAATATATTTTTTGAGGAATTGCTAAAGATATTAAAAGTTAAATATCAGTTTCCAAAAATACATTTAATCAAAATTATATAACATTTGGGTTTAAAATATTTTTGAAAATTGTCATTCATTAAAGTTAAATTTAAAAAATATAATTAAATTTATGGTAGAATTACAATTTTTCTTATATTTTTGATCAAATCTCTCAAATAAATATTTTTAATTTTTTGTCACAAAAATAAATTTTAAGGAAAAAATAATTGAAATAGAATTTTTATTTTAAAATTTTATTTTTTTAAAAAAATTAAACATCGTAAAACTTCGCTCCATAACTCTAAACTTTAAATTTAGATTAATTAACTCAAGAAATATATATTTACATTTTTTAAATAAAATTTTATTTTAATTATTTTTTTTTTAAAATTTATTTTTGTGATAAAAAGATTTTGGTTTATGCTACAATATTTCTCTATATTTTTGTTATCTCTATTACCCCCAAATTTAGCGAATTATTGAACATTGTCTACAATTTTTTTTGAGTGATTAGACCCAAAACCAATTAAATCACGGTATCATTTTCTATTGTTGGGGGTTTGGTCATTATCCTTTGACATAATTATATTTAGACCAAACGGACCATTAAAAGGAAGATACATTATTGAAAGCTAAAACAAATTAGTATCAGAAACAAAACCTAATCCGTTCACTAACTCCCATCTGCCTCGTATACTTTGAGAATTAAGCCACCGATATTTTCAAGATGTAAGAACACTATTAACCCTAAAACCTCATTTGAGTTTTATGTTTTATTTTTTTTAATCTGATTTAAAAAAATTAAATTAATTGCGAGTCACCACGTGTTACTAGGACCCGTGAGTAGTGTTCACTCTTAAAAAACTCACTAAGACCATGATTAACTCGGGTCTCTTAAGGTGAGGTTCTTAACGTAAAATTTGTCTTTTTAATTATTTTATTTTTTTTACATTTTTTTCGTTAAGAGACGGCTCTTATGGTTCTTATTTAAGAGACAGTTCTTAGGTTTTCTTAGTTAAAAGCTAAGATATGTCTCTTAGAAAAGCTAAAAACCTCACCTTAAAAGACTCCGGTTAATCATGCTCTAAGCATCCCGGTTAATGGTGCTCTAAGACTGTTAAAAATCTATACCACTTATATTCCTATAACATTTTTCATATTGTTCAACTAAAATAATATATACTCTACAAGAATAACTGTATTTTTTCAAAGAAAAGGGATAAGTGTATTTTACATCTTTAATATAATGTGAGATATATAATACTACTTTCATTTCATATTAAGTGTCGTTATAAAAAAAAAATCTATTATAAAATAAGTGTCATTTTATCATTTCAATATAAAATTTATTAACTTTACTATTCATTTTATTTTTTTATTAGTTAAAATATGGTTATGTATTGATAATGATATTTTTATATAAAAAGTATACAAAATTAAATATTTTATTAATCTGTATATTCAAATTTAAAATGATACTTAAAATAAAACAGAAGGAGTATATGTTTAAGATTTGTAGTTACTATCAGATATGTGACTTAGTTTACAAACTTATAATCAAAACCAACTTAAGTTATCTCTCTTATATATATATATATATATATATATATATTAATCCTAGATGTCATCTTATTTTGGGATGGGGATTCGTAACAGTTATATCAGATTTCCATCCCATTTGATGTTCATGTATTCACGTACCCTTTGAACCAACTCTTTAACTTTAGGGCCAATCGGCCCCACAAAATATAGAGAACCTGAATCCAATCAGCTGGATAGTAATTAATATGATGGCCATACTAGTAGCTTATAGCATTATTAACTTTTTTTTTAAAATTAAAATGAACCAATCACGAACTGTTATATGTTAATGGGGTCTTCGAACAGTACAAAAGCTAGTGATTAATTTGAAATTTTAGGAGATAGTGTTTATAGTTTTGGTGAGCCCACCCACCTTAAGCATCCCTTAATAGTGCTTTTATCACCGAACTATGACACGGAGTATTGGTATGACCCGTTCATGTGTAGATGTAGAAAATTTATTAGTGCGACAATAGCTGAGTATCATGGTCCACCGAAACCACCACCATAATAATAATCATCATCATATATTCCTTTTAGATAGAGATACACAGATTGTGGTCATTTTATATGTACTATAATGTAAGTGATGTATGTAGGTTATGTCGCGCACATTGGTAACTTAGTGTAACTGGTCCATGGACAGAATATCAAAATCGTTTAAACTTTTGTACACATGAACAAGCAAAGGGTATTCTCATCAAATCTCATGATTTGTTTTACGACCATGAACTTTTATGGTGAAAAAGAAGAGTCTGTTTGTTTGTTTTTCTAAAGAGTTATATACAGTAGCTAATGACATTGTTAAAAAAATCATCTAACAAAAAGTAACATCTCTCAAGTGTTACTAAGGACTAGAGAGTTGAAAGTTATAAATCTTAATAATCTGAGTATTAATTTAATCAGAAAATTTTAATTGGAGAGATGGGAGAAGTAAGAACTTTATGGACGTATCGCATTTTAATGATCAATGTATATTGATTATAAGCATATATACACCCTTTTGCATTCAATTTCTTCTACGTGGAATTTATCAAATTTCAAATCTATTGATGTATAGTAAAAGTGAGAGCAAAGTTGTGTAGAAACAAATATTAAACGGAATTACATATCATAATGGGAACTTGACTCTTGAATGTTAATGATGCGAAAGAAGACACCAAAGAAAGACTAAGCACATGGGAGAACAGTATTCATCAAATTTTAAATCACCACGACTATAGAAAGCTATGCACTACTATATATAATTAATTATATATATTCCAGAATCCAGCGGCCGTCGAAGATTCCACAAATTTCGCCATCATTCACTCTAATATTAATAGAAGAAATATTAATTGCAGGGATCCGAAAGCCACGTATACATGATTAAGGTGCTATACTGCTACGTATATTATATAAGAATATAGAAAGAAAATATGATTTAAATGAAATCCAACTACTAACAAATACTTACCAACAGGTACTATGGAAAACTAGATAAAACAAATAACAAGCATGGATTGAATAATTTTGAAAGAACGTAACCCTACGATTAAAAATAACAATTCTAAAAGTTTTCATTATACGGAAAATATCATAAACTAGTACACTTCACTATCCTATACGTGGTATGTTGAATAAGCATATGTACGTCAAGAGATTAGCTATGAATTCGAACAATGTACGCACTTCTATGTTCTTTGGTCGGAAGATGAACATAACCAAGTAGTCTCATTATTATTATAATGTTCGGAAACACCGTAACCTCCATTTTCACCGGTGGTTATTACGTTCCCGTTAGCCGCTGTGGTCGTCGTCAGAGGACTAATAGATTGACTCTGCAACATACCAAGACCAAACTGATCTTGATCATTGCTTCTAGGGTTTGAAATCTGAGTTTGAAGAAGAGACTGTAGATTTATATTATTCTCAAAACTGTTGTTAGGGTTTTGATATTGCTGACTCTGTGATCCGGTTAGGAGAGGAGACGTTGGGAGGAGTTTTTGAGCGAAAGGTCGTAACAAGATATTGTTGCTGCTGTTGTAAGAGTTTTGTGATGAAGAAGACAAGCCGAGGAACGTGTTGAGGCGCGTGGTGTTCACGACTGAGTTGTTGTTGAACAGCGGCGGAGATGGGATCCCGGTGAACTCTTGAACCATCGCTCGGAAATTCGAAGTATCCGTCGTTAGAACCGTCGTTGGTGCTCGCCTTGATGCTCGAGATCTTTTCTTAGTTTTCTTGATTACTCCTATGTTGTTAGGAGGAGGGAGTGATGATGTGGCGGAGAACGTTCCGTGGTCGGGTTGAGAAATCGGGTCGGGTTGTTGGTTTACATGTAAGAAGGTATTGTTGTTGTTATTGAAGTACTTTTGAGGTATTAGAGAGTTGTTGTTGTGGTCGAAGTGGAGGAGGTTGAGGTGGTTTTGTTGTGGCGGAGGTAGAGATGTCATATGGTGGTCGAAGAAGGCTGCGATGGACTGATCGGCGGCGCGTGAATCGTACTCTTCTCCTCCTCCTCCTCCGCTTGAAGATTGCATGCTACTACTATTACCAGACTCCATCTTCTTCTGACCAAACAAAAAATACAAAACTCTTTGGTTAATGATTTTTAGTGAGAGAAAACGTAAAAAGTGTTTTGGATGAGAATAGATACTCTAGTTAGGAGTTTATCAAATAGGGAACTGCAGTAAATAAGACATTTGGTTTGACACGATTTTTTTAATTATTGTATTTTGTTTTTTGTTTTCTGTGGGAGAAATATAGGGAAGGTGAAATAGCATTAAGTGGTTCCACCACCACCATCCACTATTGTCTACTCTATATATTATATACATGTATCTATGGTTTGGTTCATATTAAAATATTTATGAAATTTTGGTGATAGTCAAATTCAGTTTGATTGGAGATTTTCTAATTTGGATCATGATTAATTTGTTTTGTTTTTCAACTACTATAGGAGGATATGTGAATACATCATATGATGGTATTTAGCTTAGCTTCTATGTCTACTTTTTTGTAGAACAAAGCTTCTATATGTTGGTAAGCGTTGCCTACCTTTATTTATTATTTGTGGGTATGTAAACATGAAAGTAAAAAAGTTACAAAAGTAAACACTTATTTACGATTTTAAAATATATGAAATACATTTTTTTTGCTCTCATTGTTCTTTAAAGATATTTATAACATTAATATAATTTTTGGATAGTATTATATATGTAGTTAGGGAAACAATGATTAAAAGCATATGGGTTGTTTAGTTTATTATCTGCTAATCTACTACATGATGTCATAATTAGGTCAGTTAGCTTGGACCAGATTCAAAAATATGTATCAGAATAATTAGATGTCATCATATAACTACGATGAAATTGTTGGATTCTTTTCAAATTTTCATTGAGTACCTACAAAAAACAATCAAAAATCAAAATGTGGATAAACATATAAGTGATCCTTGCTATTTATTTGTTTTCACCTGCTTAATTTGCAAATTACATATATTGATATAGAATAATATATGGTTTGAGTGTAGAATTGGATGGAAAAGTTTGGTCGGAAAATAACAATCAATACTATTAAAATTTAATTCTTAAATATATAATACACATATATGGGGCCATGAACAAAAATGACATAACCATATTTTCACTTTACCTATACGGCTTATGTTTGGTTGGTTACCCACATTCATTTTAAAATCTTGTCGATTTTCACTTTGTATATAAATGTTTTTAAAATATGAATTTTATAATCAGTGTATGGGCAAAAGGAAAAGACCTATAGTAAATATTCAACTATTAACTTCGATCAGCGTAATGTTGACGATCAAAACCATTATCACCTAATTAAATGGTGTCCGAGTCTATATATTTTATGAGTGGTTATCATAGTAACCAATGTTATATGCTAATCTAACAATGCCTTGCTATGAAAGTTCTACATATTGAAGTATTGATATATACACACTATATTTTATAAATTTCGTAATACATGGTGCCAAAAATATGTAGTTTATAACCAAAATAACAAGAGTCATTTTTGTCGGGTCAAAACAACAGGTTCTAGACATCGCATTATGTGACTCGATCTAGCAACACGTACATGCAACCTAGGTTATAGGCATTATATCTCTAACGGTGAATTTTTTGAGTTTACTGTTTAGTTAACATGCAAAAGTTAATATGATACAAATTTTTATAGATTTTGCCTAAAGTTGAGAAGATATTAGATATGGTTGTAAGTGATAGGTTAATTGAATTAGGATGATCGCAGGACACAATCGGACAAAAAGTGACGGAGATGAAGAGTTACAAATAGACAGAAAGTCCACAGAAATCATAGATAAAATATGATTAATAACTGAAAACTGATAACTATAGTTGCAGGAAGAAAAGGAATAGCAAAATCGTCTAATGTTAATTTGACGAACAAAAATTCAAAAGCATCGTAGTGGTTTCTTTCTGTGAACAACTAACTTTCTTTAAGGTTTTCTCAAAAATGTGTTACTGTGAAACGGAAGTAACTTCTTTAAGAACCTCTTTTGAGAGGTCATCTGGATTATACTCAACTCCAAAGCATCTCACAACCTCCATCTTCGGATTCAACAAGTACCTATACATATCAACATTTTAGCACTCTTTTTTTTTTCTTATGAGCAAAAGAAGATTTTGACTATGTATATTGGAGTAAGGTTCCATACATGTTGTGACAAGTACCAACGAGATAATCGTCTCCATCCTCTTGGACCTTCTTGAAATAAACACGATACTCTTGCGCCATTTGCCTTATTGCACTTGCAGATCCGGTCAATCCAAGTATATTACCGTCAAATTCTGAAAATAACACAAAGTTATGAACCAATGCAACGTCAGAAACTCAGAGAGAGAGAGAGAGAGAGTTAAATAAAATAGCTGATGACCTTTCAAGTAGGCGTGGAGATGAGAAGGTGTATCTCGTAAAGGGTCAAGAGTGACAAAGACAGGCAGAATCTTCAGGTCATGATGAGACTCTGTTTCCATCAAAAGACAATAATTCACATTCATATATATAAACTGATGAAAAATGAGTCGAGTAGGAGGCTTTGACTCAAACCTAGTTGATGAACTGATTTGGACAACATCTTCAATTGCTCGGGGCCAACATCAGGGGAAAAGGAGTATCCAAAGTAGAGCAAAACCCATTGACCACAAAAGTCTTTCTCAGTGAAAAACTTGTTTTGTGTACTCATAAGCGTGAATGGACCTCCGATGATCGGACCTTTTACAGTTGTATTAGAACCACAGCCACAACTGCTTGTTAGACCTTTAGAAGAAGAAAAGAAGTTAGAAACTCTCTCTATAGATCCAATGGAAGAATCTCTCTATATTTTACACCTTTAGGAACAGCTCTCCTTTCGTCATTGTAATGAAGAAACCCGATGAAACCAGTAAATCCAAGCACAAGTGCTGGCTGAAGTAAAAGGAAACATATAGCAATATCGAATGGTTTACAGAGAAAATATCTAAAATAATTCAAAAAAAAAAAAGAAAAGCAACAAAGAGTTGTTATAATAAAATACAGCAACGTAGCGAAGACGTGAGGGTGGATAAGTTTGAGTTCCTATAAGCAACTGAGGGTTAACATCTGTCTTTCCATGGCTCCGTTTTGTTGATTTACTGTAACTGAATGATTGAATCCGTTTCCTACAGTTTTTTTTTCTTTTGAATATATATATTGAAGATGAATCACTGCTTTGAAGTAGATGTAATAGATCAGAGCGATATTAGGGTTTTAAGAATACAACTAACCCTCTGAGAATATTGGCAGCACCATGTTTGCAGGAAAGATGAAGACGGCGAGCAACAAACATAGTATTTTTTTTTTTCAAATAATTCCAAAGCTTAGACCTATAGTATCCTCCTGTGGAATTGTTTTTTTTTATTTGGTGAGAAGCCAAAAGAAAATAAATAGATTTACTTGGTGCCCAAGTTGCTTTTCTTGTTTCTTTTTATGTTTTTATTTTTGGTTGACTCAATTTATTATTTTAATCTTTTGAGGAAAAAAAATAATAAGTCAATATATTATTATTATTAAATCAAAATAAAACGAATATATACTCCCTCCCTAACGAATCGTGTTTTGCCCTAATTACTAAAGAAAAGTTGAAAACCTGGTGTGTTCAAGACGTAGGCCGTCTCGGAGGCTATGAATGTCCAAGTGGAAGCACCT
Organism: Moricandia moricandioides; assembly: GCA_905132885.1. Taxonomy (NCBI): domain Eukaryota; kingdom Viridiplantae; phylum Streptophyta; class Magnoliopsida; order Brassicales; family Brassicaceae; genus Moricandia; species Moricandia moricandioides. The sequence goes on from CAJHQQ010000367.1 coordinate 123,312, forward strand.
TGCAAAAAGAAGAAACAGGAGGAACCATCGTTTTTGTCGCTTCCAGATGTAATCATTGTGAACTGCTTAGCCCGCATATCGAAATCATACTACCCTAAACTGTCCCTAGTCTCCAAGACCTTTCGCTCTCTCATCTTATCCCCTGAGCTCAGCTACGCGAGGTTTCACCACAAAACACAAGAAGTCTTCTTTCATATCTGCTTACAGCTTCCCGACCGTCCCTTTCCCTCATGGTTCACCCTCTGGATAAAACCTGATGAGGATAAAAAGAAGAAGTCTACCTTTGTACGACTGCCCTTTTCCTATGCTCCTAGAGAACCACGGTTATACCTTAGGGTTGGTTCAGAGAGCTATGCTCTCATACAATACTATCCTCCGTGTCCGTGCCCCCTCATGTGTGTCAGCAATATAGAGCATTTTCGCTGTCGTAAAGCTCCCAATATGACTGTAGCTCGATCGAATCCCGGTGCGTGCGTCCTAGATGGGAAGATATACGTAGTAGGAGGTTGCGCGGCTAATGAATGTTGGGGTGAGGTTTTCGATACAAAGACTCAAACATGGGAACCTTTACCTGACCCTGGAACCGAGCTACGCTTCTCTAGAGTCATAAGAAAGTTAGAGATTATCCAAGGAAAGATTTACGTTAGGAGCAACGAGGAAAAAGACTCAGTTTATGATCCGAAAAAACGTGAATGGAAGGTTGCAGCAAAAGCACCCGCGGATGATAGTAGGTGTACGGGTACGTAAACTATTATACTCTTGTCGTACGAAAAGTTGCATGTGGTACGATAGAGAGTCTAAAGAGTGGAAACCGGTCAAGGGTTTGTCTTCACTGAATAAGAGTGGTCGTCGTGGTTTGATTCAAACAGTTAACCTCAATGGGAAACTCATAGTCTTGTGGGACAAGTTTGCGCATTCTGGTCGTCATTGTCAAAAAAAAAACTATTTGTTGTGCGTTAGTTTCGCTTGAAAAGCGCCAAGATGGTCAAGTTTGGGGAAATGTTGAGTGGTCCAATGATGTGCTTACGGTTCCCAGTTCATACGTTTTCTTGCGTTCTTCAATGATGTGGTCTTGATCAATTGCCATCATGTTTTTCTTTCTTGACTGTGTGCTTTTACATATATACTATTTTCAATCTCTCCATAGTTTAAATTTTAAAATCATTGGCAGCATCAACGAGGATTATGCATTCATATAAATCTGTTACATAGTTTAGCGTGACACTATGCCACTTTATTTTTCTGTCTGTGTTTGGTATTGAATTTAAATACTAACAAATTTAGAGTCTTTTGTTTTCCTAATCTAACCGGATGAGCGTTATCAAAGGTTAGGATTCCCGACATAAGCGAGTAGTCAATCAAGATCAATATTTATAAAATTATAATGAAGCTGTTGCTGTTCGAGCTTCAGTGTGATGAATAAGACAGGACAAGTGATTTCTTTCTTGTCTTGAAATAGATTAAGGGCATTGGTTTGGCTTGATGATTATGTTATTGCGGGAACCCGTTAAAAGGGGGCATTTATAGCTTGATCTCGTATGTTACTGGTCAAAGTGGACCGTTTCTCACGCTTCCTGATGTGTCTGGTCCGCCACTGCTCAAGTTGCTCTATAGAGAGTGGAAGTTGTTTTGTTGGTGGACAGCGTTGGAGTTTTTTTGTTATCCTCTAAGCTCACCTTAAAGCCACTTGAAACTTTCTTCACGTCTGCTAACAGTTGGCTAATCATCCTCTTCCCTCCTGTTTCAGCCTCTGGATTAAACCTGATCAAAATCATAACCAAGGGCAGTGTATGGTTCCGTTGTGGATTTGAGAACCGATCAGTTAGCCAAATACCTGACTCATGAATACCAACAGTTAGCCAAATACCTGACTCATGAATACCAACAGTTGAGGCAATCTATCTTAAGGATCAAATACTAGAATAGATCAAATGAGGACAAAAAAATCTCAAATAGACCCACCCTTTTTTTTTTTTTAACATTTAATTTTAAATAGAAATTTAGATAAAATACCTTAAAAATCTAAAGAAATCAATATATTTACTAATTCATACCACTACTATCCTACCCAGAATCCAACTCAGATCCAAACCCAAAACCCGACCCGAAACCCTATCCAAGTAACCCTCAATTTTTTTTTCTTCTCCCTTTCTTCTCCATCAATAGTTCTTTCACATTAAAACAAAATCAAAAAAGTTCTTCAACCATCCACCAGATTTTTTCTTTCTTATCCTAAATCGATACACTCATAGTCATATTAAATCGATCATATCATACCCACAATCAAATTTCATCTTTTACGTACAAGATTCAAAATGAATAAGAACGCAGAGTATTACTAGTACAACTAGTACAACTCCCTTTAGTACAACTAGTATAACTAAAACGAGTATAACTAGTATAGATAGATTAAGTATAACCAATATAACTAGTACAAGTAAAACACATATAACTTTGCAATTAATATAGTGATCTTTATTTTATTTTCAGCATATGAAGATGATAGAAAAGAGTATGATGTAGAACCAATAAGATATGTTGGTCTAATCTTCCCTCTCTTCATGCATGTGTCAAATACATGAATTGTATATTTTTAATAATATTTGATTTTGATGATGATTTGTTTACAAATTGTACTAGTTATACTAGTTGTACAATTTTCAAAAAAAAACTATTTTATCTTTTTTGCTCTTGACGCCAAAAAAGTTGATGCAGAACTAGAAAAATCTTCAACCGTGCTCCAAAAGCACGAGTCACCAGTAAGAAGAATAAAGAGGGAGCATGATGACAACTAAGGTCTCATTTCATGTGAAATAGATAATTTTTGGGGTTACTTTTGGAAAATTATGTTTGTTATAAACTTATGTTCTTTTTAGTATTAAAACTTATGTTTCTTTTGATGTTAAATTTTTTTTAATAGTTTTAGAAACTATTAAAACTTATTTTCCTTTTGAAACTTATATTTTGTAAGCGATAATTGTGTTTAGTTTAAATATACATGTCTTTTGGCATAACTAGTACAACAAATTCAACGAAGTAATAATATTTAAGAATGGTATAACTAATATAACTACTCGACGTTAGTGTTCAACCATAATTGTTAAAATATGATACACATTTAAAACGTGATCTACATTTAAAATAATATTAAAATAACAAGTAGTTGTATCAGTTTTCTAGTTGTACCAACTGTACATAGTTGTACTAGTTTTTGAGTTGTATCAATTTGTGCATAGTTGTACTTTGACAGTGAAATAAAAAATATTAGTTGTACCACATAATAAATAGATTTACCTCAGTTGTACCACTTATTTATGTTTACATGTATTTGCCCTGTTACAATGAAATAATTAGTTTTGTAAAAATATATTTTATGTATGTTTTCCAAAAATTATATGGAGAAACGAATTAACAAACCTTAAAAGTATAAGGTAGATCATGTAAACTTATAGAGTTATGTGATAATTTAATTTTTTTTTTCAAAACTTCAAATTAAATTAAAGAAATTTTCTGAGTACATATCAGTTGAGATATTTGATTGTTTTCATCTATGGAATATCAAATTAGTTTTGTTGATTTCTGAAATGTCAAAGTTATACTAGTCTTAGATAGTTGTACTGGTTGTACCGGTTTGTACATAGTCGTACTAGTTTTTGAGTTGTACCGTTTTGTACATAGTTATACTAGTTTTTGAGTTGTACCGGTTTGTTCATAGTTGTACTTTGGCAGTGAAATAAAAAAAACTAGTTGTACCACGTAAAATTTCAACTTAAATCAGTTGTATCACTTCTTTATGTGTACATGTCTTTGCCCCAATACAATGAAATCATCAATTTTGTTAAAATACATTTGATGTATATTTTCCAAAAATTATGTGGACAAAGAAGTTAACAAACCTTAAAAGTATAAGGTAGATCATACAAAATTATGTGATTGTGTTATAATTTTTATTTTATTTTCAAAACTTCAAATAGATTAAAAAAAACTTTCATAGTACATGTCAATTGAGATATTTGATTGTTTTTCTCATATGAAATACCAATTTGGTTTTGTTAATTTTGAAATGTTAAAGTTATACCAGTTGTATCAGTAATACTCTTCCAATATATAATAAAAAATTATAACAATTGTTTATATGTCTAGTTTTAGGGCTGTACCAATATTTTAACATCATGGCTTTGTAAAAATATGTTCAATGTTTGTTTATTTTAATAATATGACTAATATAGTTAATAAACCTTAAAATATAAAGTATATAATGTAAAATTAAGAGTGTAATGTAACAATTTAATAAAAAATTGAAAAACTCAAAATATAGATGAAATTTTGTCATCATATACTAACTAGAATATTTACTTGTTTATTTTATGTGTAATTATAACATTTATATACTAGTTATACAATTTTTAACATATTTAATTGTAATAGTTATACTAGTTGTACTCAGTCGAATGTAAATAAGATAAGTGAAATCGTGTGGTCAAGATTAAAATATATACATGATGATCTAATGACTGAGGTTATCTCTTCATTAAGGGTAAAATTGTATTTTTCTTCTCTTTGGTCTATGTAAATTTTTTTGGGTTGTAGTAGATTATTTTTTCACCATTTGGCCCATTTGAGATTATTGTCCCTATCTTAATAAGCAAAACAAGCTAAGCCCATATATATGTAAAATTGAAGCCTATAAAATAAAGGCCCATATGTTAGCCCATTTACTGGAGAATGTAAATTATAAGGAGAAATTATTCTATTTGCTCCTTTTTACTAAAGGTTCTTCTGTTTTACTAAAGGTTCCATGCAAATAATAAACCAGATTTGGACAGTCAAATTAACTTTGAATCTAATAGAAAAACAGATTCATATGATACTTACCTAATAACTTCTTGTGTGGGATGATATTTATACTTATCTTATTCGAATTTTTTTTAAAAGAAAATTTAGCAGCCACTTCACATGTTTCTTTTTGTTTTTTCATACTACTTTACTCAAAATAATAATTCTAGACACAGTTGGAGTTATAGACAATAAGGTTTGTGATATCAGTTAAAAGCCGGAAAATTATGAAGACCAGTACAAATTTTTCTCTACGATTTTACATGGTCTTGTTGGAACCCATGGCTCTGTTAGTAATCTCTTGATTTGTGTTTCTTTATATGGTTCTTGTACTTTCTACCTTGTCCACATTCCTTAAATAAATACTGATTTATTATTTGAATTATTTAGTTAAAATCCCATCGATCATCCATTGAAATCATTTAGACTTCGTAAACAAATAATTTTAATTAACACCACAACAAAATTTCTTCCTATCTTTAAGAAAGTGTCAGCAAAGAATGTTAAGGCTCTGAATAGAAAACTCGGATCAAGCGTTATGGATCAAAAGGATTAAAAGAATTGAAGTTTAGTTGAAATGAATCTAACGGTTTGAATGATGAAAGTGGATAAAAGATGGTATAAAATACGGTAATTTTTTATATTACTATTATTATTATTATTTATCATAACTAAAAAATATTTTTATTAAAATTAAGTAATAAATCTAATACTATATATTGCTATTTTCGAAACATAAAATAAATTTAACACAACTTTGATGACTAAAAGCTTAATATAAAAAATATTTATCTTATATAATAAAATTTAGGGCAAATCTCTCAGACAAACTTTTTAAAGTTTTTGTCACAAATAGCACTAAAAAAATGACTAAAATAGATTTTTTTTATTTTGAAAATTTTAATATTTTTATTTAATTATAAACACCACCTCGAAAACCTAACCCCATAATTATAAACCATAAATTTAGATTAATTAACGCAAGGAATATAAATATATATTTACACTCTTTAATAAAGTCTATTTTGATCAATTTTTATTTTTCTCTAAAATTTATGCACATTTTACAATATAAAACTAAAACAAAAGTGGACAAACCACCAAAAACACTTCAAATATAGAGGAGTTATTGTTCCTAGCAGACCAAAATTTTCTTCATATTTGCTTCTTGATTTGAATTGTTGTGGATCAAAATTTTATGATATTATTTTGAAAACTATGTATACACATTTATCTTGTTTTGGTGAATGCCAACTTGAAAATGTATGCTCCACACAAGCGGATGAACTACTTTTATTTCAGCTTTCCATTCAAAATCTAAGTAAAATATCGACACATAAGTTTTGCTCCCTATAATGAAGGCATCTGAGTCACATGGCTTCCACATGCCACCGAAGAGTTTGGAACTTCCCATACAAATATATATTAACAGATGTGGCATGCCGCATGCTTAATGATGAACATATCATTCAGAGAACACGTGTTGCAAAGTCATTCACGAAAACACCTTAAGATGATCCACAAAAAGGGAATCTTGGTCATGTGAACGGTCCTTGGGCAATTTTTGAAAAATATTAATTTCTTTCTTTTATTGTATGGATATTATAAATTTATAATAGATAATACGCAAATGTATTGCTGGTCTTAATTTGTTAATTGAAGGGCTTCATTCATCTAATTTTTATATCTTTAATTGGTTGTTTTTACATATAACTCCAGTCTAACATTTACACATCCTTTTCAGGAACCTGGGTGTGTTTTTGTTACTTAGTTTTAAGCATTTTTGTGAAATTATAAATTTTTATTAGTAATTAAGAAGTTGAGACTTAACAGAACACACGCCCAAATAATAACCAAAGTTGATGTTTTTACTCGCGTTTGTATTTAAATTTCTACGGTAAAATGCTATGTTCATATTTTAAACTACAATATATTTTTCAAAACTAATTACAAATTGAGTAAAATTTAATCCGTTTCATCTTTATGTTTAAACTTTGTATATTCTTCCAAAGAAAAATAATGCCCCATTATACCAGAAAGCGAAGCACGTCAACTTTAATACGCTTGCATTCACTTTAATACACTTGACGCCAAACCAACTTTATTAGTCTTCCTCAAAGATGTCTGTTTAAGGAAGACTAATAATTAATAATAATTTAAAAAAAAAAAAAAATTCAAAGAAGACATGCATTATTAGTAATACGTCTTTTTGCTACTATTTTCATATTTTCACGAATTAATGAATCTGTTAAAATTGACCTATATGCATATAAGAAAGGCCTACGAACTTGAAAACTTACTGCGAACAATAATTGGTCGAATGCTACTATTATTGTGCGTCTAAGATTTATAAATTTTAGTTGGCCAATAATTGGAGGATGAAATATGTTTTCTATTTATTTTTTTATTTGAAATGTAAAAAATATTTCTTTAAACGGACACAGTTGGAGAAACTAAAGTTAGAAAAGTGAAATTATAAAGAATCTCTCTCACCTTTTCTGGTGGATTCCAACTCGTCACTTGTAACTTTTTTCTCTTTTCAACAATTATTGTTTAGAGTCATGCTTAATCTTATGTCTTTCTCCTTAGGTGTAAACCCTAACCCAATATGCGTTAAGCTAATAAAAGAAAGAAAAATAAAGGCATTAACTAAATTGTGCTTAATTTAGTCATAGTGGATCATAATAATATGTAAGAACTAAGATCAACCTCTCAAAGATATTCCCTCAGTTAAAATAAATGATCTTGTACATGTAACATGTTAAAGTTTATAGATAGTAGAATAAACGTGATTTTGGTGAGGTTCGGCAAATATACATACACATATATATAATTGCATGATTATTCTTCACTGTTAAATCTGAATTACTTTGGTAAAATAGATGGCATAGTCCGAATTTTATAGTAACTGCTAATTTATATATTTATAAACCATTGCCGAAAGACTCAATTTCCAGACGCATTATGAGACCTAAAATTCGGATCTAGAGCTGATCCCCTCGTTAATAGAAGCAAATTAGGGTTCAAGTAATCAACTAAATTAAATACTACGAGGTTCATTGAATAAGTTGAATGACTAGAAAGAAAGGAAGAAATAGATTAGTTAAATCTAGTAATTAAAACGTGTCGACGAGATGTGATCGGAAAATATCAGACAAGCTTCACAGTTCACGGGCCAATTGGCTTAAAAAAATTTCATTATTTTCTATAGCATAGGGGACATCCCTAAGAACTTAGGGTTGTTAAAAATTTATACGCATTTCATATAAAATTATTATTACTGCGAGCATTTAAACTAGTAAAATAAATTAATGAGCCATCAAATCTCATAATGCATGTCGGGGGATACGCATACGGGTGAAGTATGGTTTGTTCAAAAGTAGACAGCCAATAACGCGAGACCACAACCCTAATGAAAGCCTAGTTAACGATAATGATTTATCTAGTTACCATATATTATAATCATTAACAAAAAGATTTTCTTCTTGGCTCTCATGGCTACTTACAAACTTATAATTATGTCCATGTATAGTATAAGAAGTCAATCAAGTTGGTCCTTCGAATATATTTAATTAGGCTTAGCTGTTCTTTTTTTTACATTAATTATGAGGAAAGGATTGAAAAGTCTTATTTTTCATCTTCTCTATGAGTCAAAGTATTGAATTGACCACATGGGATATGTGACCCTGACAATTCAAATATTCAGGAATTATTAAAAGCTTACTAACAATAAATTCAGGAATTAAATAAATATAAATTTGTTTTGTAAATATGTTTTATAGTAATTTAAAAAAAAAGAATATCCTAAGATAAACCTAAAAAGTTAGATTAACTAGATAATCTACAAAATTTAATCTTCCTGAAAAAATGGAAGATCAAATTCGATAAAGTTACTAAGTCATTGCCTATAATGTAAATGAAATGACAGCATAGACATTGTGGATATGCTACATCGGTATGTTTTTTCAGTAACAGAAAAAAAAATCAACATGTAGTGACCAGAAAAGAAAAGGAACGAGGTCTCGGTTACACAAATTGTTGATACTGACTTTAAAGCATATTTAGCTGTGCAGTCAGAGAGATTCTCTTATTGGTGGAGTTTTTATTGGGATCCGTAAAGTTAGACAATAAGATTCCATCCAAAACAGTAGTAATATGTAACTGGTTACGTATAATTAGGAACTATTTACTCTACTTAAAACAATTAACTACTATATAAGTAAGTCTTAATTAATTAAGCAGCAAAGATCCGATCATAGGTCGAGTCTCTTTGACGCTATCTTCACACCCAAGTTCTCCCTAATAGAATATTCCATTTATTCTTATGGTTTCTAATAATCAAATAAAAGGATTCCTTCTTCTTCTCTTTTTTTCTTCTGTGTAATGAAAGGATTCTTTCTTCTTTGCAAATAGATTCCATGCAATGAGCTTAGCTTATCTAAAGATTCTATAATCTAAGAAAACCGTGGCTTTGATCAATAATATAAACAAACACTTCCCAAGGAAACCTTAACTAGAGAAGTTCACTCCATAAAAACTAAAATGACTATTTGAACTGCACAGACGAAAAATATATAAATAAACCAGTTTTATTTAGTTAATTGTATGTAGTTATATCTGACTATCAGAACAAACTAAACTATAAAACACACAACTCAACATTTTAATTATATACATATATAATTAACTGATTATTAACAACACTCAACTCGAAAATAATTGTACTAAATGCATTGATATCTCCTAGATTTTTTTTTCACTTTGATTTGTTGCTTCTATTTTAAATGGGGGAAATCATTATAAAATATAAAAAATTGGACTGATCTTATTAAATTCGAATTGAAGTGAAAATAATACTTATACAATTAGCTTGATTTTATTTTGAGAACATGATGACATCTAGATATAAGTCAAGTATATATATATATATATATATATATATATATATATATATATATATATATATATATATATATATATATATCCACATGTAGAGATAAATTGTATATAATTCCATATATGATCGATTATATAAAATAATTTTTTTTTGAGAATGGATCTACATTTTTTAAAGAAATTTTACATCTGCATTCAGTACAAATTTGTTTGTCAAAGATACATTGAGTACACCAAGAACAGAAAAAAAAAACTAGATTAACAAGTTATTAAAATGAGATCCCTCTTTTTATAGCTCTAATCATGCTCCAGATCTCAGTTGATTCCATTTCACTAACCGTTGCAGGAAATCCATAACCTGTTAATATATAAGAAAGAAAAAAAATGTAGTCAGCTTATGTTATATGCACAAACACACATAAATTTTCTAAGGACTTGTAAAACACTTAATATGAACTTAATAATTTATATCGAAATATATATATATATATCAATTTACCTCATCAGGCTCTTGCAAAGAGTAAGACGCGTTAGTCTCCTTTGGAGATTTGGAAACAAGAATGCCAAGACCTTGTCTTCTTTCTCTTAGTATCTATAACATCAATTTAAATCAAATTTATTTCGATCATCGAAAGATATATATTTAATTTTGAATCGTACAGTCATTGCGAGGTTCTATATACATACCTTAAATGCATCTTCGTCTGTGCGATCATCGCCGATGTAAAGGGGAAAAACGTTGGTACAATTAGCGTACCCTACACAAGCCAATATTAATTTTAATTAACACTATTGATGTCAACACTAATCATATTACTCATGATTAATTAGTCGATGAAGATTTTACCAAGTGACTCTAATAAAAACTCAAGGGCTTTGCCTTTATCCCATTTAATGATAGGACGAATTTCCAAAACCTGAACGATTATACCAAAACATAAACCCGTTAATTGAGAAAATAAACTCTAGTCACGTTAGAAAGTAAGAACTAACTAATTTTTTTTTTTGGTAAAAGAACTAACTAATTGTTAGTATCTTACTTTTCTTCCTTGGGTAAGACGGAGCTTAGGGTACTCCTTCATTACTGATCGAACTTGATTAGCCAAATCACTCCAGTTCTGTCAATATATAAATAAATTTATTGATTGGTTACTTTTTTATTTTTTATTGCATAATAATGAAATATTGAAAAAGAATATGTTCGTACTTTCTCATCAACACGTCGGAAGTGGACAGAGACACAAAACTTGTTGTTCTCTACGTTGGCTCCGGGAGTTGATTTTGTTTTCTCCATTAATTTTTGATACACCTGAACAAAAGCATATAAAATAATGTAAGTAACAATCAAGTAGTTTCTTCTTATTATTATTCAAATATAATAGAATGAACATTAAGGAGAATGTGACCTCGTCGATCATGGGGAGGAACTCTGTAGCTGGTTGGCAAAGAAGAGATTTATCCTGTAATTTTTTAATAACGATTAAAATTGAGAACATAATAGATTAATGATTTATTAATGTAAAAAGTATACAGAAAAGAAAAAAAACCTACTTCCTCATACTTGGACCCTTGCACTGGCCCTTTGATGTCCATTCCATGACTTCCGGCATAATACAACTCGGTCAATTTCACGAAGTTATAAACCTGACAAGTATCAAAATTATTATAATTAGCTTCAATATATATATATAATCACTACTAATTAGAATCGTGTTATATAAAAACTTATATACCTTTTCTCTGCATCTTCCACTAACTATGGCCGTCGGAAAACAATTTGCTAGGTTCCTCACTGTTCTTCTCATCTAAAAGTCAGACCAAAAATTACACCAAAAAAAAAATCAGACCAAAAAGAGAATAAGTCAACACTTTTTAAATAAGTCCATTTTTTTTGTTATATATATATACATAGGTTGTTGGAACAAAAAAAAAAATATATATATATATATATATACATAGGTTTTAGAAATGACCTGCTTAGACATGAAAGCTCGATCTGGATCATCAACAATGGGAGACAAAGTGCCATCATAATCCAAGAACATAACGATTTGTTTTCCTTCAGAAGCATGAAGAATCTCTTCGAACATATCTAAAGCTGATGGATGTTCTTTCTGCAAAGGTTATGCAGTCCTCATTTATTATAAAAATACATAAATAAGTAGAAATAAGAGCTTGATGGAATGATATACGTACGAGCCAAGAGCTTTGTTTCATCAACGATTTGAGATGAGTAGGAGAACAAGCTCTCATGGAATCAACCCATGAATTGATAAGTCCTCCTCCATTGTTGATAATAAGATCTTGAAGAACTTTCTTCTTCGCCGTCGTTACATCCGTAGTTGATTTGTTTCCTGTTTCTTTGTCCACATGTTTTGTGTTTTCTTCGATGAATTTTACTGAAAAGGAGAGAACAAAAAAAACAGATGAGGATATGTAAAACATATAAGTGTGTTAATGTATTAATCTGACTAACTAAACAATTTACCCATTGTTTGTTTGTAAATGAGAAAAAAAAAATGAGATTTGAGTTGTGAAAACAGAGTGAGAATGTGTATGTGTGTGGGCTTGAGAGAGACAGAGGCTGAAGTGCGGTGTGGTCTGTATTTATAGTAACAAATTATTATAGGAAAAAAAAAACAAGAAACTTTATTTTTTGAACAACATTTTAACTTAGCTAAAAAGGAAAAAGAAAATATTCAGATAGTGTGGTGTCTGAACGCTGGAACCCATTGGAGTGTGGGTCTTATTAGTAGTAGATGATGGTTAGTGACCCCCACAAAGCGGCTTTTCCGCTCTCACCGATCGTTATGTTTAATTTTTTTAGCGTTGCAGCGTTCCCGGCAACCGCCACCGTGGTCCCCTCCCATTAACACCATATGCCTTCTCTATTTATTTATTCTTATTTTGTTGCTGGTCCTAATTTGTTTTTATTAGTAATCTTCCTGTACTAAAAATTAAAATATAATACCAATTTTCTCTCAATCAAAATGTACAATTAGTTCTTGAATCAACATATATTTTTTTCTTCTTTATTAAGTTAGAAATGTTATTTTGTTCCTTAGTCTAGTGGTTGAGTAATAGTATCCACAATTTGAAAAGGTTTTACCATTTGATTCCAACAAATAATGTATCCATATAATAGAAAACCTAGATCCAAATCTAATAACGAAAATATAGTCCCTCCTATATGGTTAAGATGTGTCAATTAGTATCTACACATATCTCAGTTTCACTTGATTCTAATTTTGTTCGTGAGGCCTATCCTTAAAGAGCTAGCTCTCTCTCTTGGAAGCTATGAAGACATGGACCGTTCAGGATTTTGTTCTTCAGTTCTTTACGTTGTCTTCGTTATAATGTTTTGTAATATTAAACAAAGACTAAGGACCAATATCTTTCGATGTACGATATACAATCGAAAGCCCATACTCTGTAAAAAATATATTGTCAAACAAAAATCATCACGCTAGCTCGTTATTTTAACGGTTACGAATTACGACTTTAATATTGCATCACCAGCCAATCATGCCCCCTAACATATAACTTTAATTATACGACAAAAGTTTCCCGTAACTGCATCGAACATTTTCATTAATTCATTTATTTTAGCTATAGACTGTAAACTATAGCTGTTGAAATTTTATTAAATGCCACGTGTGGTAAGTAGTTCATCACTAATAGATATTCCTCGGAGAGTCACAGCTGTGTGGTAAATATTAATACGCTTGATTCCGTCATAAGCTTCCATGCAATAATTAATGATTTGCAAAAATTTTATAAGTATATAACCAATATAAATATTTAATTGTTTATGTTAAAAATTAACTTTTATTTTTTTTTGTAAAAAGACATTCAAATTTAAAGGACAAATTACAAGATGTGATTTGTTAGATCGCATAATTTGGAAAAGTTGGATACATAAAGTAAGCAATGAAAGAGATATTAAACTAAGAACTTAGTCAAACTAAAGAATACTTGTAGGTTTGATTTAGGAACCTCGACTCCTACGGACTCGTTTCCCTCTTCCACCCACTTTCGTCTATTTCATTTCTTGGTATTTTTGTGTAGGCTTACTTTTATTAATAATATAATTTTGCAAAGTCTCAAGTTTATGTTTAATTGACTTGCACGATCCTGATATTCATCCATAATCTATTAACCATCCAAGTTGATCGAATACCTTGTATGATATTTCATTGATATAAAAAATTTAAATTGTGTTCACTCTTGAGTTCTCATAATTATGTCGCGTATGCATGCATCAGGATTTAGTTATGAAATTATGAAGAATCTGAATAAGGTTCTTAGTAACTTCTTCAAGAAGGAAACCTCATAAAAAAACGTGATGCTGGGACTAAACTATTCCAAAAATATTCTCATGACCACTATTTTTTAGATAGTTCGATTTACGTTTGATTGGAACTTATTAATTATCATTTTTCATATTCTGATTTGAATCCGATGCTCTCAAACAACATTTCTAAAGAATATGTAAAACATATTTTTTCGTCACAATACGTATTTATTGTAACTTGGACAAACGTAATCATAGTGTAATCAATTCGATAGCCAAGATATATACGTAACACCCGCATATGTATATAAGTTAATTTGCAAGAAGGTAATAACAAATGCGTCCAGTTGCATGGCATTTATGCATGGTTCAAAGCAAAATTCCGAACCGACACCTCACGTGTAACGAATCGAGAGTGTCTCTACCTAACATGTGGATCCCAACGAGACATAATAGTATCGTACGCAAATAATTGTCCCAGTTACATTTAACCCCTCTGCTCGGATCATTATTTTTAGCGATCTGATATAGACTAATTACGCAGTGAAACATTTTTTTAGCAAGATAATATATATGAGTTGAATGACTATTAGAACATTCCAAATGGAAATTAATCATCGATATGTTAGACCTAAGTTTCATGCTAACGACTGACATCAGCCTCAATTATATACAATCGATCCTTTTTCAGGAAGTCAGCACTGTATGAAAACCAAGCATAATGTCGGTCGCATGAGGTATTTTTTAATATTCTTTGACCATCTATATCACATGACCAGCAAGCGAGTAAATTCCAGGACTGTACTTCATGGAAAGAAAAGCATAGTATAATTATGGGTTTAATTGATAGAGGCTGTAGTTTAATTTTTATTTTGTTTTAAAATTTAAGCATTAGATTTTATTGATGTAAAATTATTTCAAAACTTTAAAGGGGAGATTGGTGATGGTTGTGAGTTTTCTACAAAAATCATTTTCTCTACATCAATAAAATGAAAGCAACCAAGCTTCAGTGAAAAAAAAAAATCTACAGCCTAAGATCTTTAAAAGGAAATCTATTGGCTCTAAAAATCAATTTTTCTATGGTTTCATGTTTAATATTTAAAAAAATTGAAAAAAAATTCTACAGCAAATAAATCTAAATCTAAAGCCAAAAAAAACTTATAGCTTAAATTGTAAATAACAAATTACAATCAAACCCAATATAAAAAAAAAATATTAAGCATAAAACTGTAGAATTTTTATTTTTAGAGTCAATATATTTCATTTTAAAAATTTGAGCTGTAGATTTAGTTTTTCTTACAAGAATTTGATTGATTTTATCTTATTATTTAGAGAGAATTGAGATTGTATAGAGCACTCACAACCATCATCAATCATCTCCTAAAACCATGTCAAATGAAAACCTTACTTTTTCTTTCTTTTTGGCCAAATTTACAACAACAAAAAAAACAAATACAATTTTGTCTATTGAGTCAATGGCTTTGACTAAACTGCTAGCGGCAACCGTTTCTCCAAACTTTTGGGTATAACTCGTGATTGGTGGGTCCTAAGCGTGCAACAAGGACATAATCTTGTCACGTGGAGCAGTCCATGGTGTCCACAGGTCCTGCCATGTCATCATTTACCTATTTTCTGTTCACATACAGTTTCACTCGGATAAACAGTAACTTCGTGTATGATAGATAGTATTGATATGATAAAATTAAGACATGCTAAAAATTTTCAATAAAAACTAACTTACATATATACATATATGTCCGATGAAATTTCTAATAATCTAGACACGACCATGTGTAAAACAGATTCTATGCAATTCATTAGAAAAGAAGAAAGTTGATAGCCTTTAATTTGAGAATATTAATAGATCAATAATATGGACGTCTTATATAGAAGGAGAAAAAGTAACGATTCTTTTTGTCAAAATATATTTCACTATTCCATCAAGTTGCTCTCATTTCTTAACAATAAAATAACCTTGTAGGTCCTATATTTTCATTATATATACCAAACTTAATCAAGTTTATCTGTCATCCCAACCAACCTGCAGTTTTAAATCGTATTTTTTGTAGAGTTGATCCACGTCTAAATTATAGGAATCTACAATAAACATTGCAACTAATATGTGATATGATTATATGAAGAACAGTATAGTCACATTGATACATTATGCTATGACTAGACCTATATTTTGCGTTCTGATATTAGTGTAATGATATAAATTTAGCCTCAATCATTGAGAACTTTTCCACGACTTAAGAAAATAAAATAAACCACAAGCTGTTAGTACATGAATATTTGTTAGTTTTTAATTGTAAATGGCTCAATCATAATAGGTAGAATAATATGTACATAATGTTCAGTTACTTAATGTAGATAAGAAATAATATGTACATAACGCATGTATAACTTATTCATATATATGAACGAATATATAAAAAAAAATGAAACTGAATAAATATAATTATTTAATTTTTTTTTAGACTTATTTTCATAAAGTATGTACTATCAATTACAAACCATAACCACATAAATAAATCACAGTTATATTAGGTTTATTGAGAACCTTTCAGAAATGTGGGAGCTTAATCTGTAATGCAGAAGATAATCTTTAAAGATAGAAAAGGCGTTCTTACTTTAAAATCATAAATGTCTACAGATTATTATGTGTTAAAGGAAAATGTCGTAGGTTACTCTTTATGATCTCCAAGAGTCGCCAATCTACAATTTGGGTGGCTTCTCTTTATATCTCCATGGCCTTGAAACCTTTAATGGACCGACACTTTTTCGATGATTAAAGCTATGAGGTTGATATGATCTTCCTTTTAACGTATCTGAAATGCATATATAGTAATCATCACAGCTTGCTTTCATGCCATGTGAAATTTAGTTGAATTATCACGGTGTGTATTGATATGTCTATGCTACATTTTGAACTGATAACTAAATGTAACATGTCACTCTGGTAATACTCAATTCAACATATCTAATCCCTAAAAAAACGCATATAGTTTAAACTATTCCACGCGGAAAACACGGTTCATGTAGCGATGTCGATCTCGAATTATTTTAGTTTTCTATTAAAAAATAGTTTTCAAAATGATCAACTGTTTAAGTTTTTTTTTTCTCTTTTGAAAATCAACTATTTAACTATTATTGCAAGATGAAAAGCCAATCTTTTCTAGAATATAAAACGAAATCGCTCGACGAATATGAACGAGAACTAGTTGGATCGATTGTGACATTTGTAAAGACTTGGAACGGAACATAGTAAGCTTCGCGCTGGAGTTTTTTACTTTCAACGTGTCTTGCATTACATGTTAAGTTACTCTAAACCCTTCCAGTTTTTGGTCTTTAATGATTAAATATACAAGAAAACAAAACATTATTCTTTATCTAAGTTGGACACATAAAGTTGATCGATGTATCCTCTAATTTCTCTTTTCCCTAATCGACCAAGCACGTGCCCTTCTCTATCACATGACATGAATGTATATTATAAGCACACATATTTAAAGTTTGACGTGTATATCTATCATCACTTTATACACGTCTGAATATCTCGATAAATCTATCTTATATCTACTCCTGATTGGATAAAAGTACGTTATACTGTATATAATTATTTTTGTTAAGTGCTGTATAATATAAATTTGATAAATTCAAATTTCGCCAGATAATTTCAGTGTAAGCTTTGAATCAACATCATATGCGCATCAATTATATATTCGCGTTGTATTTGGCATGCACAGGCGGATGTATCGAGCAATCGATTAATGAATTGATTGAAAAATAAGTAAAATTGTTTTCTGCGGTAATCATAATAGTCTCATATACATACCCATGTCAGTATGTCATCGGGCCTCTTGGTTTAGAAAATCATATCAGAGTATAGCACATCCCAACTCTAATGTGGACCAGCGAGGCCGAGGCACCGCCACACCTAACCCGTTAATTACCAAATCCAATCTTTTTAGGGCCATATTTTTTTTTTAAATACTTAACTATTATATGATCCGTAATTCGGCCCAAGTATCACTATAGATCTTTTAAAAAAAGCTTAAAGGGCCTTTAATCAATCACTAAGCATGTGCATATACAAAGTTATACGGTGGATTTAAACTAAACCTTTTGCAGATGGGCGTGATTTTGTTTCGTCATAGTTGGGTTCGAGTAGCTAAAAAGATTTGAAGTTAGGAAACAAAGAAGGTTAACGCTGCTCTGTTTGCTGCAGTATGCTTAGCGCTTCGGATTTTGTATGTTCGATCGAACTATAATTGGTGTATATTGAATCTAAATTTTGAGTTGATTTAATTTTTAGTGAGATTTTACATGATTGTAGGTGAACTAAAGAATTTGGTGTGTGTTTTTGTTAAATTACTATAAAATCTCATTTAAAATTAAGAAATTCAGTTTTTTTTAATAATTAATAAAATTCCTTTAAACACTATAAAAATACTTAAAGCAACTAAAATTTGTTTAATAACAATAAATTTTAAGAAGTTTTATGAAATGACAAGTTCAATAACACTGAAATTGTTTTTTATTTTAATATAAATTAGTGTTTGATATGTACACCCGTAAGGATGTTTAGTTTAATAGAATAAATATACTAATTTTTTCACAACACAAAAATGTAATGGTTATTCAGACATGCACAATTATTTGTTTTCGATTTGTAGTATTTAATATTTAGGATACATTAACGGTTTTTAATTGTCTGTAACTTGTTAGTTGGATGAATTACTTAGGTGAATTCCTAAGGTGCACCGTTGAAGTCGAGAGAAAGAAACTGATCCAAACCGAAAGTTTTAAGTAATTAGTTGAATTCAAATGTTTAAGACTTGAATTCAAAAGAAACTGGCCCTACCCTGACCAAAAGACACATAAGATTAGAAAAATGTCCGTTGGGTGAGTAAATTATCACACCAGTCATATCAAAGATTAAAAAAAATGACCGTTGAGAAACTGGTCATCTTCTTCCTTCAACAAGCTTCCTTTATATAGTCCCCCTCCCCTACTATTAGATTTCTTCGGTAGATCTGATAGCTCATGTCACTAGTGTAGATCTGTTAAAGAAAAAGAGCTGAGAAAAATAAAAGATGGAGAGGTCACAGAGATAAGCTCAGACAGTGATGAAGAACATGGAAGAAGAAGACAATACTGTCTACACTCGAGTGGTACTTGACAGTTTATGTCTTCCTCGCACGTTTCATCAAAGCTTCCATTGCAGAGCAACGAGTAAGGAAGCTCGTTTTATGGTTTTCTTTTCATTACAAACATAATAATGGTTATTGTTTCTGACTTTTCATTACGACACAACCATAGTGTTCAGCCCACCCATCTATGGTTGCAGCAGCCGCAAGATCAGCTCTTCACCAAGTTCCCATTTCCCATTTGGACCAACAATCTCAAGCAGGCTACTCTGAAACTCAGCTCATGCGAGTGTGTAATAATTTTTTTTTTCATTTTTCCATCTTCGATCAAGCTGATGATGATTGTTTACAATGATGAAAACAGGGGTTGTGTAAAGCCATTGGCAGCAGTCTCTTACCGATGCGTTCTTACCGCTAGAACTTGTAGCCTAGAAGCAAGGTTAACTATAGATTGATGATTCTTAAGTGTTTGGTCTGTTCTGATTGAAAAAAACATGTTCTGCTCTGAATTTTCTGTTTACAATTAGTTATGCAGGCTGCTTTTGGTTACTAGAAGAAATTGAAAGAATGACCTTGCAACTGTTGAATGTGTGGAGGATATCTACAGCTCCTACAAAGTCTGTTGAGGTTAGTACTTACTTATTCATGAATCTCTTTCCTTGTGACATTGTGTTATGAAACTTATAGTATAAATGATTTAAATTTGGCAGAGAGAATCACGTCCATGAGGTCGCAACCTGAGATTAACGAGAAGATGTGATTGATACCCAAACACCGAAGCCTTCTCTTCTGTATTTTTTGGGTATTATCTCTTCTCCTTCTTTTCCACTGTTTTGTATGATTTAATTAGATAACTTGAATTATATATTTTGAAATTAATCGAATTATGGTTTCGGTCTGTTGATTGTTGGCGATACAATGTTAGTTTTGTCTTTCAAGATATGTTTATTTTAGCTTTCTAATTACTCATACAAAAAACATATAAAAAAATTGAAAGTTAATTAGAAAATTTGAATTATATATTGTAAATTAATCGAACCATGATGTCTTTTGATTGTTAGAGATACTATGTTTGTTTTGTCATTCACAATATTTTAGCTTTTTAATTAATTTTTGAAAGTTTTTTTTTTTCAAAAAGTGTCTTTTCTTATGTTTTGTATGATTGGATATTTGTTTTTCTATTGACTTTGTATTTACTTATGTAATAATTTATATAAGTAATTTATATATAAATTTCTATTATCAATTTTGTGATAAAGAATTTTTTTTTATTTTAAAAATTTTTAAGAAAAATTATTTAGATTTTTTTTTCGGTTTACCCTCTAATATGACCAATAAAAAAAGATAATAATAATATTATTTATCGGAAAAAAAGAAAAAAATAATTTAACGTTAGTAAACATTAAACACCGTCAATAAAATCCTAAACTCTAGGGTTTTGGGGTTTAGGCCCAAAACACTAGTTTTAGGGGTTTAGGGCTAACCCTAAAGTCTAGTGTTTAGGGTTATAAAAAGTTTAGGACTTATGGTTAATCTTAGGGATTAGAGCTAAAGTTTAGGGTCAAAGGTTAACTCTAGCGTTTAGGATATTGGACTTAAGGTTAGGGTTTAGGGTTTGGCTCTAGAGTCTAGGTTTAGGGTTACGGTTAACCCTAAGATTTAGGGTCTAGGTTTAAGGTAAGGGTATAGAGTAAACGTAAACCTTAACCCTAAACCTAGACCCCAAACCCTAATTTTGGACCCTAAACTCTAGACCCTCAAACCCTAAACATTAGATTCTAAGGTTAACTCTAAACTCCTAAAATAGGGTTTAGGGTCTAGGTTTACGTTAACTCTATACCCTTACCTTAAACCTTAAACCCCAAACTCAAACACTAAACCCTAAACACTAAATTCCAAACTCAAATGTTAAACCCTAGCATTAACCGTAACCCTAAAGTTTATGGTTAACATTAGTGTTTAGGGTTAACCCTAGGGATTAGATTTAAGGTTTAGGATCTAAGGTTAATCCTTGAATTTAGGATCTAAGATTTAACCCTAAACCTTAAGATTAATTCTAAACTCTGGTTTTAAAGGTTTAAGGTCTAGGGTTTAAGGTTATAGTTTAGGGATAAGCTCTAGGGTCTAGGTTTAAGGTTACGGTAAATCCTAGGCTTTAGGGTCTAGATTTATCCTAGAATTTAGGGTTTAGAATCTAGGTTCTAGTTTTAAAGTAAGGGTATAGGGTTAAGCTAAACCTAAACCTTAACCCTAGACCCTAAACTCTAATCCTAGATCCTAAACCCTAAACTCTAATTCTAAATCCTAAACCCTAACCCTAAGTTAACCCTCAATCCTAACCCTGAGGTTAACCCTAACTCTAAATCCTAACCCTAAACCCTAAACCTAGACCCTAAATCCTAATCTTAAGGTCAACTCTAACCTTAAATCCTAACCTTAGACCCTAAATCCTAACCCTAAGGTTAACTTTAAATCCTAACCCTAGACCCTAAACCCTTAACCCTAAACCCTAACTCTAAACCCTAACCCTAAACCCTAAATCTATACCCTAAATCCTAACCCTAAGGTCAACTCTAACTTTAAATCTTAACCATAGACTCTAAACCTTAACCCTAAAGATAACTTTAAACCCTAATCCTAGACCCTAAATCCTAACCCTAAGGTTAACCCCAAATCCTAACCCTAGACCATAAACTCTAAGCTTAATCCTAAACCCTAAACCTTAACCCTAGACCCTAAACCCTAGGTTAACCCTAAGACCTAACCCTAGACCCTAAACCCTATCCTTAAGGTTAACCTAAACCCTAAAGTTAACCCTAAACCCTAATCCTAGACCTAAACCCTCAGCCTTGACCCTAAATCGTAACCCTAAACTTAACCTAAACCCTAACCCTAGACCCTAACTCTAAGGCTAACCCTAAATCCTAACTCTAGACGCTAAACCCTAAGGTTAACTTAAACTATAACTCTCAACCCTAAGGTTAACCCTAAACCTTAATCCTAAACCTTAACCTTTGACCCTAAACCCTAACCCAAAATTAACCTAAACCCTAAATCCTAACCTTAGACCCTAAATCCTAACCCTAAAGTTAACCTAAACCCTAAACTCTAGACCCTAACTCTAAATCCTAGAACCTAAATCCTAAGGTTAAACCTAAACCCTTGACCCTAAACCCTAATCCTAAGGTTAACCTAAACTCTAAACCCTACGGTTAACCTAAACCCTAAATCCTAACCCTAAGGTTAACCTAAACCCTAACCCTAGGGTTAACCTAAACCCTAACCCTAAGGTTAACCTAAACCCTAAACCCTAACCCTAGGGTTAACCTAAACCTTAAACCCTAACCTTAAGGTTAACCTAAACCCTAAACCTTAACCTTAAGGTTAACCTAAACCCTAAACCCAACCCTAGGGTTAACCTAAACCCTAAATGCTAACCCTAGGGTTAACCTAAACCTTAACCCTAGGGTTAACCTAAACCCTAAACCCTAACCCTAGGGTTAACCTAAACCCTAAACCCTAAACCCTAAACCCTAGGGTTAACCTAAACCCTAAACCCTAACCCTAGGGTTAACCTAAACCCTAAACCCTAACCCTAGGGTTAACCTAAACCCTAACCCTAGGGTTAACCTAAACCCTAAACCCTAAACCCTAACCCTAGGGTTAACCTAAACCCTAAACCCTAACCCTAGGGTTAACCTAAACCCTAAACCCTAGGGTGAACCTAAACCCTAAACCCTAACCCTAGGGTTAACCTAAACCCTAAACCCTAACCCTAGGGTTAACCTAAACCCTAAACCCTAACCCTAGGGTTAACCTAAACCCTAAACCCTAAACCCTAACCCTAGGGTTAACCTAAACCCTAAACCCTAACCCTAGGGTTAACCTAAACCCTAACCCTAGGGTTAACCTAAACCCTAAACCCTAATCCTAGGGTTAACCTAAACCCTAACCCTAGGGTTAACCTAAACCCTAAACCCTAACCCTAAGGTTAACCTAAACCCTAAACCCTAACCCTAGGGTGAACCTAAACTCTAAACCCTAACCCTAAGGTTAACCTAAACCCTAAACCCTAACCCTAAGGTTAACCTAAACTCTAAACCCTAAACCCTAACCCTAAGGTTAACCTAAACCCTAAACCTTAGGGTTAACCTAAACCCTAAACCCTAACCCTAGGGTTAACCTAAACCCTAAACCCTAACCCTAAGGTTAACCTAAACCCTAAACCCTAACCCTAAGGTTAACCTAAACCCTAAACCCTAACCCTAAACCTAAGGTTAACCTAAACCCTAAACCCTAACCCTAAGGTTAACCTAACCCTAAACCTTAAACCCTAACCCTAAGGTTAACCTATACCCTAACCAACCCTAAACCTTAACCCTTGACCCTAACCCTAGACCCTAAACCCTAACCAACCGTAAATCCTAAGGTTAACCCTAAACCCTAACCCTAAGATTAACCTATACCCTAACCTTAAACACTAGACCCTAAATCCTAAGGTTAACCTAACCCTAAACCTTAAACCCTAACCCTAAGGTTAACCTATACCCTAACCCTAGACCCTAAACCCTAACCAACCCTAAACCTTAACCCTTGACCCTAACCCTAGACCCTAAACCCTAACCAACCGTAAATCCTAAGGTTAACCCTAAACCCTAACCCTTAGATTAACCTATACCCTAACCCTAAACACTAGACCCTAAATCCTAAGGTTAACCTAAATTCCAACCCTAGACCCTAAACCCTAAACCTAGACTCTAGACTCTAAGGTTAACCTTAACCTTAAACCCTAACTCTAGGGTTAATCCTAAACCCTAAACCCTAACCCTAAGGTTAACATAAACCCTAACCCTAAACCTTAGACCTTAAATCCTAAGGTTAAACCTAAACCCTAACCCTAAGGTTAACTTAAACCCTAACCCTAAACCCTAGATCCTAAATTCTAAAGTTAACTTAAACCCTAAATTTAGACTCTAAACTCTAAGGTTAACCTTAACCCTAAACTCTAACTCTAGGGTTAATCCTAAACCCTAGACCCTAAGGTTAACCTAAACCCTAATCCTAAATCTTAGACGCTAAATCCTAAGGTTATCCCTAAACCCTAATCCTAGACCCTAAACTTTGACTCTAAACCCTAACCCTAAACCCTAAACCTAGACTCTAAACTCTAAGGTTAACCCTAACCCTAAGGTTAACCTAAACCTTAACCCTAAATCTAGATTCTAAACGCTAAAGTTAATCCTAACCCTAAACCCTATCCTAATTTTACAAACAAAGGGGTTATACTTATTCAATTTCGAGAAACTATAATTTTCTTTTCTTTACAATTTTTTTTTCAATTTTGTTGTTGTTTAATTCATTTTGTATTTTTGCCCAAAAGATATGTTTATTTAGCTTTCTAATTAATCATACGAAAACATAAAAAAACTTTTGAAAGTTAATAATAAAAGTTGAATTACAGCCTTTTAAGTGAACCTATGTTAACCCATGAATTAAGTAGGGTATTATTAGATCGTTCATTTATTCAAAGTTATATAGAATTAGATTTTATAATGATTCTAGTGTTATTCAATTTAGACCTTTTAAAACTATGTTGAAATCTTGTGTTATTAATTTATAAAGTGTAATAATAAGTTTTCATTTAAAAAAAAAAAAATTCTATAGTTATTATATTAATTATTTTTCACAAAGTCAATAAAATCTTGTCTTATTCAAAAGAAATGAAAATATCTGATTTTTCATGATTTAGTTAAGTAATTTCTTAATTGCATTAAAGTGTAACTAAGTAATTGTTTTAGTTTATAATTAGTTTAGGAAATTATTTATTAATTTAGGAAAGACAAACAATGCTTAACTTATGTGTACTTCTCTTTGATTAAGATATATAACATTAATATATCTAAATCGATTTTTGTCATGGTTTTATCGTTGTTTTTTCATGTTTATTAATTGTAATTTTAAGTTTATATTTGGCTATTAATTCGAAACGATTAAGGTATATTTTATGGTTGTTTAATTTGGAAAAATAATAAATGTTAAAAATAGGATTAAATAGCTTACATTAACATATAATCAAGTAGTAAATTAGGAATGACAAAAAAATGTTTATTAATTATTCAAGTGGTATTGACTTGTAGATAAATATTAATTTAAAGGGTGAGTTCACATGTGTACTTTTCTTTTAATAAGATAGAACATTAATATATCTAAATTGATTTTTTGTTATGGTTTTATGGTGTTTTCATGTTTATTAATTAGTTATTTTAACTTTAATTAGTTTTAAAATTAATTTGGGTATATTATATGGTCGTTTAGTTGGACAAAAATATTAAATATTAAATTACGATTAAATTGAATTTGAATCACACCTGGTTAATTTTTACTATAATAGTAAAAACTGGTGTTGAACATTACTCCTGTAGATTATAATCTTCGTAATATACTTAGCATGCAAACCTCTGAAAAAAACATGAAGATGATAATAGCAAAAGAAAGAGTATAATTTACATTGATCAGAAACTTAAAGATGATAATACATGGGAGCTTCTCCGGTTGGTCAAAGAAAAGGTTTGTGAGAAGAAAGAAAAAAACATAAACCAGCCAGACCGAACACATGGAGGAAGATTTCAACAGAAAAAAAAAGCCTAGATGGTTCTCCCACAACTGCTAAAAATTTCAGTTGCAGATATTTGCTAACTAACATAGCATACACTGATGTTAAAGACAAAACACTTTAAGATTCAGACAACTTGCCAATCGCATCCCAATCAATCTCCACAGAAGGAAACTTCTCCAGCACGAAACTCTTAGTCTCATCAAACCCAGAATCCGAGAAATCCAAGAACGTACCAGATTCTGGCGACGAAGATTCAACCTGAGATTCATCAGAAAACGAATTCTCATCAGCTCTCAGAAACCCAAATTCACTTTCTTGATACTCCTCTGCTTTTGGCGGGAAAAGCTCTGTTTCAGAACAGGGGAGATCATCATCCTCTGTCTTCTTTTTCAAGCTCTGACAAATCGCTTCCAGCTTTGCTTCAACAGAGGGATGGAGAGGCTTGAAGATTCTATCAACGCATCCGTATCCGTACTCATGTTTGATATGTGGGAAGTTAAGCGTCGCTAATTGGCCACGAAGCTGGTAAGCAGCTTGATCATAAGCCATCGCTGCTTCATCAGCTGTGTCGAAAGTTCCAAGCCAGAGACGGGTCCGGTTCTTAGGTAAACGGATCTCAGCAACCCATTTTCCCCAGTGTCTTTGTCTGACTCCTCTGTAGAGTTTCTGAGTGGCCATGGTCTTCATTGAGACTGGCTTTGGTGAGAGGTCTGCAAAGTTGATGTTGCGTCTCTGGTTAAGCTGGTATTGGATCTGGTGGATTTGGCAAGGTGTGAGCTGGTTTAGACCGAGAGGTGTGGTTTGATTAAAACCGAAGATGGTGTTTGGAATAGGAGGAAGAGAAGGAACAGAGTTGGTAAAAGGTTTAACTACTCTCATGAGCTCTTCTTTGAAAGGATCTGTGCTGCTATTGAACATATCTATGGCTGCCATGGATCTTGAAAGGATGTATTTTTGAAATTGATTGATAAAAAAAACGACAGGGAAGGATTTTAAAACACGCCTTCCTAGTTTGATCCAACAGAAGTTTGATATTAGTTTTTTTTCTCTCTCTCTTTAAATTTTGATTTATTTATTTATTTATTTATTTGTCTCTCTTGGTTTCACTTGATGCGAAGTTCTTCGCTTATATAGTATGAGAAACTAAGCCTTCCATTTATTTATTTATTTATTTATTTATTTATTGTCTCTCTTTGGTTCGATGCTTTTGTTCTATTCACAACTTGGGCATTTCTCGTATAAATCTTTTATTCCATGAAGGCTTAGGCATAGGAATACGACGTCAACATATTCTTTGGATCTAAGCCGTTCCCAGGGAGTAAATAATAAGAGATTTAAAAGAATCATCAATCATCATGGTTTTAATAAAATTTTGATTAATAAGTCTTTACAGAAAAAGATCAATATAAATTATAAAGTGACTTCTCATCTCATCTTTGCCTCTTGTTATGGAAGTTATTTTC
The DNA here is from genome assembly GCA_905132885.1 of Moricandia moricandioides. NCBI lineage: Eukaryota > Viridiplantae > Streptophyta > Magnoliopsida > Brassicales > Brassicaceae > Moricandia > Moricandia moricandioides. The sequence continues at coordinate 150,570 of CAJHQQ010000367.1, forward strand.
AATAAAATTATCGAAATAGAATCTTTTCAGCAATGAAAAACAATTAGAAAAAATCGTAAGAGCCAAAAGTCATATTGTTGATTCTAGTTCTAGGGCAAGTTGAAAGGCCAGTTTGCCTTCTTTTTTTTTTTTGTCATCAGTAAATTTTACTTAATCACCCAGAGATCAAGAGTTCATTACAATACCCCAACTATCTTATGTTAAGATGAGTTGATCATACAAAAAACAAGACTACCATAAGCCTTTAAAACACTAAGCCAGACACAATCTGGAGCCATTAGCCGGACATTCCCGGAAACATTATAACCATACCTAAAACATAGACTTAAAAAGATTAACTTCACTTAGCATCACATTGAAGTAGCATTATCAATTCATCAAAGCAAAAGGTGAGGCATGACCATCATCAGAAAAATCCAAAGCAGCCGGAAATAAGCATCAAGACTGGGTAAGCAACATCAAAAAGGACCAACTGATCTAGAACGATTTCCAAAGATACCTAATTGCGTCGCATAAACTACTTCAATTACTGAAGAAAGGACCATCAAAGAAGCTGGATGGAGCGACAGGAAACCAGATACAACGCCATGAGGCCAGAAAGGCTCTTAAACTGACAGAGCGGGGAGAAAAGACATGAAGAAGATACACCAAGGAGACACGAGAATGACGTCGGGGTCACACCTTGTGCCCTAACCCGTTGCTGCCAAAGGTTAACAGAGAGGCATTCTCACTAACAAAGAACCACAAAATTGAAAGCTACCATGTTCCAACTAGAGTATACAGAACGAAACCAAGATCCGCTAAGCAAGACCTCGGGGACATAGCGATGAAAGAGAAGGATCAACACAATAAGGCAAAGCAGAAAATCCTTAGACAAACCAGAAACGGGATCAATACGAGCATGAGAGAGGCCCTCGCCACCCACCATCACCGCACCTGACCACAGCCTCACCAAATCCGTTGGAAGAATTACCACCCCACATCAGAGCCGGCATGAACCTGCACCGGACACCAGAAAAAAGTTCGAATCTGGTTAAGCCATCAAGCGAAGCACCGAGACGACGAAGAAACCCAACAAAAACTCATATCCATCCCCAGCTATTGAAGGACCTCAGATTCACCGATTAAAACTACTAATAGACACCATAGCTCCTCTCACAGCACCGACGATAACCGCCGGACACCGGAGAGGGCGAATCAGAAAGCCTTATTTTCTTCTCTTGCGGCTGCTAGGGTTCGTCGAGTTCGGTATCTTTGCACGGGGCCAGTTTGCCTTCTAACCACTTATTTTCTTTGTGCCAAAATATATTTTTATCAAGTCAATACATATCACCAAATAACATGGAAATTTCATATAGTATATTATATAATTTACTCATCTGAATTTGAAAGGAAAAAGCATGGACTAATTTACTGAAGTACTATATATATATATAGGGAAAATATATCAATGCAAACAAAATAAAGAAACTGCAGTAATATCAACCAGAAGAATATTTGGTGGTCATTATAGAATTCCCATTTTTAAATGTAGTTTACTAGTTTATGTGGTTAAACTCATTAAATTGTATTAGGCATACATAGATAGAAGTGGGGAATATGATAGTTTAATAAGAAACTAAAATGTTTAGTTTAAGAGCCAAAAAATAGTGAAAGAAAGTCAAGAAAGCTACAAAAGGAAGATGGAAAGAGGTGAGAATTCAGGGGGCGGTTGAAGTTTGCGTCACAAGGAAGCTAATGGATCTTCTTTTCACCACTTTTTTTTTAATTTCCTTTTGACAATGTTTTTTTTTCTTTAAATAACATCGTCAGAAATGTGATGTTAGATTAACATTATTGTTTGAATGTGGTAGAAAGCCTAAGAAGAGAAAATATACAATGGTTTTAAGAAATTCAAATCTATAAAATTGTGCTCTCATCTCATCTCATTTCGTTGCATAGTTTTCTTATCTTTTGGCAGTAAATAATAACATCACCAATAAAAACCAAAGTAATCTACCTAAATAATTTCCTAAAATGATAATTTTCACTATAAACCAGTGGAAATCCTATTGTCTTATTAGAGAAGGGAGATTCTTCATAAACCAACGCGAGATCAGTTATTTAGAACACTTTCAATGGGGTTATAATTCAGAAATTTTCAAACTACATATATGTTTATGTATATATTTATATTAGAATTTAATTGTGATGTTTATAATTTTATGGAAAATTTAATCCAAATTTTTTTTTGCAAAAATATTTTGGATAAATTTTTCATAAAATTAAAAATTTTATAATTAAATATTAATATAAATATATATAGACATATATGTATTTTAAGAGTCTTTTAAAATCTACCATTAAAATTGCTTTTAGAGAACAAAAAAGTATATGGGACCCACTTTAGCCTGTACACACGTAAGATCCTACGTGGAAGTCACTATCTCTCGGTTCTCCACGACCTGACAAGTGATAAAAGCTAAAGAAAGAACCTATCTTTCTAATCTTATCGTTAATCTATTAGTAACCAAATCATAACGTAGATTAGGAATAAATCTAAAGTTATCGAGATAAACTCCATTACACGTCTGATAAAGTAAGCTAATATATAATCTGAACTTTCTACATTTTCTTTCAAAAGATAAATTATATCCCTGATTGGCAATGTAAAAACGAAATAATATTCGTAGATTTGTGGTTAATGATCTCGAATATAGCAAAGACACGTAATTCCATACAAACTAGAGAGGCCTACCCAAGACATATACTTAGTAGACCTTAACTATCCCATCACTTAATTGCAAACCAGTCAATTTAAATTGTTAAAATGATTTTTTGGACAAGAATTGTAAAAATGATTATAGTTTTTTTTTTAAATCAATTATACTATTATAAACTATGAAAAACATTACATAAACAATATTAAATCTAATAATTCTATTTGTTTTATAAAGATTTATGTTTGATCTTGAACTGCCGTATGAGATCTATTTCTAACAGTAATTTTTTTCCTTAATGTGGAAAATCTTTTTAAGCATTTTCTATTTTCGCATAGTTGTAAGATGACACTCAAGGTAGGCTCTAGTATGTGGTTTTTTATTGTCTCATGTATATCGTCTTGCTGTTGGCTCCGGCCTAGTTGCTTTCTTTAAGGCTTTTCTTAGGTTTGGTTAAATGATCAATCCATCCTTCTATAAGATGAGATGGTTATGTGTAAAGAACATTATTTTGGTGTTTTAAGTGCAATCCTAAAAAAAAAAAAAAAAAAAAAAAAAAAAGATGACACCCAAAGTCATTATCTTCTGAAGTTTTTGTGAATATTAATATTCTATAATCCAAAGAAGCCATATATTAATAAATAATAATCATATTATCAACACAACCTAATTTGTAATGGACTTATCTCCAGGTCAATCCATTAAGTGCAATTAAAATTTATATTGTAATTTTATATAGACAAGATCATGGTGATGTAGTGGCCACTTAACATACACGACATATTGAGTAATATTTTTTATAAATTCAACGAAGTAAGTTGACTTTCACATATATCAACTCTTCCTCCCCCATTGGAGTTGAAGATCAGAATAACATCAAAATTAAAGCTACATTCCCTGACCGTGACCCATTTATATGACTATTTTTCTTTGGGTGACCCACGTATTCCTCCTGGTCACACTTTAGCAACGAACTCTTGTTCAATAATTCAAACCAATTCATTGAATATTTGTATTCTAAATAGGAAATACTTGTATAGTATTATACTCTATTAAACAATTTTCATTGTTTTCAGATTATGTATTACACAGAAGGAGTAACAATTACTCCAGGAGCAGCCGATGTATATAATCTTGCAAGTCTACTAGGTGAAAAAAAATGACTAAGAGTTTTGCCAGTCATACCCCTTCCTAATACCATACTGGTCCACCAGAGTTAGAATGATTAGTGTAAGCAACTATAGTTTCCTCAGTTTTCACCTTTACATCTTCATACATTTTCAAAGAAGCTTCTGAAAACTTCTTCAATCTCTCTAGAAGTTTCGCTAAACTCGAATGCACGCTCGACAAATCTTCAGAAACCGACACCGAATCGTCCTTCTCCTCTCCTAACATCTCCATATCCGTTGAGAACCCTTTGATAGACTCACTGAGTTCATCTGACGGCAGAGACTTTATCCCAGCCGACCAATCTCGGCACAAGACGAATATAGGCGGGGCCAGGACACGGCGTGGGGACCAAGGTCTTCGGTTTCTTGTAGAACGTTCTTGAGGGAGCAAAACACAGTTGTGAAGCCAACCATTGAGAGCTTCAACGTAAGAGCTCATACTGTTAACCAAATCTGCAAAGCTTAGACCAAAACACTCTGTTTCTTCTAGAAGCTCTGACCATATCCGTCTCTTGAGAGCGTTTTCTGGTCCTGTTTTGGATGAGTTCCGACAATGATAAGCCAATGAAATGGTAATGTACTGCGAGTGGTGACATTCCAGCATTGCTTTCCACATTCTTATCAACCTAAAGAAAGAAGCAAATAATAATCAAAGAGTCTTCTTAAAAGAAAAGTTAGCTACTTATACATACCCTTGGAGAAACTCTAAGAGCTGTGGCTGGAGCTCTTCGTCTCTGATTCTCTCAATGCGCTTTGAAATCGAATCAACGGATTGAATGGCCACTCTGATTCTTGAATGAAGATCTTTCGCAGCTGCTCTTGTTTTATCCATGGCTTTAGCACTGTGATCCTTTGTGAATTGGTTCCTTAACTGCTCGCATTTCCGATCATAGTCTTTCCTAATCATCTCACTCGCCTGTAAACAGAATGAAATGTGAGCTTGATGAGTATATCATAGAGCTATGACTTGTTCAGGCTATACCTTGACTTCATCATAGAGTTTTCTCTCCCAAGCGTACAAACGATCAAGAGAAGAAGAGTGACTTCCTGAGATCATACAGAACTCTTGTATGAAATCACTTCCACTTTCTTCATCACCATCATCTTCTTTTGATGTTTCTATCAATAGATTTCTAGAAGTGGAAGATCTTGAAGACAATGTTCTCTTCCACACTATAACTTTAGTGACTTGTTGGTGCAATGACTCTAAACATTAAAGCATCATTCAGACACTAACTAAAACAGATAACAAACATACAGAACCAAAAAAAAACAAACCTTTAAAAACCGGTGAGTGACTCTTCCCCCTACAACAAGCTCGCTTCAAAGCTGCAAGCAACGCTACTGAGTTTCCTTTTCCTGTATACAAACACACTCACGAATTAAAGATTCAATTCAACATTCATTTACTACACAGATGAAGAAAAAAAAACAGAGCTCAGACCTGTCGTGTCAGCGAAACCGACTCTAATTTTGCTAGCTTCAAGCATCCTAGAAACTTCTTTACCAGATTCAGAAGCTCTAAAGAACTTATGGTCTATATCTTTCATGCTAGACACAAAGTCTTTAGCTCTGTGTGTGATAAACTCCGAAGGATCTTCTCTTTCACCATCAACATCATCTTCACAGCTCTGTTTCCTCTGCTCTGTTTTAAAATCTTCTACATTGCCCTGTTTACTCTTCTCTACTCCAATAACTGATGCATCACAACCAGTCTCTGTCAGTCTAAAGCTATCGAACTCGCCACAAGTGTCGAAGTAGTCCCAAGAAGACGTCTCTGGCCGGCGAGGACGAGGTGGCGATGACTCCGGCATTGCGTCTTCATCGAGAGGGTTAATCGTGAAGGTCACTGTAGAGTTATCCGCCGGCGTCGACTTCGTGTAGCTTAGATTCAAAAGTGGTTTAGGGTTCGAGCTGTGACTCAACGGCGAGTCAACCGAGTCGCCGTCGTCGTCAGGGTAAGAAGAGGAGTTATTAAGAGAAGGGGATGAAGGCAGAGGCACCGTTTCCGCCTCGGAGTATTGACGGAGAGAAGCTCCGATGTTACGGAGAGAACGGATGTAGGACACGTGGGCGGCGGCGAGAGAACATCTGGAATCAATGGCTTGTTTGACAAATCTCTTCCTTTCTTTACATAGAAGAAGCGGCTCCTCCTTCTTCTTCTGATTATTTGATGCTTTTGAGGTTGAACATCCCATCTTCTCCAGAATCGAAGGAACCATATTTTTCTTCAATATAAAAATCGAAACTTTTTAACCGGAAATCTCTCACAGTGGTTACGAAACAGAAGGAACTAAAGAACCCATTTGAAAGAAAAAAGATAAAGCTTTGAGGTTTTGTTTTTGTTTGAGCAGAAACAGAGTGAGCAGTAGCCTTTCAGCACGCTTATTGGCGAATCACTTAATGGGGGGAAAGAGGAAGAGGACGAATCCAAAAATGCTTATTGAAGGAGAAACCTGATAAAGTGAGCTTCGTTCAGACAAATATGAGGAAGATAATTAAGATTTTGCACAACTGGTGAGAGAGAGAGAGAGTGAGAGAAAGTTTGTTTTGGTTGCATCGTTTTCGAGAAGAAAGTAATTTAACTATTATTTCAAAAAAAAAGAAAATTATGCAGAGATTTTAGTTCATTCCAATATTAGATCGTTACTAGCTATTCAAAAAAGTTAAAAGTGATGACGAGAAAATCCAAGTGAAAGTCCTCTGCTTTAGCTATATTATTATCAAATCTAGTTTTGATGGGTCTTTTATTTGAATATGAACAAGAAAGCTAAAGTTTTTGGTTTTATGACTTTGGTAATTGGATTATCATTACCCAAAAGCGAGAATCATGTGAAGGTTGTTACCTTTATATACTTTGCTTCTCGTTTTGTGTATGAACTGAGCAGGGAAAGAGGGAGGGAAAACAAAGTCAAACTAAGACCATATCGGTTTCCTGTGAGACCTGGTTGGTTTGTTTAGGGTTAGTAAAGTATAATTTCACTTTTGAAGAAGACAAAGAAACGCTCCTTGGCTCGGTTCTAGGTAGGTTTAGACCTTGAATAGACAAGGCAGAATCACCCAAGTCTTGTCTTGTCTTGTCTCGTGTATGGAGAATCGTTTTTTTTTGTTTGTCTAACGGCTCCTTGAAACCTGACTCATGAGTCCTGTCAACTATTTATTGTCTATTTAAAATAGGAAGAACAACTCAACTTTGTAAAACTTTTAGCTTCTTTTTCAAATTGTGGACGACACTCAAGTATGGAGACTCTTTAACATTCATATAAATTATAAGATATTGGGCTGTGGATGGACTTTCGCATTTTTCAGTGAGATGGTATGGACTATGGAGCACGAGTCCTAACAAACCACGTAGGCTAATCACCTTACATTCTGTAAGTGGGTGAACTCCACATGGGCCACTAAAAGCAAAAAAGAATAAGAGAGCATGGATCTAATTGAAAAGGTTATACCTGCCATGTAGGATTCGAAAAAAAAAAAACAAAAACTTATACTCGTCGTAAAAGGAGCTTCAGGTGTGTGAATCAGAAGAGATGGATCAATCAAGAGTTCATCAAGGTTTAAGAAGTCTTGTGTAATAGACATATTTGCTATTACTAACCCATATATACTAACCCATAAGGCCCATTCACTAACCCATATTTGCTATTTACAAGGTTTGAGAAGCCTTGTAAATGAAGACAATATATCTGAGGCTACCTACCACATGTAAAAGAAATTTGGGCTTCAATGCAAGCATGCCTTACAAGTTTGGGCTTGAATCTTATTACTTGGAATCCGAATGCCTTTTCTTTGTATATGAGACCAATAACTGATTCGGTATGAAAATCAGATAAATATGGGCAGCTATAACCTATACATCAAAACATCGTATTATGAACATAATGGACTAAACCCAAAAGAAAAAAAAAAGAAACATAACGGATTATGTCATAGTTAAATACGAAGGAAAAAACTCAAGATTAGTAGTAGTTTTTTTTGTTGAAAAAAATAAAGTCACTGTTTGGTGTCCACGTACCAAATATCTGAAATTAATGGCCAACAAACAAAGACCTGAGGAACAATAATAAAAAATATTCAATCGTATCATATCATATCATATCAAATTAAACATTAAGAGTAGGCATGAATTAAAATAATCAAACACCGTATGATTGCGTGTGTATATAAATGGAGTGGCATGGTAACGCACAATTCCCCCCCTTCAAGCAACAATCTAAGTAAGAAAGTTTTCCTTTTCTTACTTTGGTAATGAATAGTTTAAATATATAATAATAGTATATGTTGATTGGGAACCGACAGACAAATGCAGAGAACACCAAGCATGCTGAGGATCACCATCGAGGTTGATGATAATCATACCGCCCGCCAAGATTCTGACGTGGCTATGGCTTTTGTAGAGGGCTCAGATAATTACGACCAGCGGTTCTTGGCGGTTTCGTCGCCGGTAAATCATACAAGGAACGAGAGAAAAGACGGCGGGAAATCAACGTTGCCATCGTCGTCTTTTCTTGGAAGCTGTGGCTTTTGCAAACGTCGCTTAGCTCCCGGCCGTGATATTTACATGTACAAGTATGTATGTTTACTTATTACTTACTCCTTTCCTGTTTATCTTTCATCTTCTTTTTAAACCTCAGCTTACTATATACATATTATACACCATTACAATCAAAAGAGAGGTTATTTGATGATTTATTTTTGTTGGTAAAATCTATTCCTTTACTGAAAACTGAGTGAAAAGAAAATAAAAAGAACAATAAAAAAAATGAGTATTTAAGACATATACTATAAGCTACCACGAAACTATAAGATTCTATTTTCTTAACATCATCTTTTTATTGTTCGAATTTGATGATTGATCACTCTTATATTTTGTTCTAGTGCATCAGAAAGCTATATTTATAAAGTATGTTTGTAATGTAATAAACTGTAGAGGAGATGCAGCGTTTTGTAGCGTGGAGTGTAGAGAACAACAAATTGAGCAGGACGAAGGCAAAACTCCAAGCAGAGTCGTTCGATCATTATCAAATATGCATGGCTCAAATTAATTAGCTTTTACGATCAAAGCTTGTGAACTTGAGATTGTTGTAAAAATTAATTGTCAAAAAATTGAAATAAAACTCTTTAATGTCTTGCGCATTACCTTTGTTTAACATTACTTTGTGCTTCTTTTATAAATCCGGGGGTTATTTAGTTTGATGATATGCTCTTTATTACTTCATGTGTGTTTTAAAGAGCTAGTGAAAGTTGAAGTAAGCGCACCACGAACCTCGTTTTAATATGATCAAATAAATCACAAAACCATATGCAATATTTCACGGTAATTCAATTAGTAAACGTACACACTTTTTAATATAAAAAAGGTCACTTCATTTTCCGTATTCTATGGCTAGTACATTAATTATGACAGTGTGAATAATTTCTATTGGGCATTATGAACTTTCTTATGATATATAAATATATTTTTGTCAAGAGATCATTCGTAGAAAATTTACAGAAGGTTTAAATAGTTGAATTTAAATGGAGGTCATTGTCTCGTAGTTAATAATGAGGCTTAGAGTAAAACTAATGCGAATGCACGTCCCCGATCAAAAAGATGTATTGAATTTTTTATTCATACTGGAAATGAGTTTGTTCATTATGTAAAATTAGAGTACTTTAACACGACATTTAAAATGGAATGAAGAAAGTAATTTATAGCTCGTTGCTCAACCAGAATATGTCAAATATTCATGGTTTATGGGAATGGATCGTTATCACTAGCTTATAGATAAGGATTAGGGTTATAATTGGTCTATATACTCTATAGCAGTGTTGTTTTTCTTCACTCGTCTTCTGTACTCCAAACTTCGAGGCTTAGTTAGTTGTTGGAGTTTCGGGAGTCATCACAGCTTGTCTTCATTAGGCCATGATTAACCCGGGTCTCTTAAGGTGAGGTTTTTAACGAAAAATTTATCTTTTTAATTTTTTTTTATTTTTTTTTGCATTTTTTCCGCTAAGAGACGGCTCTTATGGTTCTTATTTAAGAGACGGTTTTTAGCTTTTTTTAGTTAAAAACTAAGATACGTCTCTTAGAAAAGCTAAGAACCTCACCTTAAAAGACCTCGGTTAATCATGCTCTTACTAATTACTGATTAATTAATTATCAACAATTATACTACTACAATCCAAGGATTTAACAATATTCATTTGTATTAGGGTATCTTCAATTAAATTAATCATTCAACGTATAATTAAATTATATGTGCCATCACTCTCTCTTTTCTTCAATAATAAGAAGTCATTGATGATGCTGTGATAGACTGGAAAATATTTTAATATTCTTTAAAACAGGATTGTCATGAAAAAGACCAAATATGCTTTAAAATTTTTGCTCGTCATTTTTTACATTAGCCATATTGGATTTTATTACCTACAATAAAATAATACTAATACAGAACTAAAAATGACAAATTTCACTGGACCGAAATCATGATTAAATATCGCAAAATACAAATAGTTTACACATGATATGAAACTGAATCATAAAGCGATTATGATCCAACCTAGACACACTTGTACAATAGACTATATAACCCATCTGGATTACTAGAAATACAAGTTACTTCACACACTACAAAGACCAAACTAAAAGCTCTTTGATCTCTGAAACACACAAGCATTCATATTTTAAAACATATAAAAAAGAAAAACCAAACAAAGGAACATATATAAAAGTCTTTATATTATGAACTCATTAAACGCTTCTTGTTCACTTGTATTCCAAGATCATGTTGTTCTCGGGAGCCAGTCCAACGCACGCCCTAAGTATGTTCTCCAGCATAGCCCGCTGCTTAGACAGCGCATTAACCACCGGTGTTCCCGGTGGCACGAGCGGGGCCTTGGTGAGGTAGCTGAGTATGGTGGCCACTGGATGGAAAGAATGAAACTTCCCCTGCCAACAAAAAAATATAATCAAAACCACGGTTTGATGAAATCCCAAATATAACTGGTTTTGTGAACCGACGAACCTCTGCCTCGGACTTGAACTGAATCCTGGTGCTGAGTTCAGCGAGGAGAACAAGATCCAAGATGATTGGAGCAGCTAAGAGAGAGTCCTCGCAGGTGTTGTGCATCACAATTGTGTTCTTGCCTCCCATGAATATCTCTGATGTATACTCATCCATGGCTCGTTTGCTATCTGCAACATATGGCACATACTGCAATACACACGCACAAATTGGATCAAAATCTGCAAAAGAAAACTACTTTTTGAGTGTTTCTTAAGGTAGTTTGTAGCTAACCTTGATGACAACGACATGGTCAGGGTGTTCCCCGGGCTCGAAGAGGATACCATTGCTAGCAACCATATCATCCACAACATTACTTTTGGAGATCTCCTTAGATCTGAATGTCTGTGGAGCTGAGAGGTTCATTCCATCGTTGTTCCCTAGGTGATTGTAGCTCACAATTGAAGTTGGCTGTTACCATAACAAAAAAAAAAAAAAAAACAATTAGAACAGGTTTCTTCACTAGTTACTTGATATGCAAGTTAGAAAAGAAACCTTGATTCCTGCACCAACAAGGAAATCAACCAAGACAGATTTCATCTTGGTTTGACCACTCTTGAAGTCATCTCCACCGATCAAAACATTGTTCTTGATAGCCAAATCAATAAGACCTGGAACAAAGGTGTTCTGAGGGCTTCCATTGATGAAGGGGATGCCTTCAAGAACACATGCAATAGCATAAAGAGTGGAAGGAGAGATCTCAGACTCATCCCTCTCCACAGAGTTCATAAGATTCTCCATCGTGTCGTTTAGCCCCACGATCACATTGCTGTAACGCTCTGTGTTAGCCGTCCACAGAACCACAACCTTATCCACCTTGCTCTTCTCCTTAAACTCCCTAAGAATCAACAAGACACAAAAACAGAGGAGATTCAACTCTGTTTAATCATCACAAGTAATGATGATTGATTACCTCATGTCCTTGATGATTTGGTCGACTTGTTCCTTCTTGGTACCTTTGATGAGGTTGTTGGCACGTGACCCTTGATTAGCAGCGATGAAATCAGGGTCGTAGATACCAGGGAGTGGGACAATGTTCTCCATGTAAGGCCTGAGCTGTTTCTGCAAATCAATGTCAAGAACCTTGGCTCTACCCATGGCGTCTGCTAAATTCATATCACTTATGTCCCATCCTCCAAACACAACATCATCCGGATTCACCTGTTTTCAACAATCAGACACAATCAAGAACAAAAACTAAATATAAGATGCTTTGTTTTTTTTTTAAAATAACAAAAAAACAAACAGACCATTGGAACGAGACTCTTGAAAGGAGCATAGATCTCTTCACCGTTGAAGGATCCGACCCGAATAGATGATGCTTGTGTTAACGACCCGAAGTAGTTAGCTTGCTGCACTTTGTCCTTCGTCGCCCACGAGATTCCTCTGTATTTTACGACATTAATATAATATTTTCATGGATTGTATCAAAAAAGACTCACTCTTTATTGGCAATTACACCGGCGGTGAGGGTTGATCCATTGTTTCCTCCCCAACCCACAAGCATAACCCTTTTGAAAACCAAAAAAAAAGGTTAAAACTTTAACGACGGAGAAACAGAGTGAAAGATGGGAACTTTTATGGTTTACCCTAATTTGGGGACACGAGTATCGGTTTTGAAATCGTATTTGACAACCTTGGGCTTCACGATCCACTGGTAAGCACCGTTAACGTTCTCATGAACCACCTCCGTGGTCTCGTAATCATACACCGAATGAATCTCATTCTCTGTGTATTTCACGTTCGGGCTCTCTACTCTAAAGCTCTCGATGAACATCTTTTCCCAATAGACTTTTTTTTTTTGTTTCTTTGGTTTTGAAAATGATCGAATTTGTGTGGGTTTCAGCGTCTCTTAAGTGGAGCTATATATAGAAACGAGCGCGAGGGAGAGAGACACGTGGCGTTAATGCAGTGGTTTGTGGACCCTCTTTAGCCAATGCATGTTAGAGAGAGATCTCGTTGATGGCTAAGAGTGAATTATACGTGTGAGGTCTCTCATACGTGAGAGAAAAAGAGTGACACCTCGGATCCCTCGACCATACACGTGGCTTCGTTTGATAGAAAAGTTTTGTCGGGTTTTCTTGTTGGACCCACATCTTTTGTTGAAAGTGTTTGAGAGACGTTAGTTTCTTCCGTTACTAACCAGTAAACCATAGTATTTTCTTCACCAGACGTTATGTCCGTTACGGTCTAAAACACAGTCATGTAAAACATTAGTTTTGCTTCCAATAACATTAGGGCATCATTAACCCAGAAACCCTATTGGGTTTCTTATTTTTTTTTTTTTTCTTTTTTAAAAAAAAGTGAATCAATCGCGGGCCGCCACGTATCAGTGGGACCCGCGAACAGTGTAAAAATCTCAATAAATTCGGTTCTTAACTAGTGATTTTAGGGAGTAGTTTTTTGTTTTTTTGTGAATCCCACTCCCTTCCCACTCTATAAAACCCCCCTAAGAACCCCTATAATCATGGTCTTAGTTTTGCTTCCATATTTTTTTACATAGAAATAGATTTTGTTTAATGGAGTAGCAAAGTTTTCTAGGGTTTTTTTTGTCTGACCCACATCATTTGTTGAAAGGGTTCAAGGAAAGTTAGTTTCTTCCGTTACTCAATAAATAAACAACAGTGTTTTATTCATTGATGAGACGTTATGTCCGTTACATTCAAAGCCAGATCTAGACACATTCATGTAAAACATTGATTTTGGTTTCTAAATTTTCTTAAATATAAATAGATTTCGTTTGATAGCAAAGTTTTGTATGGTTTTGTTGTCAAACCCACATTTTTTGTTGAAGGTGTTCGAGGTAACGTTAGTTTCTTCTGTTACTCAATTAGTAAAAGATAGTGTTTTTTTCATTGATGGGACATTATGTCCGTTACAGTTAGAGCATATTTGAACACAACCATATGAAACATTAGTTTTTTGGTTCTTATTTTTTTGAAATTTTTTCTTTAAAAATAGATTTCTAAGTTACAAAGAAAATTATATATAAATTTTAAATTAGAGCCTTCAAAATCTCAATCTAGCCATGATTACAGTTAATTAACGACCTTCATTACTTATTTATAGAATAAAAAGATTAAGTAGCACACACCATATTTAGCTGCCACATATATTAAAATTTTAATAGATTAAATATTATAAATTAATAAAAAGGTTTTATCCAAGTTGAACCACTTCAACATGTGATAAAAATTGATAAAATTATAAAATAATACTTTTTACAAAATTTTATGTAAAATATAGTTTTATTAAAATTATAAATTAATATTTATATATACATATATTTTATATAGAAAAGTTGTAGTGGTATTATTAGCAATTTCTCTTTTATATAAGTACATACCAACTATTATATTATTTATTTTATATTGTCAATGAAATTATTTTTATATTTATTAATATTTATTATTTTTGATGAGATTTAGTATAATTATATTTAAAATCACATTTAAATTTAGGAGACATATTTCATGTACACCAAATATATTGAAACTAGTATAAATGGTCGATTTCAAAAAGTTATTTAATGTATACACATTTTTTTACTGTAATCGGAATGATTCCGTCACGCTCCAGCGATGGCGCGTGTACTAACTAACGTGGCTATTAACGGTCGTTTGAAAACAATGACCGTTTTTTTTTGAATCTTTGTCTTCGTTGAGTTTTTTTTTTCTTTTTTTTTGCTTAAATTTGAATCTTCGTTGAGTTGGGTCCCGTGGAATCTTTTGTTTACTTGCTTTGACACGTGAATTATGAAGCAACAAGCAGTATTCATTTAGCCTTTTGTCATAGTTGTTAATGTTTATTGTTTTTAATATTTTCTAGTTTATAATTTTGCGGACGTTTCTCTGTAGTATTACAGTTACTTGGTTACTAATAAGCCAAAAAAAAAGAGAGTAAAATTTTCGATGATTTCGAGGTATACTTATTTTATTGAGATGAGTTAGAATTATTAAGACTCTCTTCCATTAAAATCACATACACTTCAAGCAATGGCAACTCATATGCTATAATTATAGTAAAACTACATAGAGATATGATGCTCTAGTCGACATAAGAAGATATAAATACTGAATCCAAGGATTTATAGCTTAGATTTATCTATACAAAGCAAGGTGCTTTGGACATATATATCTTTGAATGGCTTTGTAAAAGTTTGATAGGTATGGTTGTGGCCATGCGTACATTTGTTGATTAATAATTTGTCCGCCTTTCTAAAAACTTTTTCTGTAATTCTTCACGCCACATATTTTATCTTTGTTTCACTTTCTTATTTTCTGCACCCTTTAATCTTTTTATATAAACGATGTTGATGGTATGTAGGAAGTTTCTCGTACTATTTCTAAAAATATACTAACCATACAATAATCTTTTATTGTTTTCTTGTGCATACATAAGTCATACAAAAAAATAATGTTTGTCAAAAAAAAATCCTAGGATAACCATAAAAATAGTTTTTTTTAAATGACCATAAAGTATTTAATAAAATATTTAAATATATATATTTATACCTCTAAAATTAATTAATCTAAAATTTATGGTGTAGAGTTATGTTGAGGAGTTTCGGATGAGAGACTTAAATTCAACAAAAAAATAAATTTTTAAAATAAAAAGACTATTTTGATCATTTTAAAACTATTTAGTGATAAAAACATAAAATGACTATTTTAAAAAATTGTCGGAAAAAATGCTGAATACTTAAATAATTATATTCAGGCAAGTAGTATCATTCCAAAATTTATTAGAAAAAAATTACCATGTGATGTGATCATGTGAATCACAGAATATTAACAGTTTTTATTTAATTTATTTGTAATATAGTCGATGAAGATAAACACAAATATGTGCAGTATACAGTATATACAATTGGATTTATTTCCAAATTAGATAATTAATGAATTTATTTTCCAAATTAGAAAATGTTAATAATCAGTCTAAGGATGTAATAATTATCTAAGCAAAGAATGAGAATGCATAATCAAGCTTTGGAGAGCTTGGTTGCCTTGAGCTTTGCTTAGGAGATTCTTCATATTCTGCGTCATCTGTAGCGATTCAAAAAGAAGAACATTTAAAACTATATGAGAATAAGACCTTAATAGAAATATATTATAACTTGAAGATGAAGAAAAAGTATTACCTTGTCGAGACTACCCTTAGAGTAAGGCATTGCTCTTTGGGCTGTTTGGTAACTACTTCGACTTCTTGTCATGATCTTTGAAGAACTTTGCCATTTTCCTTCCAATTGGTTGGGAAGTGTAGATTCCTATATATATATATATGCATGTAATGAAAACGAAAAAATAAAATTTAAGACAAGAAAAAAGGAAGATATTACTATGAGGATTCGACATACCAAGAAAAGCACTGTTGCACAATGCTTGAGGACCTCTAAATTCATTCGAACATCGTCAAGACTCCTGCAATTATGACATATATGTGTGTAATATTCTCTTACGAATTAAACGTAACATTAATACACACACAAATGTAACTAAGGTACCTGTGTTTTTGCACTCCAAGACCAAAATACGCAGCCAAACTTGCCATCTACAACAGAAAATGAATTAAGCTTGTTAAGTATACGTTTTAATTTTTTTTCACAAAGACCTTCAATATACATCTTTAATACTTTCTGATTCTACGTTTGCATGGTACGTACCTTCATGTTACCAGCTCTTTTGCCAAACTTGTCGCTTAATAACCCCAAAGAATCAATGATCCCTGAGGGCTCAGGCGCAGCTTTACCAATCTCAGCAAAAGCTTCTTTAATCCTAACGCAATCGAACCTTCTAATGTTATGACCTGCCCAAATCCGACCATTCAACAAGCCATAGATCTTCTCAGCCACATCTGTAAAACTTGGTGCATCCATGACCTTAGCCCTCGTGATCCCCTCTGACCTAGACGACCTTAATGAGGCCACCGACAGGTCTTTGGGTTGTATAAGCGTTGTGAAGCTCTCTACCTCCTCGAGTGTTCTTGGACATACGATGATCGCACCAAATTCTAGGATGTGAAAATGCTGTCCTGGTTTGTTTGGTACGTTTGTTTCTAGATCGAAGAATACTATTTCGTTGGGAAATGTCTGGATCTCCATATCCAATTTTGGGTTATATCGATTTGTGGATCCTAACTCTGTTTATATATTGTGGATTTGGGGAATACAAGCTAACAGTAGGTTTGTGTTAGAGGTTACTTTGAGGATTATTTAGCTTCATGGATAATATTTTGCTGTGTAGGGTAAGTAAGAATCTTTACTTTTCCTTTATATCTAAACCAATACAAAAGGATGCTACGAAGGAGTTCGCTGGTAGATTCATATTGTAAGAGAATTTATTCCTTCTTTTTTTATTAAAATATATATATATATATATATATATAATGTTGCCCCCTCATAGCTTTCATTGTATTAAATTTGACAAGGGATCTTCATTTCTGGATATCTAACAAGTAAATTACCCAACTCTCTTGCTTAAAATCCTCAATTAGTGTTGAAATGACAAACTCTCTTCATAAGTGCTTAGTGTATCAAAAATCTTGATAACAAGATGGATATGGTGAAGCATACAAGAAAGTAACCAAGTGCTAACTTACAGAAGAGACCCGCAGCAAATATGCAGCCAGTATTCAGTATCATCAGAGACTCAAGCTCAGACAAACCCAGCAAGATCAAGATCCTTGATTAGTTTAGTATATTGGAAGTCTCTTTGGCTAATTACCTTTGCTCAGCTGAAATCCTGCAATTCTGAATGCTAAAGGATCAATTTGAATACCTCTAGATGTCTCACGAAATTCCTTATCCTGATCACCTAACTAGATCACTCACTAATTCTCAGTATTGACGATTCATATGGATCATGAATATGACTAGTGCTAGAGAACATATTCTCCTATCCTACCTAACTAGATAGCTTACTACTTCTCAATATACAACATTTGAAACGGAAACTTCAAGAATGGCAGAACATATAGAGAATACCTCAAATCCTGGTACAAGACGAATCAAAGTCATCAGGAGCAACACGTGTAATCCAAGTATTCAGTGTCCGCTTGGCATCGGTGTGGTTAACATAAGCCAACTCATACATACTACATAAGTTCACCACCAAGCTCTCATTCAGTGCCGCGGTTGGTACTCTCTCCAATGCACTCTCCATCACCTTGATCGCATCCGACAAATCTCTCAAGTACATCAAACAAAGAGCCTTGTTGTTGACGGCGACAACATCCGAGTTATCTCTCTCAATGCATTCTTCATACTCTCTCACAGCAGCAGCATAGTCCTTTGACACAACATGAACCAAAGCCTTATTCCTCCCCACAAGATTCTTGAACTGAGCTTCATTCAGTAACCCATCACTCTTCCCTTCATTCATCATCTTCTCGACTCGATTAAACGTGGCTTTTGCTCCTTCTAAATCACCAAACTGCATCTGAACATAGCCTAGCTTCGATATCAAAACGGGATCTAAAGGATCACGCTTTATCAATTCCTTGATCAAGTCCAAAGACACACCAAACTCCTTGTGACCTAAGTGAAACCCTAGCAAGCAATTCATCACAAACCTCTCCCTCTTCTTCCACAATTCCACAGAACCATCTAAACTCTGAGACTCTTTCTCTCTAATTCTATCGCGAACGAAATCAAGCAATGTATACAACCGATCTAACCCTTCCTGACGATTCCCAAGCTTAGTCGGAATCAAAGCGTACAACCACCGCAGAGAGAAAGGCACCATGGATCCCTTCCGATTCGGATAGATCTCAGGGTACGATTCGTACCTGTAATGCGTCCCGTCGAAATCGTGCAGGGAGTTAAGCTCGTGTGAAGCTTCGTCGGAGCGACGCAGCTTCACGAGAGCCATGACTTGGTAGGTTAGATAGGTGAGATGCTCGTGAGGCTTGGTGAGGAGGAAGAGAGCTCTCGCTTGAGATATTTTATCGAGTATGGCTTCCCATGAGCCGCGGGTTGAGAGCTCGTGGAGGGAGCCGAGATCGTGGGTTAATTCGTCGAGGGAATTGAATCGTTCAGGTGGTAGATCGGAGACGGATGTGAAATCTGATGCGGTTGATTCGAATGCCGTCACTTCGATGGGTTGTACGGTAGCGGAGGAGGGATTGGATTCGGGTTGGGGTGAATCCGGATCCATTGGTGGAGATGAGTCCGAGAACATTGTGGAATTGAATAGCTATGAACAAAAACACAGGAACTGCAATTGTCAAATCAACTTATTTTATGTACCTGTCGTAATTGGCAGTTTTGATATGTTTATGGGCCTAATAAAGGCCCGTTTCAGTTCTGGGCACATGCTTACCACACGGTCCAACTCACTCATTTGAGCAAGCCATCTACAAACGTTTTCTTCTTTAGCTTTTCAAACTAATCTACAAATTACAAAGTTTTTTTTTCTGGACTATAAAACAGATCTACATATTAAAAAAAAATCAAACATAGATAGAAAGTTAGCATTATATAAACGCGTGTATAGATAGGTTTCTGCCACTAATTTTACATAGGATCCAGCGAATATAGCGGCCAAAACATTAATGTGAAGCAGATGAAGTATGGACACCAAACCATATAGGATAAATATCATAGAATCACAGGTTACATTAAATACAGTGTGCCAGAGTCCAAAGTCCACAATTCACATTTTGGGATGTGTTCCTGGGTTTTAGTAGTAGTCTACAATATTCTATTAGATCAAAGACGTTGGTCAACGAATCAATAGTTTCTCTTTATAACAACATCTTTTTCGATAAACCCTACTGTTAGCAATTAGCAGTAGTAGATGGACCTTCATTTCTCTACTGTTAGTTTTTTTTTTTTTTTGTCTATTGGGCCACAACGGGCCGGCCCAGTTAACCCCAGATGCCTACCATGTAATGGCACTTTTATTTTATGCATCCAATTATATTTTTCACGACTTTCACCTGTTACTGACTTACTCACTAGTCAAAAGTCGTTGATTGTTGTTGACTTGGGAGTTTGGACAAATGTGCGAGTTAGTGTTAGGTGTCCAAACAAAAAGACAACGACTCGTTTGATTTTTTATTCTTTTCTTTTTCTAAAGCGTGTTTGTCATAGTTGCTTAGAGAATTAAGTGTTTTATACATCTTTATTATTTGATTGTGTGAACATCCATAAACTCGACTACTTGTAGTATCTATGACAGAGTCGAACACAAGCAGATGATTTCATTATAGACACATTTGTCAAAGTCCGATTAAAAATGAAATCAAACTTAGGAATATGTACGTGCCATGTGACTATCTCTATAGTCACGTTAATTTTTACAATTAATAGAAGAAGTACTCTATAGTTTACAAGCTTGCGATCAGTCAGTCAATTATTATGAATGTGCAATTTGCAAGTTAGTAATAAAAGTATGCATGAGGATACAAAGTTTATTTTTATTTTAATTTGCTAAGCAAGCCACATGAGCAAAGAACGAAATGAAAGCGCGTTGAGAAAGAAGAAGAAGAGATTAAAAAGGTATAATCATCTTTGTCCTCTCCTCCATGTGACAGATCTCAACTTTCTCACATTCGCATTAAATTCTTATCCCTTCTTCTTTATTTCCTTTTCATGTTTGTGTTTTGATGAGTTTGCTCACTTTCATTATTTTTTTAGCTCTTGTAAAAAATCTCAGAAACAAAAACATTTTGCCTTGGTAAGTTTGTAATTTATTATTTTTCTAAAACAGATGCGCGCATTCAAAATTACACCGGGATGTTAACATCAAGAAACCAACCTAAATGCATAATAATTTTGGAAAGATAGAGGATGTGGTCACCATTTAATCCACTATCAGATAGGAGTTGTGGGAGTAGTTACGATTAAATTCCTTTTGTTTTTTTTTATATGTAAAAGTGTTATGTTTTTAATTTGTACAGTACGCATAAAAAGCTTCTTCAAAATTGCAATAAGAAAGCGACTGTTCCCAATTTTAAGATCTCCCAAATGATTACAATTGTTTTTACTCTCCCACGTACAATGAATATTTATTTTTACAACTTACCGAATACGAACAATCAGATACATACAAAAAAAAGTTAAGAATCATGTAAAACGAGACAAGTAGAGCAAAAAATCTGCAACATGACGGTGAGGTTAAAACAAAGTAGTAATGTAATGTACTAGTCAATTATTATCTGGTCTCCATCTTCTCTCTTTGGTTCACACGCAAACAACTCATATATATACACATAAGCACACTGTCACTAATGCTTCTCTCTCTGTCTCTCCCTCTTTTCCTATATATTGACAAAGCTTTGTGATCTATCTTCTCAAGATCTGTCTGAACCGTGAGTGCGATTCCTAGGTTTCAGAGAGAGAAATAATGGCTCCACTCAACTACTTGTGTTTTAGAAAGTTGATGTTGCTCTGTTTCATTCTCTTCTCTTGTTCTTCTTTCTTTGTTACTTTGTTTCATCAGAAACTTCTGTTGACGGTGAGCTACAACAAACACAATCTTTAGATCCACATTTTAGAGTGAGAAGATTGTTGGTGAAAGATCTGGAAACTGGTGATGTTGAAGAAACCAACTCTCCTCCTACCAAGAAGAAGAAGCTTACAGATTCTGTTTCATCATCGTTGTCCTCTGGTACTAAGAAGAATCAAACCAAGCTCATTAAACCGATCTCTTCTTCTTCTTCTTCCACCAAGAACCAAACTAAACTCGTTAAGACTTCCACGGGTACATCTTCCAAACTCAACTCAACAAAATCATCTTCCAACACGACCAAGAGCGGATCAGACCTCAAGAAGCTCAGTTCCGGAACCAAACCCTCAAATTCTACAAAACCCACTTCTTCTTCTTCCACCAAGAAACCTACGGATCTGTCCAAATCAAGCTCATCAAAAAACAAAACCACCACAAAACCCACTTCTTCTTCTTCCACCAAGAAACCAACGGATGTATCCAAATCAACCTCATCAAAAAACAAAACCACCACAAAACCCCAAAGCTCTAAACTCTCTCCTCCTCCAGAGAAGAAGAAAGCACCATCCTCCTCAAAACCAGCAGAGAAAGCAATCAAACCATTCTGGCTAGACGACGAAGAAGACGAAGACTTTGTCAGCGAGTTCAGAGACCTCCCCACGAGATTCCAAAGGTCACTAATCCCAGACCTAGAGAGAATCTCAACCACATCCAAAAGCTACATCAACAAAGCCAACAAAGAGATCACCAAGAACTTCAAACCCTACTTCGGCAACAAATACTCACCAACCATTGCCTCCGTAGTCTCCTTCGTCTTCCTCCTCGTCCCTCTCCTCCTTGTCTCCCTCGTCTTCAACCGTTTCAAAGCCTACTTCTCCCTCCAGAAACTCCTCATCTTCATCCAAATCTACCTCTCCATCTACTTCTCCATCCTCTGCCTCTCCTCGCTCGTCACTGGTATCGAACCTCTCAAGTTCCTCTACGCCACCTCCAGCTCCACCTACGTTTGCTTGCAGATCCTCCAGACCTTAGGCTACGTCTTCTACCTCTTGCTTCTTCTCATGTATCTTGTTCTTGTCTTCTCGACTGATTGTGGCTTGGGCCTTAAAGTATTGGGCTTGGCTCAGACGTTCGTGGGCTTTGCTGTGGGTCTGCATTATTACGTTGCGGTGTTTCATAGGGTGGTCCTTCGTCAGCCTCCGAAGACGAACTGGAAGGTGCACGGTGTTTACGCCACGTGTTTTCTTTTGATTTGTCTTTTGTCTAGTGCGGAGAGAAGGAAGAAAGAGTACTTGGAAGATGGCGGTGACGAAGGGAAGAAAAATTGAAATTTTGCATTTTATATTTACTCCTTTTTATCATTTGTTTCTTAATTTTCGATAAATTCGGCAAAATTTCGCTGAAAATGCAATAGAAGAACACATTACTAGTTGAGGTTGGAGAAATGCACTTCAATTGTATTTATAAAATCAATCGATGAATGTGACGAATAAAATTACATAACTCGTAAAATATTGTTTTTTTTTTAAAATGTTTTCACTAAACTTGTAAAATGTTTTGGACGGCGAGGTCAAAATTAATGACGTAGGGTCCACAGTATCGTAGAGACGACGACTTCCGTGAGAAGGGGTACTACAGTCATTTAAGAGCTGCCGACAGAACTGAATGCTGTAGTGTGAGTTGTGTCGGTGGATAGATCCGACGACAACGACGTGTGGTGAGGAAAAGGGCCTTCTGTTCCGAAACGTGTTGTCTGTCTGGGCCATTCATTTGAAGCCCATGTTCTATATAGTTTTTTTTAATTATGGTTTTAATCCAAGTGTAATAGATTAAAATTTAATAACACAAAAATGTAAAGTAAACAAAACAATAATTTACTTGGAAAAAAAAATAAACACCACATCATATCAATTCTAAGAACAATAATAAGTAAATTGTCTTCTAAGTAAATTTAAAAATTCAATACATTCAGACTAAATCTAACAAAAGAAAAGCCATACAAGTTGTTTTCTTGTTTGGGCATAGACATTAAGGGCAGGTTCAAAAATAATCTTGTTCTGTTAGACTTGTTGGGCTAGTGAATGACGCTTTAAAGACCCTTGAATTAAAAGTCCCACAACATTTTAGTTTCAGCTTTACATTCAAGGCCCATTTGTTTTTGTAAAACACTCCCACCTCCTTCTCTGTTGTGCATGCTTCTAATCTATGATATAGTATATAAATTATTGATTCTTATTTCTTACTGCTTTCGTTTAAGAGTTGGAGAAATTTTGAATCTAGATATAATAAGTGTAGGTTGGTATAGTTGAACTGGTAGAGAATTTTGAGTTCTCCCAGGGAGTATGGTGTTTGCTGTTTAGCTTGAGTTTCACATAAAGATCACAGTGATTACTCTACTACTCTAAGCATAAATAATATACAGTTTTATTTCAGATTTGAATATTCTCTTTGTTTGAATTATTTTATACTACACTTTTTCATTTCATATTAAATTTTGTTCTGACTTTTAAAAATTATTTTATTATATTACATTTTTGGGTCAAATTATATTACATTTTATTACATGTATTAAACAAAAAATCCAGAATTTACTTTTATAATTGATAACTAATACAAATAAAATAAAATAATATATAAAATAGTGACAAAATAGAAAAATCTTAACTTTTTAATTTATGTGTAAAAAAAATTAAACGGCAGTTATTATAAAACAGAAGAAGTACAATTATTTAATATCTATTCTATTAAAATAGAAGTCATGACTCATTTTATGTGTGATTTTTTATTTGGACCATCATTAGAAAACTTTAATAAAATATATTTCATTAAAACTAATGATAAAATATTTGTAACTACTTTAATCATAATATCTTTTGATATCTTTTTATTTTAAATATAAATATATATTAAAAATTATAACAAATCTTTTGAAAAAGATTTTATCAAGATCTCAACATTAAAAATTATGTAAATATTTAATTAATTTCGAATTATATAAAGTATAATTATAGATTAATATACATTCAATTATATTTTATAAAATGAAAAAATAAAAATCATGTACTTTTATAAAATAAAAAATAAAATTATATACTTATATATATATATATAATAATATAACATATAAATAAACATAAAAATTTGCTAAACGGTAATATAACTTTGAAATCCGGATCAAAATTTAGTAGATATTAAATATAAAACAATTTTAAAATATGATTTTTCTTATATATTTTAATTTATTTAGTAATTAAATTCAAATCGAATAAGATAAAATATAAAATGTAAACTATAAAAGTATTGTGTTTGTAATAATTATACAAACATTTAAATATATGAATAACGTTATAGTTATACTACAAAGTTATGGTTTATATAATAAAGTTTATCAGTAACTTATTATAATTTGGTGTTATATATTATCTAATTTTATAATAATGTTTGATTTATTATAGTATTATTGGTCATGCGGGTTTTCTTTTTATACTCAAGTTATAGTTTATATAATAAAATTATCAATAACTTAATATAATTTTGTGTTATATATTATCTAACCTTATAATAATGTTTATGTGGCTTATACTATTATTACTATAAATTTTTATAAATTTGTATTTTGTAGTAAAATTTATTTTAAAAATTGTAATATAACAATACTATTTTACATAATTTTTTTAAAAAAATTTGAAATATATGAAAATTAAATTGCACCTATATGATAGACGAGTAAAATTTTGGCATATATACAATAATATATTATCTACATAAACATAAAATTTTGCTAAATGATAATCTAATTTTGCAATCCTAATCAGAATTTAGTATAAATTAAATATAAAATAATATAAAATATGAATATTACGTATATATTATTTTATTTAATAATCATATGGAAATCCAATAAAATAAATATATAATAAGAAATGAATTGAAACATTTGATATTAACATATAAAAATAAAATTAACATATATATATATATATTATCTAAATAAACATTGAAATTTTACTAAATGGTAATCTAACTTTGAAATCCAAATAAAGATTTAATATAATTTAAATATAAAATAATTTTAAAATATGATTTTATGTATATGTTGACATGTATACTATAAAATTATTGTGTTTGTAATAATTATATAAACATTTAAATATATGACTAATGTTACTAATGATGAAAAACAAATATCTATGTATATAAAAAAGAAAACAAAACCCGCGCGGTTGCGCGGATCAAATTCTAGTATTTTCTTTAAAATGGTAAGATGTTGGGAAGAAAGAGAGATGGTTCAAATCTCAAGCTAGGTTCAGAAAATTCAAATTTGTATGGTTTGTGTTTTGTGTTTGAATTGTGTGAATTTTAAATAAATACGAAATGTCGCAAAAACGGTAGACTATATTAATATTAATGTTGGATAGATTCCCTTTATTTAAATGATAAAACCATAAGCTCAGATCGGGAGAAAAAGCTAAAGCAAAAAAAAAAACAGTTGAAAAGATGGAGAGAAGCACGCCAGTGAGAAACCCTCACACTTCCACCGCCGATCTGCTTTCCTGGTCGGAAACTCCTCCTCCACCTCCTTCTGATCACTCATCCTCATCCGCCGCTCGTTCGCACCAGGTTGCCTTTCTTTTCCTTAGAAATGATCTTTCCATTTGACTTATTTTTTTTCTTTCTTCATTTGCAGCCGTCCGATGGAATCAGCAAGGTTCTCGGCGGCGGTCAGATCACAGACGAGGAAGCTCAGTCCCTCAATAAGCTGTAAACATCCATTTCATCTCTTCTCTCATGCAGATCTACTACCTGGATCTTGATACTTGTACTTACAAACTTTTAAAAGCTTCATCTTGCTTCTCAAGCTCTTAAAGTTATTTCCTTTTTTTTTTTTGAACTATGGTTTCTTTGTGATTATTCTTTGGTTGATGATGAACTGTCATGAAAGGGATTGGTCAACTATTAAATAATGGTTTCTTTGTGTGAAGTCAGTTCATCAAGCCCCACCATTACCATGTCAAACTACCACTCTTCTGTAATAGTGACATTGTTTATCTTTTGCTCTTCTTTGAATTTTTTTTAATTTAGAAAGTGAAATCTTTCCATACCTAGTTGCTTTCATTTCTTACCTATTTTGTTTTAATGGTTTCTATACCGGTCTTTTAAGGCAGCTCTGTAACTTTGTTTCTTCTTATAGGAAGAATTGCTCAGGTTACAAGTTAAAAGAGATGACTGGTAGTGGCATCTTTACTAATGAGCCAAAAGGCGTATCTGAATCCGATGCTGCTACTGATCCAAAGACTGGACTTCGTTACTATCAAGTAAACTTACTTTCTCTTCTTATGTAAACGAAAAGATTTGTTTATCTAAATGTACTGTGAGTTTTGCAGCAAACTCTGAACGGAGTGAGTCAGATATCTTTCAGTGCTGACGGGAATGTTTCCCCTAAGAAACCAACCACTTTAACTGAGGTTGCAAAGCAAAGAGAGCTGAGCGGAAACTTGCTCACGGAGGCAGAGTTGAAGAGCAAGAAGCAGATATCAAGTGCTAAGATCGAAGAGATAAGTGGTCACAACATCTTTGGACCTCCAACTGAGATTCAGCCTCGATCCTTAGCTGCTGCTCATCTAGAAGCTAGAGGTAACAGAGACATGGGAGAGCCTGCACCAAGGAACCTTCGTACCTCTGTTAAAGTTTCCAATGTAAGTGTCTATCTTCTTGGCATTGCTGCAAACTGGATTAGGAATCAAAAAGTTAAATGTAGTTCATAATATTT
Organism: Moricandia moricandioides; assembly: GCA_905132885.1. Classification (NCBI taxonomy): domain Eukaryota; kingdom Viridiplantae; phylum Streptophyta; class Magnoliopsida; order Brassicales; family Brassicaceae; genus Moricandia; species Moricandia moricandioides. The sequence goes on from CAJHQQ010000367.1 coordinate 177,705, forward strand.
TGTTGAACAGCCTGCAGGAGGACAAAGCAACATATTGTTTAGTGAAGAACCTGAAGTGAAGACGTCAAAGAAGATACATGACCAGAAGTTTCAGGAGCTGACTGGCAATGGTATTTTCAAAGGAGATGAGTCCCCTGGAACTGGAGACAAGCAGTTAAGCTCAGCCAAACTGAGGGAAATGAGCGGAAACAATATATTTGCAGACGGGAAGTCAGAGTCCCGAGACTATTTTGGAGGTGTGAGGAAGCCACCGGGCGGTGAGAGCAGCATCTCACTGGTCTAAAACTCAAGCTTTCTCACGTTTCATGTTCTTTAGAATCTAGTTTTCTTAGATGGTCGAAAACCCTTTGAGCTTAATAATCTCTGTATGGATTGTCTTTGACTTTTAACCTTTTGGTGTTGACTCTGTTTGAAGTTTGTTATCACATCTTTTGCTTAATAATCTGATCTTTAGTAGACACTTGTTTCTGCTTCTTTTGTTCTCGTTACAGGAAATGAATATGGTTAAGTTGATAACGACGTTGTTCAAAAATGAATAAAAGAAAAAAGAGACGACTTTCGAACCCAGAATCTCTGGTTTCGTAGACCAGCGCCTTATCCATTGGGCCATGAAGTCTTGTTGTAACGTTGAGCACTAGATATTCTAAATTCCAATACTATGATACAACAGAAAAGCATGAAGCGTGAGGTCAACTTGTTCGTCGTCACCTTCAGTCTCACCTCACCCCGCATAGAGTCTACCGAATGATATATCTTAATAAGTTAAAGCTTGTCTCAGAAAACATTTTGAGAGGGAGGATAAGAATATATTCAAAGAGAGAGAAAAAAATATAAAGTGGTGATTTTCTTTGTGTTTCCAGTAGCGTATATATTAGGAAGAATCATCAACAGGTAATACAGTGAGAACTGAATCATTTTTGTAGTGTTACATTTTGTCAACAGGAGGATCCGATCCTGTTTTAGAATCTGAAAGTTTTTTAATATTTTTTCCCACTACAGTTTAAAAAGTGGAGAAAGAGGCTCTCAGATCATGAGGAAACACAAAATTTTGAGAAGCAGCGCCGAACTTCTTAATCCTATCTCTGATAAACCCTACTCTGCTCCTCTTCCTCTTCAGGTTCCCAAAGCTATCATCTTTTTTTTCTTGTTGTTGTTGTTGACTCACTCTATGTTCTTGGGCTTTGACATTAGAGTTCATCTTTATTCTTGAGGCTCGCTTGGTGTTAATGGGTTCCTTTGGCTTTGATTGTGAAATGATGCTTCGTTTCTTTGAGAACATTGAGTGTTTCTAGTGTGTGGGGGGGTTTAAGTTTGTGTGATCATTCATTCAGTGAGCTCCTTTCTATTTTCCTGATTCTGTTTTCTTAACAGTTAGATGAGTCAAAGAGAAATGAACTTGAAGAGAAGCCTAAAGAGAGCTTCTTGCCTTGGTATAAACACCACTTGAGGATCTTTTATCAGGCTCTTAAGTTTCCCAAGGGATCTTCTGATGTGAAGCCAGATGATTATGAAGAGACTGACTATGATGGTGTCCTGGAGAAGAAGCCTATGCGGAATATAGAGGAACCAACAATAATAGTACAACCAACTCTTCCTGAAATTTCAGATCCCTCTTTACTATTAACGGAGCAGGCCAGACGTTCCCTTTATACTTCACTTCCTGCTCTTGTTCAAGGGAGGAAATGGGTATTGCTTTATAGGTGAGAAACCACACACATCCATTCATAGTTTGATTTCTACTTCTATCATTTGGTTTTGATCTAGTCCGTGCGGGTTTTTCTCAGTACATGGAGACATGGTATAGCTCTATCAACGCTGTACAGGAAAAGCCTCCTCTGGCCTGGTCTCAGTTTACTGGTAGATTAAAACTCAAAATGTTGCTTACATACCTTTTTATGGAGAGAGAGGTGTATGGCAAACCAACGTTGTTTCAGGTTGTTGGAGACAGAAAAGGTTCGGTGTTTGGTGGTCTTGTCGACTCACCTTTGATACCATCTGATAATAAGTATCAGGTTTGGTTCCAAATATCCAAACTTTCTTTCTTTTTTTCAATCTAGTAATTGACATTCTTTTTGTTTTTGTGTCAGGGAACCAACAGTACATTTGTTTTCACTGATAAGTCTGGTCAACCCACAATATACCGTCCCACAGGTATATTGCTCAGCAACAACATAGAGTTTTTTTCTTATACCTTTTTTCTAATAAAAATCACTTGAGCAGGAGCAAATAGGTTTTACACATTATGCTCCAAGGACTTTCTAGCTCTCGGCGGTGGTGGAGGGTTTGCTCTCTATCTAGACAGTGAGCTGTAAGATTATCCTATCAAAAACTCTTAGAAATCATATTGCAACAACAAAGAACTAAAAAACCAATGTTCCTTTCAATAATATCATCGTGTTGTGATAATAGGCTACACGGGTCAAGTGCTTGCTCAGAGACATACGGGAACTCTTGTCTTGCAAACTCCCAGGACTTTGATGTTAAGGAAGTGGAGGTACTTTAACTTCATCCCTAGGGAAAAGGAAAAGCTTCTTAAAATTTCCCTTTGTTTTACTGAAGCACCATTGGTATTGTTTGCTGCAGTTATGGGGATTTGTGTATGGCTCAAAGTATGATGAGATTCTAGCTCTGAGCAGGACAACCGAGACTGTTTGCAGGTGGTCATGATCCTCCCGAAGATTATGAAACAAGTGCAGTTTTCTTTTTCTTGTACTGTTCGTTTTTCTTATCTTATAAGTGGTTTAAGACTCAGATTTGAATAACTGTTTGTGAGAAGTAGACTCAATTCCCTGTTTGTCTACGGAAGACAGTTTAGACAGGGAATCTTGAAGGTTGTCCAGTTTATGCAAAAAAGAAAAGAAAAACAGAGATGGATGAAGGATTCACTTGTTCTGCAGCTTCAAAAATAATATTTGTGATGTTCAAGTCAGAGTATACGACAAAGGTTACAACACGTTTCTGGCACTTGTTTTTGAGTATAAAGAAGCAGAAAAAAAAAAAAAAGAACAACAACCATATGAAGAGATGAGAGCTTTATTAACACATTCCTTTAATTTGGTTTATTTGAAAATTAAAGAACACTCAAAGCTGGAACTAAATGAATCATATTAGGAAAAAATTATCTAAACAAAAAAAAAATCATTCAAAGCCGTTTCTTCTTCTTCACATACTATTCATCATCATCTTCAGCTTCATCATCCTTCTTATTTTCGTCATGTTTCTTTTGAATGAACTTTCGATCCATTTTTATCTTGTTCTTCTCTTTCTTTTTAGTTTCTTACGTATAAATATATGAAAATCGTAAGTAAAGTAATAGAAGGAAATTTTAATATTTTTAAAATCATGGCTCGAACTTTTTAATGAACCTCTTTTTTCTTTCCTTCACAAACTCTCTCTCTCTCTTAGTTCCCACCGGTTAACTTCCGGTGGAGTATCCACCTTATCTTCAGGGTTTTTTTTTTTTGGTTTGTTTAGAGTAAACAGGTTAAAACAAAAACTGAAATTGTAACGAAAGAAAATTATAACTCTACCTCCACTTGCTTAACATCAAAGTCCTGAGTGTTTGTCCATTAAGACTTCATCCAGCCCATTAATCTTATCGGCCCATTAAGAACTTAAAACCCTTTCGTTTTTAACCTATCGGAGAAGAAACTCAACTCCGATTCACAAATCTCAGTTTGTGCAAAAAATGGGGAGTCGAATGGGAGGACGAGTGGTTCATTTCGCCAATCTTCCGATCAAGCTTCTGATGCCGACGAAACTTACGAACATCCACGAGTTCGCGCTCAAAACGATCCCTTCCGCGACCAAGATCGAGATCAAGCGAGTCCTCGAGTCTCTCTACGGATTCGAGGTCGAAAAGGTGAACACTTTAAACATGGATGGGAAGAAGAAGAAGCGTGGTGGGTTGTTGATAGCCAAGGCGGATTACAAGAAGGCTTACGTCACGCTCAAAAACCCTTTGTCGATTTCCAGGGATCTGTTCCCGGTGAAGTTCATCGAGGAAGATAGGAAGAGTAAAGTGAAAGGATCTAGCTTTGTGGAGAGGAAGATGATAAGAAGAGTCACTGGCTTGATCAGAAGGAGAAGAGGGAAGTCGGCGGTTATGGTAATGGTAAAGGTCGTCGTGGCGGTGAAAGGGCGACTTCGCCGGCAAGAGCTGCTGCTGCTTCTGCGGCGGGAGCGAAGTTTCCGTGGAGCAATATGAGGTTTGGTGGCAAGTAAGGTTTTTGTTGCTAGGGTTTATGACCAAACTATTATTTGGGGTTTGTGTTTCTTTTAATCTGTCGGATTATGGCTTTTGTTTCTGTTGCTTGCTTGGAGTTTATGTCTTAAATGAGACGAGCTTGATCGTGAATCTAAATCTGAAGCTCTCTGAGTTTCTATGACTTTGGCAAATAAATTCTTTGATTGCAATCTGCAAGAATGCATAAGCGTTGTATAACTTCTACTAGTCTGTCGTGGTGTATTATTTGTCTCTGCAATTGAGTTTCTGTTCAATCACATAGAATGTAAACGCGGATATTCAAAATGGCCAACACTTGGCTTTGGTTAGCCGTTGCCATCATCTCTAATCATCCCAAAAGTTCCCTATTAGTGGTGATCAGTTTTTATTTTTAGGAGCCTCTAGTAAGTGTATAAAACATCCCAAAAAATCAAAATAGAAGGTAAAGAAATGGTTGAGAAACGGTATGCAATTGATGAACTCGCAAGTGTTATTCACAGAGAGAGAGAAGTGTTGACTTATCAACATTATGAAACTAAGAACAAAAGACGAGTTGTTTTGGGAAAGCGATTAAAAACAGAGACAGCGAAGGAGAAAGGAGGCCAATGTTACAGTTTGACTACATATGATTGAAGCTGTTGTCTCCGTTTAGCCTCACTCTCAGTGTCAGGTAGATCAATATCAATGTTCCCACACTTGACCTGCATATCCAAAGACCATTCATAGTGAATGAATGCATCGTCAAAGTAATAAATCGACTTATTATACGCTGTACAGTTAGTAAACTTACAAGATGGAGAAAAGGATGACGACTTTCCTTGAATCAAATGAAGCGGCACGCTTGTATCTTCTCCACCTGTTCGTTGGTGCATCGTGGCATCTCTCCGAGATGGCTTTATCTGCAACAGAATAAGACTCAAGATTTCAGTTCATAAACAAACATTAGACAAATCCAAAACTAAGCAACTTTATTGAAACATTGTTTATCTTTACCGGTGGTTATGCTTGCTTGTCTCTGCAATACCTTTTGCATATGCTGGTATAAAGACATTGTGACCACACATAAGAGTAAGGCGTTTAGGATATCATCTTCACATATGAACCAAGAAAACTAGCATAAAACTTACTACGCTCTCGGACTTGACATTTCCAACGCCGTCATGGGCCTCAACACCGTTCCCTTTCTCGACGTTAATGTCGACGACGCAAGACTGGTAGGAATCAGTGGCACCCAGGAGAACATTGATGCGGTTCTGAGTTTTCTGACAGTTGAGTTGGGCATCGATGAACATCTGGTTTTTAGAAGGAAGAAGGGCCTTGAGGAAGCTCAAGAGAGTGAAGTGAGGGACTGTATTGGCTTGATCAGGTAAGACGGAGATAGTACACACGTCTTGGACCTATACAAAATGGCAAAAGAGTTTGAATTGACTGATGTACTAGTTAACATAAAAGCTGAGTAACTTAAGGAGTGAAAGGGCTTAGGATGGTTCCATTACTGACTTGTTCAGAAGAAGAAGAAGAACTCACTTGTTGTGAAGTATCAACGCAACGGTCTTCTCTCAAAGGGAATGCAGCTTCTTCTTTAACAAGAAGAGGAGACACATCTGCATCGCCAAAAAAAGGAAAAGGAGGTCATATCATCACTGATTAGTATGGGTTTTGCAATCTAAGAAGATGTAATCCTTAAAGCTTTTACCAATGACGGTATGGCTAGGCTTAGGAGAGTTGAAGCTTGGATACTTGAGTGGTGCGTTCCCATCTGCAACACTCGCGAATTGCTGCTTCCTCTGAAAGAAAAACAGTGAATCATGAGGAGAACCAAGAGAAGAGAAGAGAATCGAAGACTAGGAGTGATCTGTTAACTAACCCCTTCACCACCAGTAGCGGCCATCGCAGAGAGGTTCGTGAAACGACGGAGAAAATCAGAAGCGGTTCTCAAGAGAGGAGGAAGAAGAAGAAGACCAAAGTTCAGAAACAATGCATGTAAAGAAGAAGCTTCCTCGTGACGGCAGATTCAGAGAGAGAGAGTTGAGAAGAAGAAGAAGAAGAAGAGCCAAAGTTGCTGACTCCAGGGCCCGGCGTGATTCGCCTGTGAATGCCCTTTTCATTCACTCATCTGATTGCGACTTCTACAAAGACAAACTACATCCTTCCCTTTTTTTTATTCCCAAACTACCCCTTTCGCTTTTCTCCATCATCTCTCTCTTTTATCCCACCTGCTTCGACCCTTCATCATGCCAATATTATTATTATTATTATCATCATTTAAACTTCATGGCCTTAGTGATTTCTTTTTATTTGTTGTTAATGCTAATTTAATCATATATACTACTAGTACCCCCCATAGTGTATAATGGGATCAACAACATAGTTACTTTTTTAAAAAAATTTGTTCTGACAATTCAATGCATGTCTGCTTATTCTTGTACCTCTTGTGTGATTAAACAATACTACTAGCTAGTGGTAGGAAGGAGTAATACTACTTATAATTTAACTATTTATGAGCTGTCCATCACATCTACCTCTTTTTTTTTAATCCACATAAACACATCTTGGGAAACAATATGTTAAATGGTATTCAAGAAGCTGAGAGGACATTAACCAACAATCTCAAATCCCACCCATCTCCATTTATGCATTTCTTCTTCTTCTTTTTCTTTTTGCTGAAATCTAAATTATCATATGCATTTAATTCCCATGCCCATTGCTAGCATTTTTAAATTTAGTCTTAAGTAGTTAGATATAGAAATATATAAGGTTTTCTTCTTCTTTTTTTGTTAAGTTAATATATGTGATGGTTTTGGAGTTGTTCTTCTTTCAAAAAATGCAATGTGAAAACATTAATGTTTGTAAAGAGAAACATAACGAAAAGGACATGGCTCACGGGTGATGCTATAGTTTCTTTCTGGCTGCATGCATCTTCTTTCTCTTCTTCTCCCGTGAGCCCTCTCTCTCTTGTCTCTATTTTCTAGGGATTATTTATTTATTTTTTGTATTTTAACTTTATTCTCACGACAAAGTTTTCTATCGCGGGGCCTACTTTCATTTTCAGCCCAATCAATCTCATAACGGGCTGTAAACAGACTTTACATCCAGTTACACCAACAACAACCCACACTACCAACTTTTTATCTGAACCAGATATGTTTTTTCATACATTTCATCTCAAATCTAAACAACATTCACATATAACTTGATAACATAATATGTAACTCAAGTAAATTCAACATAATATGCATATTCTTATTCCTTGATTTTCATTAGTTTATACAAACACAAGGAGTTATTTGCCAGTAAACTGTACATGGCCTTTCAATGTTTACAGATTTCACTTATATAAGAAAACATTTCCAATTTAAACTCACCAAATATCTTTGGGAGAAACAGACAGAGAGAAAGTTAACCAAACAAAAAAAAGTAACTGTCAATGTAAATTGACTTTTAAGTCGAAAACATATACCATTACTAATAGTTAAGATTAAAGAAAAAACGACGAAAGTCCTCTTTCTGATACAGCTTTTACTTGGTTGGTCCAAGGCTCTCATAGAATAAGATGTAACCATGATCAGTGTTGCTCGAATACTCTTGAGACGATCCAAAGAATGTTTGCACAGCTGATTCTTCAATCATCTCCACGTTCTCGTCATCAAAGAAGAGCCAATGGTTATGGCTTTTCACTAGGCTTACGTAATGACCATGGTTTGGTCCACTTCCCACATGAACCACCACTGCAAACAGAGAGTACTCGACGTCTGTGTATGGTTCCACCGTGTTGCTCAGTTTTAGCTCCAAAGGGAAGACAACTCGATAAGAGAGCTTCTTGTAACGCCCTAGCTGTTCCATGTACTTGAACCGTTTTAGATGGATGACTAAGATGTGTGGTGGCTTCTTGATCTTCATCCTCTTTTGTGCTTCTTGTAAGCTGGCAATAGTAAAGATAATTAGGCTTCGGTCATGCTAAGAAAGTTCCATAGGACAAAAGGTAGCTTAATGGCGCGAGACTAAGAAGAACCCAATGTGTTACCTGCAGCATTTGTCACAGAAAAACTTGTCTTCAGCGTGAAGAGTCTCTGTGGAGCTGAAGTTTTTCAAACAGCTAGTTATCGAACTGTTCTGTTCAATATCAAGGCTTAGGTCTAAGAACGTCTCGTCTCTTGCTGTCACTGTCTCGCACCGCAGACACCTTGTCTCGTTTGTAAGTATGCCCTGTGTACATTTTTCAGAACTAATTAGTAATTAGTCACACACCTAAGAAGGAAAAGTGAACCGTTTCATTAAAGAGAGAACTGACCTGAAAAATATTGTGCACCCAAGTAACAACTGGCTCTTTGTGCACACCATTTGCCAGAGGAGCTTTCGGTCCGTTTGCAACCTTTTCAGGAGATGATGAAGTTTTATGTTCAGTCTTAGTAGATTTTGCCTCTTTCTCCAGTATGTCAACAACTTCGTTCAGCAAATAGTTCAGGAACTCATGTGCATCCTACATGACAATAGTATAATGCATTTTTTCACATCTTTTGTGTAAGAAGATTACGGTTTAAGAAGACAAGGAAGTTGCAAAAGCACCTGGTGCATGTAACTCCGGAACAGCTCATTCTGTTTCTTCAACCTCTGCACGAATCGCTTAGGCGCAATAACACCTGTTTTCTTCTTCTGGGAACTTATCTATGAAATGAAATACAACGATCACACATCGTTTGCAGAGAAAATGACTACCACGCGATAATGAGAGTAGATAATGACAGGATTGAAGCAAATTTATCAATATTGCAGATATATATATTCAGGCGATGAAGAATGATGACTTGAGTTAAGAACGGAGTGAAGCAATGAGTAGCACTAATAACCTAACAAGAATAGAAAAAAAGAAAAGGCAAATGTCGTAAGAACCTGAGAAAATAAGTCAGCGAGGCAAGTCATAAGATTCTCTTCAGCATCAGCGACGCTTTTATTAGTGGTATAGTATTCGAGCAATTGTTCACGAAAGGGAACACAAAAATAAAGAGCCTGCACCAAGAAGGGAAGAGATTCAACACATAAACTATTGACTTGAGATCACTCTGGTTAACGACGAACGAACAAAGTTAAATCAGGAAAATTTCTTTCTCTAGTAGAGAGAAGCCATTCATATACTACCAACAGAGCAGATACGCAACCTAATGGTTCCTAATAAAAAACCCAACTTTGGAAACTTAACAAGTTCACAAAGAGTATCTACAACCTCAGGTTTCAAAATTCAAATCGAAAGAGCTAATAAGAAACTAAGAATCGCAATGCAGAGTTACTTTTGAATCGAATTCGATGACTAATCAGACCAAATTGAACACATGGGAATAGGAATACGAGATGGGGAGATTCCTTTCAAAAGGGTTTAGGGTAGGGATTAAAGAGACCTGCAAAACGCTATTGCAGTAGCAAGTGTTGCCGAAATTCTCAAAGCCGAAGTAGCGTTCACCTTCGGGGAACTGGTCGCCGAGAGCTTTCTCGAGTTTGGACCCCGCCGCCCCCATCAGCCCTAATACTACCTTTCGTATCACCGTCTTTTCTGATCCGCCCTTTCTTCTCTCCGCCTCTGCCTAATTCTTCGATTCGATTCGATTATTCTTCAGGAGCCTAGCCTCTCTCTCACTGCTAAAGAGGATTTTTTTTTTTTTTTTTGGAACCAACAAAACAAAAATCTTATATTTTTATTTTATTTTATTTATGGTTGATGCGAATCAAAGGAAGAGAGGCATCATTGACGATCAAAAAAAACATGGAGTCAAAATTGCAAATTGCACCTCCAAAGTTGTAAACTTTACGAATATTTTAATAATAGTCGTGGGTGTTTTATTTGTTAGATGTTAGGCCTTGCTTGGGCTCAGAGCCTGGCACACTGGTTATTTTACACCAATAGTTGAGACCGCGTAACATTGGGCTAAAACTAATTTATGAATAATGAGGCCCAATATAGATATGAGCCCAAAGCTCATAGCAAAGATGGAACCGCCTGCGACTGTTCAGAGGTCAGAACAACTTGTTAAACTGGTTTTTCTTCCCAAATAATATACTCCATCCGTTTCATTATAAGTGTCACTTTAAGTTTTTGCACACGGATTAAGAAAACAATTAATTATACATATTTTCTATATAAAAACACAATTACCTATACACCTAACCATATTTCAACCAATAGAAAAATAAACTGCAGCATAAAATTAATAAATTTTGCATTGAAAGTCGAAAACGACACGTAACAAAAAAACTTCTCTAAAACGACACTTAATATGAAACGGAGAGAGTATTAGGAGAACTGATGAAAAAAAAAACAAAAAAAAACAAGTGCTGCAGTTGTAAAGTGTTGAATATGATTTTCGAGTATATATTTTATTTACTCTATATAGTCGTCATATGTACAGTCAAACACATTTATTTGAACAACAACAAAACTAGTAATAAAGTTTGTTGGGTAGGATGGATCATGTAAACCAATATATGAGCTTAATTAATCACATGGTTTCTGAATGGGTTATTGGTAGGTTGGTAGATGGGACAAAAGTCAAATCATTTCCCAAAAGTTTGGTATCCAATAGTGACCCAAGAACCCATACCAAATTAAAAACACCCATTGTTTGATATTTTTAAAACTGTTCTATATGATAACTAATTATTAAGTTCTGGTAATTGTTTTTTTTTTGGATTTAAAAACTAAACTTGATGTTATTTTTAGTATAATGTTTTTTTTTCTTTTTTTGGTTTGGGGTATTTATGATAGAATATGGTCATGTGTTTGTTGTGGAGGAATATAGAGTTGGTACCTCTCCTTCTCACCAGTTTTCTTTATTCCTCCTCAAGTCTCTCTCTCACTATATATTTTTTTCAAATAAATCCAGTAGCTACATTAATTATACAATAAGCAGATTTATTTGTAAATTGATTTCTTGGTCACATTAAAGCAATTTGTTAACCCCAAACACCGTCTTGATCAAAAATCAAATGGAAGGATTAGCTGTTAGAGCATCGAGACCCTCTATTTTCTGCTCTCTTCAAGATCCTCAGCAACGACGACCTACAAGTGACGGTTTCCTCAAGTTTCCGGCGTCGTCCAATGCGGTGGATAACACAAAACTAGTCGTGAATTCTGGTTCTTTTCATCCAATCTCCGCCGTTGATGTTTCTACTCAAGCTTCCCTCACCGCTGATTTTCCCGCCCTTTCAGGTACTTTTAAGTCTGTATGATCCTTACTATCATGTACTGTTGCTCTATAGAATATCTCACATAGAAAAGATGAAAAGATACTTAAATAATTATATAAGCAGAGACTTGAGTGTTGGTCACTTTACAAGTTAATTAGGTTAATCAAACCGACGAATGTCTTGTCTGAAAATTTCGAATATTTGTTCTGTTTGGTCAGAAACGAACCTGAAAGAGGAGAGAGTCAAGCCAGACAACATAGTATGGCACGAGAGTTCAATCTGCAGATGCGACCGACAACAACTTATTCAACAAAAGGGTTGTGTCATTTGGATCACTGGTCTCAGCGGTTCAGGGAAAAGCACTGTTGCTTGTGCTCTAAGCAAAGCTTTGTTTGAGAGAGGTAAACTTACTTACACACTTGACGGTGACAATGTACGTCACGGCATTAACCGAGACCTCACTTTCAAAGCTGAAGACCGTACCGAAAACATACGCAGGATCGGTAGATACAACTACTCTCTTTTTTTTTCTTCTTCTTTTCAAAAATTACAAATTAATTAACTAAAATCATGGTTTAAGTGGTGATCAATGATTTGATGATCAGGTGAGGTTGCAAAGCTGTTTGCTGACGTTGGCGTCATTTGTATAGCAAGTTTGATTTCTCCTTACCGGAGAGACAGAGATGAGTGCCGGTCGTTGTTACCGGATGGAGATTTCATCGAGGTACGTTCACGTTATACCTCATAGTCCGATCCGATGTTATGTTTGCTCATATAACTTCACTAAAGATATTTAATATGTTACTAAATAAGTATAATATATTATAACATTTTAAATTGTGTTTAGGTTTTCATGGACGTTCCTCTTTCTGTGTGTGAGTCAAGAGATCCAAAAGGGTTGTACAAACTCGCACGTGCCGGCAAAATCAAAGGTAATCCATACTACGTACTATTACTTTTCAAAAACCTTGACTCTGACCTTAGTAACTCTGGAAAAAAACAATCTATAATGCATAATCGTGTGTTTATACTGGTACTTGAATATGATAAGTTTGAGAGACTACTTGTTGCTGACATTGATATAATATGTTTCAGTTGTATAATTTATAATACTGCGTCTATGCATAGACACAAAATAACCCTAAATTTACATGAAATTGTCCCTTACCATATTGTATGCTTATACAAATAAAATTACAAAATATGCCGGACTACATAATTCAAAAAAAAAATTACAAAATTTTATTTCGTTCGGTTTTCTAGTTTTAAAAGATATTTGTCTAGTCTAACTGAATAAGCCATACTTGTCATTATGATATTCTATTCAAATATTATTTTAATCGTTGAATTTTCGTTCTCCAGGCTTCACTGGAATCGACGACCCTTATGAGGCGCCATTGAATTGCGAGGTTAGTTAACGTGCATTCAATGATATAGTTGAAGAATCTAATATGTTTTTTTTATTGTTGACTGACGAATTATATTAATACTATGTTATTGATGTATTTATGTATAATTACAGGTCGTGCTGAAGCACACAGGAGACGACGTTTCTTGTTCACCACGTCAGATGGCTGAAAACATCATCTCTTACTTGCAAGACAAAGGCTACCTCGAGGGCTAAGTCACGTCTACAAAAATATCAAATACCACAACTCCTCCCCAAAATTTGTCGAATCTAGTTAAGAGTTTTTTAAATGGTTACATGATTGCTCTGTCTCTCTCGGTTTCTTCAGAAGCTTGAGACCTGCTTTCCTCTCGCTTCATTATATTATCATTTGTTTCTTGAATCTGTCAAAGTTTTAAAATACACATTTTAGTTTTTGTTTTTATATTACCAAAAACAAACTGCAGAATAAATGGTCAAAACAAAAAGCATCAAATTATAATAATTTTGATAGAAACTTGGGAAAATTCAAACAGACCTTGTTATTGGGTGAATATATAAACATCTCATTGTAATGGAATGGAGGAAGTAATTCATATATATTGTTGACTTATGATATGATTTGTTACGTTATTTTATGAGGCAGCTTAGTTACCACTCTTATAACTTTGATGTATATATCATGACAGCGTTTCAAACCCCTCGTTTTGTGATACGATCACCGGGAAACGTTAAATATTGTATGTGTGTATTATACACTTATGAGTCAAAGCGGCTTTTTTTCTAAAACAAAGGCTTCAGTTGTTGACATGTAATATTAATGTCGAGTTGCAATATTTGTTAATATAATTAGATGTAATTTGCTGTAAAAAATTATGTGGTAAAAATAGTAGACTTATGTGGTATATCGATAGTAGAAATACGAACATAAATTGCTAAAAGTATTATAAATTAAGTACCATTTTGTAAAAATATATTCATTCAAAATATATTATTATTTGAGTTTACACTTTAATGATTATTTTTTTGAGTTTAGTGTTGAGGGGTGTGATTGAGTTTCTAAATGTTTTATAAATATTTAGAAAAACAATTTAGTCTATTTTCATCATAATTCAAATGTATTTTTAAAAATTGTGATTCATTAAAGGTAAATTTGCAAAGTGTTATCAAACTTAGGATAAAATTCAATTGCCCCAAATACGAATATACTATTTTATTAAAATGATTGACTAATAACTTTTAAATGTCTAAGTTGTAGTATATTTTATAAAATGAAAAAATTAACATATAAAATAGTAAATATTTATTGAAAATAGTAATTAAAAATAATTACTCAACTATTATTATTTACTAACTTGTGAAATTTTTAAATTTAAAATAATCTATTTTATGTACTGATTTTCATAATCTATAAATTTTAATAATATATTTAGTGTAATGTCAATAATAAAATAAATTCAAGTAATTATTAATAAAATAAAATTTAAATTTTTAAACGATTTTTTTAAAAATGTTTATTCCACATTACATTTGAAATAACCTATAAATTTAAACAAATTAAATTTTATATAAAAATAAAAATGGTATAAGAGAATAATTTATAACTAGTATTTTAATATAAATGATACAATATTTTCTACCAGAAATGTATTCTATTTAAGTTAATTAACTATTTATTATACTTACTAGCCATATGATGTACCATAAAATAAACTGAGTTAATATAATATAATTGCATTCTTTCTACGTCAATATATACCACACGATCACTATGAAAACTATTTAATTCATTTTTTCTATATATACGATAAAATTTACTAAATATTAAGGAGAAATTTCAGTTCTACCATAATTTTAGTATTACTTTTCAAATTTAACCAATTGAAAATACGCTAAATTTATGATGAAAATAGATTAAACTAATTTTTCTAAATATTTATAAAACAATGAGAAATTCAACCTCATCTCTTTAATATTAAACCCTAAACAATAATCACTAAAACGTAAATTTTAATGTTAATATATTTTTGATTGAAATTATTTGAAAGAAATAGTATTTAATTTATGGTATATTTAACAATTTCTTAAATATTAACTCAACCTTAAAATCTTAAACGTCAGATTTTTCTTGATGTCGAATTAACTTGCTGTTTTTTTCATTTTTTCTATGTTTACAATAAAAACTAAATGGTAACTTAACCTTAAAAGTTTAAACGTGAGTTTTTTCTTGATGTTGAATTAACTTACTATTTTTTCATTTTTTTTCTATGTTTACAATAAAATTAACTAAATACTAACTCAACCTTACAAGTTTAAATGTGAGATTTTTCTTGATGTTGAATTAACTTTTGAGTTAGCTATTTTACAAAGAGCATAACTCAAAATTATAACTTTGTCATAAAATATGATAATTCAAATTTAAAATCAAATTTAATCTAATCCATGACTGATAATTTAATTCAAATTAAATCAATTTTGACTCATGTTACCAATCAAAACCAAAATGATGGTGCAGATCGAGAAATTTGGCAGGTGAGTTTTGACGGGTGGCGCACGTTTTTTTTAATTTCTGCATGCATGTACACACAAATATGAGATAACCACCTTGGTTGTTGGCAAGGATACGGAGAAAAACAATCCACGTGATTTAGGTTGCTTAATCTTTTTCCCCATCACTATGATAAAACATTATATATTGATCATACAAACTGATAATCTACGACCATATCTACTCTGGTCTGGTTGATTCATTCAAACAATGATATGAACAATTACGTACATCATCAAATGCTTGGAAATTGCATAATCCTCTCTATGTTTCAATATTTTTTAGTTACCAATGTATTATTAAAAAAAATTAGTTATTAATGTATTATTTTTCGTTGTTAACTATTTTTCATATTTTTAAAACTAATAAGATTATAATAAACACTTTGAAGTTTACAATATACATTGATTAATGTATTAAAAATATATTTTTTGAAATATATATTTTTTTCTAAAACATAGATTTTTTCAGAACGAAAAGAATATATTGATATTTATTTGATAAAAGGAAAAAAATATCATTGAAAGGGGTGGTGCGTAAAAAACAGAAGTTTTAAAGAAGTTATAGATTTTGTTGTTGATAATGACGTCATGCTCTTACTATTTAATTTACAAATAATAGTATTTCCCTTATAGTCATGTGCACTCCTATTTACTAAATATATTGGGTATGTGTAGATTCGTAACGATAGGTAATGGCTAATGAATAACTCAAGCTAACAAAAGAGAATACATTTTACTTTCAAAATTATCTTTAGCTGTAGGAAATATTTATAATTGTAATATTTTGGGAAATGTGCCATTTTATAATATCTTTTACAAAGATGAAATAACCATAATCAAGATGGTAAAAGAAAACAGTAGGCCAATCTATGTCGTATATATGGACATTTTGTTTGAAGAGCATATGATCTATTTAAATTTATATTTGGTATTTTAATTATTTAGAGATCTGTCAATCTACACATGTATTTAGTGACTCACATGCACCACCGATGATAGTCATAAGTAAATTATTATGACCTTGAGATTTTGAACTTTGCGTCGAGAAGTCCGAACTCTCTATAAAAGACGAAAAGGTAGCGGTCAATTTATTATAAGAAAGAAAGACGAAAGAGTGGCGGTTAGTTTTGAAAGAGTCCGATCGTTCGATTTTTACGTCATCATCAACAGACAAGAAGCTATCTTACGTTCACCTCAATTACTGTGGTCAAGTGGTCGAGGAGACTTGGAAATGTACTATAACATTTTCTCAAAATTTGAGTCTCCTTTGAAACAAAACTACAGTTACCTGACAAGTCTATATTTGAGATTTGGATTTGACAGATTCTCTAAGAGCATGATTATCCAGGAACCCCTAGTAGGTTTCCTATTTTTTTTCTTTTCTTTTTTCTTTTTTTCTTTTTCTTTTTTTTTAAAAAAAAATTTAAAAAATGAACCAATTACAAATCGCCACGTGGCAGTGGTGCCCGCAAACAGTGTAAGAAATTTTCCAAAAATGATTCTTATTTAAGAGTTTTAAGAAACGGTTCTTGCACTATTCATGGGCCCCACATGTCAGTGGGTCCACGAACAGTGCAAGAGCCCCGCTTAAGAGCTCCCATTAATCATGCTCTAACAGACTCCAACCATCTTTTGAGGCTGGATATAAATACTAGATACTTAGTCCATCATTAACTCCGGTCTCTTAAGGTGAAACTCTTAACGTAATTTTTTTTTACACTTTACAGCTAAAAGACGGTTGTTATGTATATTAATTATTTAAGAGACAATTTGTAAATTTTTTAGTTAAAAGCTATAAAACGTCTCTTTAAAAGTTAAGAATCTCATCCTAAAAAACGTGGGTTAATGATGCTCTTAGTTTGTGTTTACTATTTGTTCCCTATTTGCCCGGTAAAATCAAAAATTTGTAGTGATCAAACTAAACCAAGTAACAAATATCCCAAATTAAAAACTTGTAAGCACAAGCCAAATTTCAAGTCTTTAAAAATCTTAGTTACTTCTAATTACTTTTAGGTATACTTTTTTTGTTTAACTAATATTAAAATCGTAATCCGCTTAGATTTTAAAATTAGATGAACTATGATTTTTTTTACTTGGTTTATTATTTAGTTTCACTTTAAAAATGAAGTACTCAACATTGTTAAATCAGATAATAAACTGAATTATTATTTGCAAATGCAAATCAAGTATCAAAGATTTTTATATCTTTTATTATTTGTCTTGTTACTCGTTTTATCTATTAGTTTTTTTTTAATTTTTCTATAAAAATATTTTATTTTGTTTATATTGTAACTGAAATCAGATAATTTTTTTTAGATTTGATTAAAAAATATTCTTGTTAAAAAATAGCAAAATTCATATATTTATTTTGTATAAGATTGTATTTTATTTTAGTTACTTGCAATTTGCTCAAATACACTATAGCTTCAGCAATACATAGGCAACCACGAAACCCTAACAGAAATTGGTTATAAATATAGTAATAATCTTTTTTGAAAGCTGGTTTTGATTGCCTAAAGCTAAGAAAAATAAAATAGCATCTAACCTTAACGGCGTCATAATATGAAAACCACTCGCGGGGGACGACCATTCAAATCACGAAATGATAATGAAAAAGTTAGTAAGCAACTTTGGATCTTCCCACATGACATTGACTCCAATTTTCACGAGTGTTTTTGGCAGGTGAACTCAACCTAAAATAAAAGTTACAAAAAACTCTACCTAAAATAACTCCCTAGGTACCTAATAGTTTTTATTATATTTTGCAAACAACTATTTATCCACAATCTATAGAAGGGGGGGAATCAAATCAAATCAAATTTTACATTACGATAAGATTTTTTTGTTTGTTTAGTCGCTCCTACATGAAGAGAAAGAATGACAGATGTTTGCTATAACTGAAAAGCCAAAAAAAAGCATTAATAAATGAATGCACTATCTGCTTCTAGGATGATCTAAGACCATGATTATAGGTGTATCTTAAGTGGATTCTTAATGAAAAGGAATCCACAAAACTTAAGATACACTTCTTAGACCACCTCCAATGGGAGGTTTTTTAGGGGTTCTAAAAGGATCGGGCCCACAAGAACCAGCTCCAAAAACCCTGATTTAAGAAACAGATTCTTCAACTGTTTGCGGACCCCACTGACACGTGGCAGCCCGCGATTAGTTCATTTTTTAATTTTTTTTTAAAAAAAAAAAAAAAAAAAAAAATTAGGAACCCCAAAGGGATTCTTACCATTGGAGGTGCTCTTAAATTCTTAGCTAAGAGTTGTATCTTGTACTGTTCACGGATCCCACTGACACGTGGCGGCCCGCGATTGATTTTTTTCTAATTTTTTTTAAAAAAAAAATTAGAAAAAAAAATAAGAAAACTAAGGACCACCACTAAAATCCCATTGATAATCATGCCCTAATATACATGTAAACAGTATATTGTGCATTCTTAAGGCATCATTATCCCTAGAATCCAAAATTAGATTCTTATTATTTTTTTCTGATTTAAAAAATAATAAAAACGAATCAATTACGGACTGTCACGTGTCAGTGAGGCCCACAAACAATGTAAGAAACTCTCTAAAACTGATTCTTATTTAATAGTTTTAAAAAATGGTTTTTGCATTGTTCATGAGCTCCACGTGTCAGTGGGATCTTCGAACAGTGCAAGAACCCCTCTTAAGAGCTTGGGATAATCATGCTCTTATGATCTATATAGGTTTATATTGTGCATTCTTATACATGCTCTATATATAGGTTTTGGTCCAACATTTTACTCGAGGTCAATTTTAATGCATTTTATATGGACCATATTATTTATCCCAAACGATTCTAACACTATGATAAATTAGACATAGGTTAATCAATTCTAATTAATCCATAGTCGAAATGTTAGATCTATATATAGTACACTTGATTTAATTAATTTAGGATACACAAAATGAATTTCTACACTATTGCACAGTTCTCTGAGTTTTATATGTTCGATTTTCTCTGTGAAGATATATATGTTTTCATTCATATGTTTTACTTTATAACACCAACTGTTATATATATATCCTGAAGTCCTGAAATAAATAATATCAGAGAGGAAAAATATTGCTCTAAAACTGTATTGGTTGTTCGGCTGGTTTTAAAGTGCATATATAACACGAGGAATTTTGGCAGGTGACCAACAAAAACAGTTAGAATATATAAAATTCCCGTCAAAAATATTATTACTAAACATTTCTATTAAAATATAGATATTTTGAAACGTTGGAACCCGTATAAGTTTTCAACAATGGTGGTAGTAATCAAGATGGACCCGACCAACGCTGGCTACACTACACACACATTTTCCTCACTCCTTCCTTGTTCTTTATTTCTAACACATAAGGGTATTATAGTCATTCCACTGAACCAAACGACCAGTAAACCCATATAAATTGGAAGGTAAGGCTTTAATCCATGCAGAGAAAAACAATAACATATAACATACAACATACTTTGATTATTCTCTTCTCTTCTTTACACGAAAACATGAACACTTTTACCTCAAACTCTTCGGATCTCACTTCCACTACAAGGCAAACGTTGTCGTTCAGCAACATGTATCTCCTTACAACGCTTCAGGCCTTTGTGGCTATAACATTGGTGATGCTTCTCAAGAAAGTATTGACCACCGATAAAAAGAAACTGTCTCTCCCGCCTGGTCCCACCGGATGGCCCATCATCGGAATGGTTCCAACGATGCTAAAGAGCCGTCCCGTTTTCCGGTGGCTCCACAGCATCATGAAGCAGCTAAACACTGAGATAGCCTGCGTGAGGCTAGGAAACACTCACGTGGTCACCGTCACATGCCCTAAGATAGCACGTGAGATACTCAAGCAACAAGACGCTCTCTTCGCCTCGAGACCTATGACCTACGCACAGAATGTCCTCTCTAACGGATACAAAACATGCGTGATCACTCCCTTCGGTGAACAATTCAAGAAAATGAGGAAAGTAGTGATGACGGAACTCGTTTGTCCCGCGAGACACAGATGGCTTCATCAGAAGAGAGCAGAAGAGAACGATCATTTAACCGCTTGGGTATACAACATGGTTAAGAACTCAGGCTCGGTCGATTTCCGGTTCGTCACGAGGCATTACTGTGGAAATGCTATCAAGAAGCTTATGTTCGGGACAAGAACGTTCTCTCAAAACACTGCACCGGACGGTGGACCAACCGCGGAGGATATGGAACATATGGAAGCTATGTTTGAAGCATTAGGGTTTACATTCGCTTTTTGTATCTCTGATTATCTACCTATGCTCACGGGACTTGATCTTAACGGCCACGAGAAGATCATGAGAGATTCAAGTGCGATTATGGACAAGTATCACGATCCGATCATCGATGCAAGGATCAAGATGTGGAGAGAAGGCAAGAGAACTCAAATAGAGGATTTTCTAGACATTTTCATTTCGATCAAGGATGAAGAAGGCAACCCATTGCTTACCGCCGATGAAATCAAACCAACCATTAAGGTAATAATCACGTTACATTTATTTACGTAGATAACCACTAGCTACTAGTATTCATGTGTCATTGGTAATATTCTTTTACATGATGAAGAAAGAGTAAATATATTTATTGATCAACAGGAGCTTGTAATGGCGGCGCCAGACAATCCATCAAACGCCGTAGAATGGGCCATGGCGGAGATGGTGAACAAACCGGAGATCCTCCGCAAAGCAATGGAAGAAATCGACAGAGTTGTCGGAAAAGAAAGACTTGTCCAAGAATCCGACATCCCTAAACTAAACTATGTCAAAGCTATCCTCCGTGAAGCTTTCCGTCTCCATCCCGTAGCCGCCTTTAACCTCCCACACGTGGCACTTTCCGACGCGACCGTAGCCGGATATCACATCCCTAAAGGAAGTCAAGTCCTTCTTAGCCGATATGGCTTGGGCCGTAACCCGAAAGTTTGGGCCGACCCACTGAGCTTTAAACCGGAGAGACATCTCAATGAATGCTCGGAAGTTACTTTGACGGAGAATGATCTCCGGTTTATCTCGTTTAGCACCGGAAAAAGAGGTTGTGCTGCTCCGGCTTTGGGTACGGCGTTGACCACGATGATGCTCGCGAGACTTTTACAAGGTTTCACTTGGAAGCTGCCGGAGAATGAGACACGTGTTGAGCTGATGGAGTCTAGTCATGATATGTTTTTGGCTAAACCATTGGTCATGGTCGGTGAGTTGAGACTCCCGGAGCATCTTTATCCGACGGTGAAGTGAGACGACGGCGTATATATATTTTTATTAAATAACTTGTTACGTACTTATGTATTAAACCACAAAGTTTGGTTGATTTCTCCGGTTACCAGAAGATAATCGGTGACTATGTGAACAAACTTGGTGCTTGGTTTTGGTTCTTTTGTGGACACTTTTAATTGTCTCCTTTTACCTCTCTCTCTCTTTTCTTTTAATCTCAATAAATTTCGTTCTTTGCTATTTCTTGTTTCTTTTTTAATAAGAACTAATAATCAATAAGTCAAATCTCTCAGATATTTTTTTAATTTTTTTGTCATCAAATAACCATAAAAATGATTAAAATATATTTTTTTTTTTTATTTTCAAAAATCTAAATCTTAAATTTTAATATAATTAACCCAAAAGATATAAATGTATATTTACATATTTTAATAAAATCTATTTTAATTATTTTTCTTCTTAAATTTTGTTTTATGGTAAGAATATCTTTTGGTATTTCTCTAATTAATAATATATCTCTATAGCAACAAAATATGTGTTATAATTATTATTTTTTCCATTCACTAAATTCTTCATATATTAGAAAATATAACACGTAGCACTCCTCCGTTTCATGATAATTAATTTTAAAATAAATTCAGGCATAATAAAAAATACATTAATGTATAAAACAATTTTCTATAAATTTAAGTCAATATTGATCAAAACTTTCTGAATTCAACAATTTTATTTTTTAATTTATTAAATATTTATTGTAAACTTAAAAATGATATTTTTTTCAAAACAATTATCTATGTGAAATATTTTTTATTAAAACATTCATCAAAGTTGAAAAACATTATTTTATTTATTTATTAAAAAAGGTAGGGATGTATATATTAAATTCACGACAGATTCATAACGATTAAGGCCCATGCAATGCTAATGCTGAAACGAGCCTGTCTCTTGTACAAACCCAGACCTGTTACTATACGAACAATCTCTTCTTCTTCAAGCTACATCGATCGCCATGTTAGTGTGATTCTCTACGATCAAATCTCGACTTTAGAATCTCTGCGTAAGCACAACGCTCTCATCATCACAGGAGGAAACTCAGACAACATCTTCGTAGCTTCGAAGCTGATTGCATCTTACGCTTCATTCGGGAAACCCAATTTATCATCCAAAGTCTTCGCCTTGGTCACTCAAAGAGATGTGTTTCTATGGAACTCCATCATCAAAGCACATTTCTCAAACGGGGATTATCCAAAAGCGCTGTCTTTCTTCTTCTCAATGCTGTTGTCTGGCCAATCGCTTGATCATTTCACTGCTCCGATGGTTGTTTCCGCTTGTGCGGAGCTCACGTGGTACGATATTGGTAGTTTCGTTCACGGTTTGGTTTTGAAACATGGAGGTTTCGAACGAAACTGTGCAGTGGGAGCTTCCTTTGTTTATTTTTACTCCAAGTGTGGGTGTTTAGAAGATGCGTGTCATGTGTTCGACGAAATGCCTGAGAGAGATGTAGTTGCTTGGACTGCGGTTATATCTGGTCATGTTCAGAACGGGGAGAGCGAGAGAGGTCTTGAGTATCTCTGCAAGATGCATAGTGTTGGTTCTGATGATGAAAAGCTGAATGCCAGAACGTTGGAATGTGGATTCCAAGCTTGTGCAAATTTGAGCGCTTTGGAGGAAGGAAGGTGTCTTCACGGGTTTGCGGTAAAAAATGGTTTAGAATCTTCAAACATTGTCAAGTCTTCGATTTTTTCGTTGTATACAAAGTGTGGGAGTTCAGGTGAGGCTTATCTTTCTTTCCGTGAGCTTGGTGATGATGAAGATGTGTTTTCATGGACATCGATTATAGCTTCACTGGCGAGATCAGGGAACATGGAAGGAAGTTTCGATATGTTTTGGGAAATGCAGAGAAAGGGTATACAGCCAGATGGAATTGTCGTTAGTTGTTTGATTAATGAGTTAGGTAAGATGATGCTTGTCGCTGAAGGTAAAGCCTTTCACGGGTTCGTCATAAGGCGTTGTTTTTCTTTAGATACTACAGTTTGCAATTCGTTGCTGTCCATGTACTGCAAATTTGAGCTTCTCTCTGTGGCTGAGAAGCTTTTCTGTAGGATACGTGAGGAAGGAAACAAAGAAGCTTGGAATACAATGGTTAAAGGCTACGGTAAAATGAAATGTGACGTGAAGTGCATCGAGTTATTTAGAAAGATTCTGAATCTTGGCATTGAGATTGACTCTGGTAGCTTGGTCTCTGTCATATCTTCATGTTCACACATAGGAGCAGTGCTACTGGGGAAGTCGTTGCATTGCTATGCTGTCAAAACTAGCTTGGACCTCACCACTTCAGTGGTCAACTCCCTCATTGATTTGTATGGAAAGATGGGAGATTTGACTGTCGCATGGAGGATGTTTCGTGAAGCAGATAAGACCACCATTGTAACTTGGAACTCAATGATTGCGTCTTATGTTCACTGTGAGCGAGCCGACAAGGCCATTGCGTTGTTCGACAGAATGATTTCCGAGAATTTAAAACCAACCTCAATAACTTTGGTGACAGTGCTTATGGCTTGTGCCAATACTGGATCTCTGGAGAAAGGGCAAAAGATTCATCAGTACATCACTGAGACGGAGCACGAGATGAATCTTTCTCTCACAACTGCTCTGATCGACATGTACGCGAAGTGTGGACAGCTTGAAAAGTCACGACAACTGTTCAACGCTGCAAATAAAAAAGATGCCGTTTGTTGGAATGTAATGATCTCAGGCTACGGAATGCACGGAAACGTCGAATCTGCCATAGAGCTTTTTAAACAGATGGAAGAGTCTGATGTTGAACCAACCGGGTCTACATTTCTGGCACTTGTATCAGCTTGCACGCACGCAGGTTTAGTCGAACAAGGCAAAAGACTTTTCCTAAAGATGCAACAGTACAACGTGAAACCAAACTTGAAGCATTACTCGTGTCTGGTGGATCTTCTATCCCGGTCTGGTAATTTGGAGGAAGCTGAAAGCACAGTCATGTCAATGCCGTTCGCACCAGATGGGGCTATATGGGGAACTATGTTGAGCTCATGCATGACTCATGAGGAGTATGAGATGGGGATACGAATGGCAGAACTTGCGGTAGCTAGTGATCCGGAGAAGGATGGTTATTATATAATGCTTGCGAATATGTACAGCGCTGCAGGTAAGTGGGAACAGGCGGAGAGGGCAAGAGAGATGATGAAGGAAAGTGGAGTTGAGAAGAAAGCTGGACATAGTGTAGTCTAGTTTGTAATCTTTTAAGACTAATGTGATTTAGTCATCTGTAATTGCAGGATCTATCACATTTACCGAACCAATCATTTTCTCACTCAGATTATTTTTCTTTAATTTGATTAAACCGGTTTAGTTGATAGTATACGTAATAAAACCGGTGACCTACCTCTCTGGTGGGGTTTATCGTAATATTAATTTTGAAAAAAAAGGAAATAAAAAAAAAGGGTTGGAGTGTGGAGAGTCTTTCATTTGAAGAGGGAGCTTTTCTTATCTACCGCACAAACTCTTGCTTCTGCTCTTCTCTTCTCCCGTCGTCACCATTCGATAACGGTAAGATTCAGCTTCTTCTTCACCGTTTTTTCTCTCTTCTTTTATTGGAATCATCCACAAAAATGTCGTTTTTCCAAAAAAATCCAAGGTTGATTTTTTCTTCCGCAGCACCCAGCTCGTGTTTTAAAGATAATTCAATCGTATTTCTTCATAAAGTTGTGTCCTTTCTTTGGTTAATATGGTGAAAGTGAAGTTTTTTTTCTTTGGGTTTGGATTCTGTTCTAGGGTCAATATCTTATGAAATGAAATTGCATAAATCTTGTTAGTTGTTTGAAAAAGCTTGAATCTTTTGTTGTGTTGTTCTTTTGTTTTTTTTATTAAAGAAACTGGAATGGTTGCTAGGGTTTTAAAAAATACTTTGTTGATGTTGCAGGGAGTGTAATGGCTCTTATACAATTTGGAAGCTCATGTGTTGCTCAGTGGGGGATTCGTCGCCCTCAGGTTGCAGTGAAAGCTTCTTTTTATCCAACCAGATTGGAATCTCACCAAGACAAGTAATAATCTTTACTTTACCATAGCTTAGCTGAATAAAGTTTGTATATATTTGTCTATCTTACCATTTCACAGGAGTATATATATATTTGTTGTAAAGTTTGTAGTTTCACTGCTTTGTAGAATTTCTGTATCTGAAAGGCTAACGGGGTTGTTTTTATTTTGATAACACTTACAGTTGCATCAGCCAAATTAATTGTTTGGGAGCTTCACAGTCGAGTATGTTCTCACATGGCTCCTTGCCCTTCTTGTCACTTGTAACGGGACAGTCCCGTAATACACATTCTCGTAGAGGAGCTCGCTTCACCGTTAGAGCTGATACTGTATGTTAACCTTCTCTTTCTTTAGATATTAAATGATGATGATTCTCCTTGTTATATAATTTGCTGTAAATGAAGTGATTTTGTTGTTTTTGCCTAAAGATTTGATTGTTTTTATTTTCCAGGATTTCTATTCTGTCCTTGGAGTATCCAAAACTGCAACCAAAGCTGAGATTAAAAGCGGTATGTCATTCCTTTTCACTAGTTCCGTAATCATCGCACTACAATAACCATATGTAGATCTCATCAAATGATTTCATTTGAGCTTCATTCGTTTAGCTTTTGAGTTATTCTTTTTCAAAGTTTGACAAGGATAGTTGTTTTCCTCTTTACCTATTTTTTTCAGCTTATCGGAAGCTCGCTAGGAGTTACCATCCAGACGTGAACAAGTAAGTGGAAACTTTACTTAAAGTTGAGCATCTATGATAAGGTGTCTATATGAGTTATTACCTTCCTGCACCAAGATAGTGTGTTTCTTGTTAGAACTTGATTACAATATTTGCAACTCTTTGGTTTAGTTTCGCTGCATGAACTGAACATATAACCACCAACCTTTAGAAATATGACAACATAGACTAAGAAGCTGAAGAGCCCTGAAAACATTTTTAAAAGGTATTAGTGCTCAACGTTTTATTTATACTTATGACTACAGGGATGCTGGGGCAGAAGATAAATTCAAAGAAATAAGTAATGCATATGAGGTGACTTCCATCTCCTTATTTTGATGATTTTAACTCCTTTTCATGACTGTGCTGTTACTTTGAAGTCTAAAACATGTTTGATTTTGGTTGCAGATCTTATCAGATGATGAGAAAAGGTCTCTATATGACAGATATGGCGAAGCAGGAGTTAAAGGCGCCGGAATGGGAGGCATGGGGGTATATATACAGTTCTTTAAGACATTTGAATCAATATTCTGATGATGAGAATGTGATCTAAGGATACTGATTCTGTCTTCTTTTATTGAACTTTGTAGGATTACAGTAACCCGTTTGATTTATTCGAGTCATTATTCGAAGGAATGGGTGGGATGGGAGGAGGAATGGGTGGTGGAATGGGTAGTAGAGGTTCAAGGAGCAGAGCTATTGACGGTGAAGACGAGTACTACTCGCTAATCTTGGATTTCAAAGAAGCTGTTTTTGGTATCGAGAAAGAGATAGAGATATCCCGATTAGAGAGCTGCGGGACTTGCAATGGCTCAGGCGCAAAAGCTGGAACCAAACCGACCAAATGCAAAACATGTGGTGGTCAAGGACAGGTGGTAGCATCGACAAGGACACCGCTCGGTGTATTCCAACAAGTCATGACTTGCTCTCCCTGTAACGGAACAGGAGAGGTTTCAAAACCATGTGGGGCGTGTTCAGGAGATGGACGTGTGAGGAGGACTAAAAGGATTAGTCTTAAAGTTCCTGCGGGTGTGGATTCCGGTAGCAGGTTAAGAGTAAGGGGAGAAGGGAATGCAGGGAAGAGAGGTGGATCACCTGGAGATCTTTTTGCTGTTATTGAGGTGATTCCGGATCCTATATTGAAGCGGGATGATACGAATATACTCTATACGTGCAAGATATCGTATGTAGATGCCATATTGGGGACGACTTTGAAGGTTCCAACTGTGGATGGGACGGTGGATTTGAAAGTACCGGCGGGTACACAACCGAGCACGACGCTTGTGATGGCGAAAAAGGGAGTTCCGGTGTTGAATAAGAGTAAGATGAGAGGTGATCAGTTAGTGAGAGTGCAAGTGGAGATACCAAAGAGATTGAGTAAAGAAGAGAAGAAACTTGTTGAGGAGCTTGCTGATATGAGCAAGAACAAGGTAGCTAATAGCAGAAGATAAAATGTGGTGGTGGTGTTACATAGATTCATCATCTTCTGCTTGTGGATCTTTCTAATGGTTCTCTTATAGTGATGGAGAAAGATCATCAAAAGGAGCTTAAAGAAAGACTTATTAGATGAGAGGAAAACTGAAGAACCCTTTCTTTGGTCTTTCCCCTTTAATTTTTGTTTTGCTTTTACTTTTAAAACAGGCTTGCATGAAGGTTTGGTCAGGATTCAGAATAGCTCGTGTTGTATTGTACTGGTTTTTATATATTTGAATTTTTTTTGATTGGTGTGAAATTCATTAAACAAAAACAAATGTACAGTTGCAGAAGAAGAAGAGACAAAAAAAAAAAAAAAAGGAGACAAGTGTATGTATTAACCTGCAGTGACAATGGTTTGAAGCAGAGTTTACAGGTCTTTCAGTCTAAAATATAAAGATGCTCTTAGAAACAGAGAATCTTCAATGACCAAAATAACATACATAAGTGAACAATAGAATGTCAATTTCAACTTTCTCGAGACATAAACACGTCACACACATGTATCTTTACGATACCTGTCCACTTGGTTCAGAGAAAAACAAAAGGTCACACCTCTTTAGATGAAGAAAAGTCTTTTACTAGATGGTGAAACATGCAAATATTACTGGCGTTTTACTTGTGGTAAGATAACGTTTCCCCTATAACCAATGGTTCCCTATTTTCACTGTAACAAAGAGATATATTATTGAAGTTGAGTTATACAGAGGTGACAGAGAGAGAGAGAGAAGAAAGATCACTGTACAGTCTGTACTTACTAGACTTCGATGGCTCCGTCGACTCCAAGAGTTGTGGTGAAGGTTGATCTGAAGAAGAAGCCATGGGAGCAAGAACAGCCACTGCATAATAGATGGCACCCTGAGATACCATCAGTAGCACAAGTTAAAGCTGGTGAGTTTTTCAGGGTGGAAATGATAGATTGCATGGGAGGTACTGTTAAGGACAATAGCTCTTCAAGCGACATTAAGCACGCTGACCTTTCTATGGTAAGATGGTTTTAGTGAGAATCATGTGTGAATAGATCAGTCATGTACCAATGAATTAGCTTAAGAGATCCCAAGTTTCTTTTTGGTGATTTTGTGTGCAGTCTCATTGGCTAAGTGGGCCTATTAGGGTTGTGGATGAGGAAGGTGTTGCAGCAAAGCCAGGTGATCTTCTTGCTGTTGAGATATGCAACTTAGGTCCTTTACCAGGAGACGAATGGGGATTCACTGCTTCGTATGATAGAGAGAATGGTGGCGGTTTCTTGACCGACCATTTTCCTTGTGCAACCAAAGCTATTTGGTACTTTGAAGGAATCTATGCTTACTCTCCTCAGATTCCTGGTGAGAACACAGTCTCATCTCTTTTGATTGGATCTTTGTTGTTGATGTAGCTCACATGGCTATCATGTGTAGGAGTACGGTTTCCAGGTTTGACACACCCAGGACTCATTGGCACCGCACCATCGACGGAACTCCTGAGGATATGGAATGAAAGGGAGAGACAATTAGAAGAAGAAAATGGTGTCAAGCCGTTAAGACTGTGTGAGGTTGTGCATCAGAGGCCACTATCAAACCTACCAACAACTAAAGGATGCGTTCTAGGGAAGGTAAAAGTGCTAGTTACTTAACTCAGACCTCTAGGGAACTCTTATTACACAACTTTTTTTTTTGTAGATTGAAAAGGAAGCACCTGAATGGGAAAGGATTGCAAAGGAGGCTGCGAGGACATTACCTGGAAGAGAAAACGGAGGAAACTGTGATATTAAGAACCTAAGCACAGGCTCTAAGATATATCTTCCTGTGTTTGTGGAAGGAGCTAATCTAAGCACTGGTGATATGCATTTCTCTCAAGGTGATGGTGAGATCTCCTTCTGTGGAGCCATTGAGATGAATGGATTTCTAGAACTCAAGTATGTTACTTAAGTTTCTATTTGCAATTCTCCCAATATTTTGATGCTCTTGTTTTGTGTAGGATTACTAAGATTTTGTGACCACATAACGTTTTTTACCAACTCATGGATAGGTGTGAAATCATAAGGAATGGGATGCAAGAGTACCTTACGCCAATGGGACCTACTCCTCTCAATGTGAACCCAATCTTTGAGATAGGGCCAGTGGAACCAAGATTCTCAGAATGGCTAGTCTTTGAGGGTATCAGTGTTGATGAGAGCGGGAGACAACATTATCTTGATGCAACCGTTGCTTACAAACGGGCAGTTCTCAACGCCATAGACTATCTCTTCAAATTTGGTTACTCAAAAGAACAGGTACCAATGGTCTCTACTTCTTGATTTATTCTCCAAGAATCTAGTTCATCACAATCAAAACATTCATGAAAGTAGAGGTTAGAAACTGATAAAGAAAGAGGAATATGGTTGTGAACAGGCATATTTGTTGCTCTCATGTTGTCCATGTGAAGGAAGAATCTCTGGGATTGTTGATTCTCCCAATGCTGTTGCTACACTAGCAATACCCATTGCCATCTTTGATCAGGTATCCCTCTGTTCCTGCTCAGGTATGAAACATGTTAAAATGCTTTCGTATGATAAATACAGGATATACGGCCAAAGACCAGGAAGGTTCCATCAGGACCGCGAATAGTGAGGAAGCCGGACGTACTGAAGAGCACATATGATGGAAAGCTTCCAATCACAAAGAATCCAAATTGTTCAACATAGCTTCTTCTACAAGACAAGCTATATCTAGACTGTATAATCAGACCTATGTTTTGAAATAAAGAGACCAAATTTGGTTTTCATTAGTTGGAAATTAAACTCAAGTAACCAGAATGTGATGAAATGTGTCTGTAATCTTTATATGCTACTATTTTCAAGGGTGAATAGATTACCTTGAATTGTAGAATATTAGATTCCTCAGTCACGATGAATATAACATAAGACCATCCGTAAAAAAAGTTTGGGTCTTGGTTTTAGATTTTCTCTAGCTGGGAACCCACCTTTATTTATAAAGATTTATGCTGTAAAAGCATTTTTTTACCAATCATGTAGGATGTAAAGTGCATGCTTTGTTATTTTGTGTTACTAATTCCTATATCTAAAGTTCTTGCTCGCTTTTCCTATCCATTGACAGTTTCATGCACTGATACTCTGATCTGATCATTCATATATGGCTCACCTGTTGTAATCACATTCTTGTAGAAGGTCCTGGATGCCGTTCTGTCAGTAAAGATGACAAATCAGCAGCGTCACCCTACCAAGGTCTCTGTCTATGCTACTCTGTCAAAGTTTCCAATATTAGATGATCTGGAGTGACGATTATATTTTTTTTATGCTTGCTTTACTTCTGACTTACCACATTGTAAGGGTTGGGAGAAAACAATTGTTGTTTGAATATAATCTTAAATAACGATACTCAGAGTATACTACACATAGTTTCATTTATCCGCTGAAGCAAAGAGAGCAAAATCCGACAATTAAATTTCTGATCATCTAAAAACTTGTTTAACTAAATAATAGAAATTACCATTAGTAGTCTCCAAAATATATTTTTTAAAAAAAAAACAAAAGCAAATGAAAAAGATGAAAAAAAAAAAAACAAATTATTGATAATCATCATAGTTATTGATTATCAAACTTGGTTGTTGACATGCACCAAACTTGGAACATAGGAGCAAGAGCACACAAGTGGGCAATTTTCTCCCACGTTATTAAAGGAGTGTTGGTGTTTCTCAGCTTCTCCAAGACCTACTTTTTCAAAGTATCCATTTTCCCCAATGAGGTAAGATGTGTCATAGTAGGTAATTTCAGATTCGTCTATTAGAAAGACGATGAATGAAGAAACTGGCACCTTCAGGGTGAAACTGGAGTTCAAAACCTGTGAATGGTTCCAAGTCAATTTTTAGAAAGGGAACCCAAGACACTGCATTGGGCTCAATCTTAGTCGTCACCCAAATCTCAACGTCAGACATACTATTGGACTGATATAAGGAAGCCAGTTTCTCGTCTCTAAGAAAAAAGAGTGTTCCAATGTCATCAATATAGTGCTCAAACGGCAGAGACAAGGTCTCTCTTTTGTAAAATCAAAAGAGAGTAAGATAGCATGGGCCTCGACTATTTCAGCCGGTCCATCTTTGAAGAGCACTTTCTTTTTAGCTAAAAATAAGTATTTCCCTTCGAAGACACACCGCGATAATACAACATGATGTCCCAGTCCTGAGTGATATCAAGAAGTCTCCATGAATCAAAACTAATATCGTAGATTTCGTACGAACAAACCTTGTAAGACAAGCCAGTATTCAAGAACCTCAAGATTTTGTGTTTGCGATTATTGTTGTAGTATCCGAGTGCATAAAGGTCTACCTGCTGTAGAAAATTCTGGCTTGAATCCATCTGGTTTGTCCTAAATATGGGTTCCAGACCACGAGGCTAGTTTTGTTCTCCTCTTTGTCCTTGGTAACACATAAGGATGGGCCATCGTAGTGAAATACTTGGGTTACCTTGACCTGATTAAGTGAATCAACAGCGGTGATCTCATGTATAGATGGATCCACGAATTCTTCACCATCGAGGATTCCATGGATATCGAATCTCATTGAACAAAGCTTATAGTTCTTCACCATGAAGCCTAGAAACTGATGCCTCCTTCTTTTGATTTGAACAAAAGCCCATCTTTGGATAAACAGTTCCATTGTTTGCAAGTGGATCTCACCGCTCCTATAAAAATTATGGGAATACTTGAGAGTATCTTCTCTACCAAAGGTCGGAGATAATGGTCATCTTTTTGTATTTCTTGAGAGAGAATTTGGGGAGGGGTTTCTAGATTACCAACGTTATATATAGATAT
>CAJHQQ010000368.1:0-210297 GCA_905132885.1 Moricandia moricandioides
CAACAACAATGATGGTTGATATGTCAATCCAGAGAAGAAGTATATATCAAGAGAAGCATATGCTAGAATAGAGTTATCGATATATAACAAGTTCGGCAATATATAGGTGCATCAGTCGAGTTATTGTTTATATTAAGAGATGTATTTTCATTTTTTATATCTTAAGTTTGACTTGTGAAAAAATATCGATTTTATGAATTTTTTGAAGTTAAACAGTTTATACAACCTAATCAATATTTGATCTGCCTCAAAGTTAATGTATTCGTCCGTTTCTAAACATTTCGAGGTTGATGTATAAAGAATTGCTCCTTCCGTTTTATTATAACTGTCAATTTGACATTTTTAAAGAGATTAAAAACATTGTATAATAGACTAATATACCTTTATTTAATAAATACTTAATTAAATGAAAATGATTTAAATAAAAATCTATTGGTTATTTAAAAGTGTAAAAGATAAATTTAATGTAAAAAATTGCATTGAAATTGTCAAATGATTTTTTTTGAAACAAAAAAAATAAACTTAAAATTACACTTAATATTAAACAGAAAGAGTATCATTAGAGATGGTGTATGGGAAATATCACTCCACAGTAAAATTTGTAAATAACCATAAACTATATATATATAATAATTAAATTGATTTATCACCAATTAGTTATATGTTTAAAAATGTTATTAAACTTATTTAAAACCATATCCTAATCTGTTTGGACTAGAAAATATGGAGATATTATGGAACTTGGACCAACTAACTCAATTGTCATAAATTCATTTAGTGTTATACCATGTTAGAGAAAGTTAAATCTAAAAACAAAAGGATCATCGCTACGCAAACAGCAGTTAAGTTGAAAACGATATTGCATGATGCTGGAGCTTGCTGGGAGTAAATGGAGAGGAGAAAAGGGTTTTTATTTCTTGAAGTATCATGCACGTAGTATAAATGCCAATGAATAGTTGAGCAACTTGGTTCTCTTTTATTCAACTAACCGAATTACATATATTATTATTTGTTTATGGTTTTATTTAAAATAGATTTACGCTGTTTCCTTCTTTTATTTTTTTTAAATAACCAAAACGTAAATATACATACGTACATGTTTAGCATTAACCTATACATATCACTTATAATTTATAGTGGTAATTTTAAATTTCTTAAACCAAATATACAAGTCCTAGTGCTGTATAGATATTAAATTTTTATAATATCATTAATTTTATTTTATTTTATTTTTCTATATATTCTTTCAGATTACTATGAACTTTATGTTTCTTATGAAGAGATTGTAAAATTTTAAAAATTAATTGATTTTCTTGAATTGCTATTTCTTAAAATTATTAGAGTTGATAAATGCAAAAATACTCCACTTATAATAGTGATTTAATTTGTTTTTAATGTGTGAAAATAGTAAAAGAAAATATTTTTAAGGAATAATATAATTTGTTCGTATTAAATAATTCTAAACTAGAATTTGATCTGCGCCCCCGCGCGAGTGTTTGTTTTAACCTATATTGAACGTACACTCATAAACCGCTAATTTTATAAAAAAATCTCATGTATAGTTATTATGCTTTGAAATTTACATATAAAGTATAATATATTATATTATATTATAATATAGATGTTTGATAATAGTTTTTTATTTGTACATAATATTATATTAAAAATTTATAACTTGATGTAATTGTACTATCCATATATTAACATGTTGTTTTTATTAATTTTATTTTACAATGAAACAACATGCTAAAAAAATTTAATGGTCAATATATGTATATTGATTTAGTTAGATAAACTTTAGAATTGTAATTATTTAATTTAAATTTAATTTAAATACAATGCCAATATCTGTAAATAAAAAAGATATACAAAAATGAAGTACTTAATTTATTGTAAATGCAAAGGCTAAATTTATAAATAAAAGAAATATCTTTTTATACTGCTATCCATGTGTTCAGACAATTCTCAATCATAGTGTTATCCATGTTTTCAAACTGTACCAAAATGTACTTTAATTTTAATAATATAGATTATAAATACAATGCCAAATTTGTAAATAAAAAAAATATACAAAAGTGAAATACTTAATTTATGTAAATGCAAAGACTAAATTTGTAAATAAAAAAAGAAATATTCTTTTGTAATGCTATATTTATGTCCAAACAATTCTCAATCATAGTGTTATCAATGTTTCCAAACAGTACCAAAAGTTACTTCAGTTTTAATAATATAGATACGAGTTTACTACAATGATACCATTATCTCATTTATTTTCTCTCATTTTCTTCACATCTATAAAATTGAATATCTTAGAGCACCTCTAATGGTGTAATACACACATTAGTTTCTTAGTGATGAGAAATTTTAATACTTTAACAATGGTTTAGTTTTTATTTAGTTTTGTGCTTTATAAAAAAATGATTCGGTTAAAAATGGACATATGTAGTTAAGAGGTTCTTCAAAAACTTACTGCAAAAATTTCTTCTGACATAATTGTTTGCTTTTTGATTTTTTTAAAATTTTAATTGGTTAGAACTCCATTAATAAACTACCATTGGAGCTGGCCTTAGAGCAGCTCCATCGGGAGCTCTAGCAAGGGGTTTCAAAAAAATAAAGTCCCAAAAATAAATGAAAAATAGATAGAAGGAAGAGAACCGGTAATTAACTTGGCATTTTTAGGATTTGTTAGAACCCCTACGTGGCTACTTCTAATTGGACTGATTCTACTACTCTCTCTCTTTCTTTGGGGTTTCCGTCGAAACCCATTTTTTTTTTCTTTCTTCCTCTTTCCTCGATCTCTCCGTCTATGGCGATTCTCTGGTGATCTCTGGAAGGATGAAACTCCGGCAATGATCGGTCATCTTCTTCTTCTCATTTTGCAAGGATGAAAGCTCTCTTCGTCCTCTCGTTGCCCGTCTCGACGGATCTTCACCTAACGGTCTTTTTATTAAAACTTTTATGTGTGCTTTTATTTTAAATCATTTTACTTAAAGAAAATTTAAAAAAAAATTAAAATTTTCAGAACCTCAATGGAGGTTCTACCAATGGAGGATGAAAAAATTAAATAGATTAACAAGGGTTCTAAAGCTTTCAAATCACATAATTAAACACTAATTTAATCCAAAGAACCCCTAATGGGTTCTAATTGATGGAGGTGCTCTTAGAGTTGGAACCTTGATAAGAAGAAAAAAGTGTTACAAAATAAACTTCATCTTTCCCACTGACAAAAAGGGAAACTTTTAATTGGCTTTACCGTGTTGTTCAAGATATACATGTGAGGTTGGTCCTTTTGTAGCTCATTAAATAAAAGCTAAATTGTTCATGCTTTTACTGGCAGGCCAAACACAAAAGTAGATAAGGAAACAGAACCCTCGAGACCGTTCTCTTAACACTATAAATACTCATCATCATATATCAAGTAACAAACATAAAAACATAGATACAAGTGACTGTTATACACAACAAACACACAAGATCGAAACTACCAAAAGACCAATCATACTCATGGCCCCCATTCAACGCACTTTCTCGGATATCTCACACCAAATATCCACAGACAACACTCTAACAAAAGAACCAACTCCAACCGCGACCACAACAACTTTATTGTCCCTAGCAGCGATATCCGAAGTGGAAGATGCAAAGTGCGAGTGTTGTGGCATGTCTGAAGAGTGCACTCCAGAGTATATAAGCCGTGTGCGTTCAAAATTCTCAGGGAAGCTGATTTGCGGGCTGTGCGCCGAAGCGGTTGAGCAAGAGATGGAGAAGATGAACAACAGTGAGTTAGTGGTGGAGAAGCGGCGTGAGGAGGCAGTGAAGACACACATGAGCGCATGTGCCCGGTTCAACAGGCTAGGCCGGAGTTATCCGGCCTTGTTTCAAGCAGAAGCCGTTAAGGAAATTCTCAAAAAGAGGTCTAAGACGATGGTTAGACCCACCAAGTCTGAAAAAGGTGGTCTCGCTAGGAGCTCTAGCTGCATGCCTGCTTTGGCCAAGGACCTAAAAGATCATACGTTGGTTAATTAATTAGAATATTTATATACTCATCACGTTACGTTTTATGTATGTTTTTCGATAAAGCCGTTTACGTATATGTTACTATGCATATAAAGATACATGTAGAGAGGGAGAAGGGTGTTAACTTAGTTATAAGTACGTAGTGAAGAAACTGATGGAAGTATACCGAGTATTGTATTTTTCCCCGTGTGATGTATAATTAAAAGTTCGTTTCTCACTTATATATATTTGTGGATAAATCATGTAAAGGAAGGAGGCTTTAACTTCAAAGGATAAGAATATGTAGAATTTGTAAAGGACTACACCGGCATAAACCCTTGATAACACAAGATTAGAGAAGCCTTCAGCTCTATTGTTTTTAATTTTTGGGTAAATGATAACATAAGTTTAAAGGACCCCTCAAGTCTATATTTGAGTACTTAGATGATAACATAAGCCTAAATAGCAATTCCACTCTAAAATCCAGTTGAGATACACCATTGAAGTTGAGTTAATAATGATCTACATGAATCAATATAAATGATATACGGATCCAAATAAAGCATATGTTGGAGTTTACCTAGAGCAAAAAAACAAACTGAAAACAAATCTGACGTCACGCTGCTGTTTAAACGGCTCACGGTTCACTAGAGCTAGAAGATGCTTTGGGCTTCTCGCATACTTTCAAAGAAGCATGAGACA
This sequence comes from Moricandia moricandioides, assembly GCA_905132885.1. Lineage (NCBI taxonomy): Eukaryota > Viridiplantae > Streptophyta > Magnoliopsida > Brassicales > Brassicaceae > Moricandia > Moricandia moricandioides. Next base: position 4,699 of record CAJHQQ010000368.1, read on the forward strand.
TAGATGTCGTTATAGGCCCAGCTAATTTTAAGATGGTGCTGCACCACGAGTCTTTCGCTTTTGACACGTGAGGGGCACTACTACTTCTTTGGCCACGCTCACGCACTTCTCACTTCTCAGGATCCGTTGTCATAATTACCATATATAGGAAGATAACATAAACTAAAGTATAATAATAATAATTGAATGATGTCATATTAAAAAGTAAGAGTCTGGTTCAAGCGATCACTGATGTTTTAAATAAAAATAGTGAAGATATAAGAAACATAAACCTTATCCGATCCATTGTTTCGAACGACGCTCGCGTACGGGTTGGTGTAAGATTTTAAAAGATGGGTCCCACGGAACTAGGGTCTTCTCTAGACACGTGTTTTCAAATAAGGAGACACTCATGTGAAGCTACGGAAACTTAAGTGAATCGCTTCTCTCAAAACACTAAATTAACGCTTTGATTACAAGCGTTTACTCGTTACATAGATGAGCACAATTTAGAGTAACTTATTTGAGTGTGGAAGCTGTTTATGAACGAGTCTCTCATTTACAAGAGCGTAATGCTGCATCATGCCTACAAATCCGTCTGCATTAAAGGCGCAAACTATTCCAATCTATAAGAATAAGAACTTAAATTTAAGTCCTATAAACATATCTTTCTAAAAACTTAATGTTGTACATAAAAATGACCTACACATGCATTTATAGGATATATATCTAGTATACAAAACCATTATATGAACGGTCTTATAGATTGACTAAGTATATATACATAAATAATACCAACCCATTATAAACTTATATAACCATTTTTTGGGAAACTACTTTCATTAATAGAACTTCTCTAAGATAGAGAGACAACAAATTAAGAGTAAAACTCAAATGCGTTGAAGAAGGTTCACGACACCACCGCAAAACTTGAGATTTAGTCATTTTAAATTGTGATTTTAGCACCCAATCTACACTTCAAAATATCGTCGGAACGAAATTCGTTGTATTTTTATGCCCGAGCGAACTACTACACAAAATACAAATGCTTACAGATATGGATACATTTTCATTTAACTTTGGAAGGTAATACACCTTAGAAAGGAGACAATAGATGAAACAGTTAGGAGAAGAATGCTAGAGTCGATAAAAATGATGATCCTAGTATAAATGACGAAATAAAAAACTCTTCGTATAAGAGAGATAAAGTATTATGTGTGAATCGACTTTGGTAAAGATCCCGGTAAACCCACTGATAATCTTTAGGCAATTAGTAAAAGAGACTAACAACCACCCACAAAAATGTGATTTGTCTTCTATCACATTTCTACCATCTATAACCTTATCACAGACCATTGTGCTCATTCCATGCTTCTCATTTTGGGAACTTTTCATGTATGGGGACTTCTTTACATGTCTATGTTTTGGTCAATTAATTAGATATACTAATTATCGTCACACTGATTACAATACTGGTGCAGTACATATTCAAGGTAAATAAGATTTATAAGCTTCTGCCTCTCCATCAAGTACCATAGTAGTTCTCTCTCTTTTTTGAAGTGGTTACAATGTCTGATTTTTCAGGAAGCGGACTTGGATTCTAGTTATGACTAGCGCATTTGTAATAGTAGGTGTTAGGCAATGATTAACCTCAGTTTCTTAACTGGGTTCTTAACTTTTTTTTTTACACTTTTTCGCTAAAATCCGGCTACTATAACTCTTATTTAAAAGTCGGTTTTTATTTTTTTTTAGTTAACTAAGAAAAATTAAGAACCGACTCTTACCGAAGCTAAAAGTTTCAGTTAAGAAACTAGGGTTAATGATGGTCTTAGGTTGATACTGTAGGGTTTAAAATTAGGGGTAAGAACAAGAGGGTTTAAGACCAAGTCACACTCTTTCTGATTGCCTGAGCTGGAAATTGTCGTGCTTAAAAGTGGGGTAGGAGAAGGAATAAAGAGATTTAACATGTGATTAGAAAGAACGTGTAAGATAACAATAGCTAGCTAGAGATTTTTTTAACCCTTAAAAATATTCTTATACAAGTCCCAAGGAATATTGTTCAACGGGGTAGATAATCGATTCGATTTATAGAATGTTTTGATTTCATAAACCTTTTATTTTAACTTAACCAATACAAGATAACTTAAGAACAACGGAGACCTTCGTGATTCCAAACAAAAAAAAAGGTTAAAAAATTCCATTTAAGAAACCGTAAAGGCTAAAACTATATACGATGCGATAACATGAATGTTATTGCACATTCAAGTTCCAGTTTCACTAGTGACTAGCATGAAAAAATCAAATAATCTGCACACACACAAAAACTGCTTAGATAATGTCATGACTTGTTTCTGAATTCTAATGAGATATTAACTCAGAGCAAATGATTTATACACATTTATCGAGACAATCCACCACTAGACCACGACAAATCTGACTAACAAACTTAATAATGACTTATATAGAAAATTTTATAATACAAATTGTTGATTATTGCATATATATATATATATACGACCATGATGAGATTATTCAATATATATACCGCATTTCATATATATTTGCATTTAGCATTGGTGGAAGCTTTCATAGAAAATCGTATAAAATAGTTGTAAACCGTAAAGAAAGAAAATAAGTTTAGGATGATCTCCATGCCTGCTCTAGCACAAAATAAGCAACTAGTTTCAACTTTCAACCCCTTCAACTACATGTTTATGTTTAAAAAAAAATAAAAATAGAAAATAAGTTTATAAGTTAGTATTGTTAGTTTATATGAATCATGATTAGTATTTTTTTAATTATGATTAGTAATCTTTGAATTGACAAAAGGTTTGTATCGCTACGGTATGATAAGTTGACAACCGGAAGATAGTAGCTACGATGATAATCCTCCAATGTACATGATTCGATAACTGTACCGTATATAAATTTACCAAAACCGGTAACTCAATCCGGTTATGAATAGACTCACATACAATGTCGACAGAACCGAACCGTTTTCAACTTTCCCTAATGGTGTTGTCGCTTATAGAGAGTATTGATAATCAACGGCATGATCATCATCCAACACATGCACGTGAGGGGTACTTTTTGTAATTTAGAAGCAACGTTATGACTCTTTTAGTAAAGTTGTCTCCAACCACTAATACCACAATTGCACATGTTTGATTCATTAATCTTTTAGTTATGTCTTCAATATTTATGCATTAACTATATCTTCCATAAACTCTCAACTAAAAGCAATATTTTGGTTAGATATTATTATTATTTTTTTAGAAGTATACGTCTAAATTTTCTACCAGTAAAAATATCGATCACATTGGTAAAACTAAATCAATATATCCATAAAAACAATATTTTTGTTCATTAATAGATAGGAGTGTTGTGTTAATGAAGGTAAAATAAGATATTTTTCTATGAAAAACGTTGCTAATCATATGTTTGTACAAATATGTAAATAAAAAATATTTAAAAACCAGTGGGAAAAATCATTTATAATTACAATCTATTAAAGATAAAAAATCTAAAATAAGAGGGTAATTATTAGTGTAAGCAAATAATATTTGCCAATAAATCTCCTTTGTCCTCGTCAAACCTTCCGATTTACATGTATGATGATTTATCTCTTGTCCCCTTCAAACGCTATTAAATAAATAAATAAAAGAACAAAAAAAAAATTAAATAAAAAGTTATTATCTTTTCTACAGAAACCATGACTTTCGCTAACTTTACTCCTTTTTAAACTCACATTTCCCCTCACTCCACTCTCTCCTCTCTCTCTAAACGTAGCTCCGGCGAGAGTTCACCGTAACAACCCCACCGGAAAAAAAAACAACCTTTAAGAATTTCATGGAAGAAGAAGAAGCTCATGAATTCTTACACGCAGCGGATCATTTCGCCGTAGATGACCTCTTGGTCGATTTCTCTAACGATGATGACGAGGAAAACGATGTCATTGCTGATTCCGACGGCGCCAACACTGCCTTAGCCGTTACCGACAGCTCTAACTCCTCCTCCATCTCCGCCGCATGTCTCCCTAATTTGCAAGGTGATGTTCAAGATGGCACCAGCTTCTCCGGCGACCTTTGCGTACCGGTAATGTTTACAAATTAATTTAATTATGGAAATTTTAAATATTATTTTTTGTTTGATTATTATTGAATTTTAGGTAAAGAAAATAAATGATATGTAACTGTGATTAGATAAATGAGTATGTAGTTGTGATTAGTGAATTTCATATAATTTAAGGAAAGTTTTTAATTGTTAATTTATATTGAAATATTTGTTTGATTAATTCGTTTCGGACAGAGTGATGAGTTGGCTGAGCTGGAGTGGCTGTCGAACTTCGTGGAGGACTCGTTCTCTACCGACGATGTACAGAAGCTACAGCTCATATCCGGTTATAAAGCCCGACCCGACCCGAAACCCGAACCCGGTTCGGAAAACCCGAATAGTAGCAGTCCGATTTTCACCACTGACGTCTCAGTGCCGGCCAAGGCCAGGAGCAAACGCTCACGAGCCGCAGCGTGTAACTGGGCCTCACGTGGGCTTCTCATGGAAGCCGTTTACGACAACCCGTTCACCGGAGAAACCATCCTCTCCCGCCACCACCTCTCTCCTCCGACTTCGCCGGGGCCCATGACTCATCTCGGGAAAAAGCAAGCCGTTGAAGGGTTCCGGCGAAAGAAAGATTCTTTCCCGGACGCCGGCGCAGAGGAGCGGCGGTGTTTCCACTGCGCCACCGACAAGACGCCGCAGTGGCGTACGGGCCCAATGGGCCCGAAGACGCTGTGCAACGCATGCGGGGTGAGGTACAAATCGGGACGTCTGGTGCCGGAGTACAGGCCGGCGGCGAGTCCGACGTTCGTGTTGGCGAAACATTCGAACTCTCATCGGAAAGTAATGGAGCTCAGGCGGCAGAAGGAGATGACGAAGGCCCACCATGAGTTCATACATCACCATCACGGTACGGAGACTGCCATGATTTTCGACGTCTCGTCGGACGGTGATGATTACTTGATCCACCACAACGTTGGCCCAGATTTCAGACAGCTTATCTGATTCATCATCCCTTGTTTTTTTTTTTTTTTTGCTTCCAATAATTAGGGATATCTTATTAGATCAAAGTTTTGCTAATCTTGATTATGATGATGATGACAATTCACTCTATTTTCTTGCGTTATTTTGGGACTTTGTTAGAAACTTTTATTATTTTCTTTTGTTAGAAACTTTTATTGCTCTCTTCATGACATGAAGTGAGTTTTAATAGTTTTTTTTTTTCTTTGGTTAAATTAAATCTACTTTTTATGTCATCTAGCTTAGTAACTTTGCCACTACAAAAAGATAAATAAAAAATCACTATTATAAGGCTAATCATAGTGATAATAAAGGGAAAATGGAATGTATCAAACTAGACTATCATACATAGATATATGTATACAGCATGGTAGATGTGAGAATCCATAATGATGAAATATTGTTGGGAGATTGTCCAAGTGTTGGTAATATGTCACCTCACGGATCAAGGTCCCTCACTCTTTTGTAGTATAGTTATTCAAAGTTTCTGCTTCGCAAGTATTGTGATTTTTCTTTTAAAAGAAAAAGTTATAAATCTTTTTATGAAAAATAGAACTAATGAACGAAGAGACAACAACGGTGTTCTGTCTAATGAGTTTTTTTGTCAAAAATGAGGTTTGTTTCATGCAGTTCTTATAATACATGCATGGTTTACAACTACCAAATAATTGATAAATTAAACATCTCGGGATTAAATAGTTGGTTTTTTAGATATCTGCTCTCACGATCCAATGCGACACTAATCCATAGTATCCACTGTTCCTTTTTGTTTAAAATATATTTCTTATATCAAGTTTACAGATTCATAAATTTAGAGGTTCTCTATTTGGTTTTGTTAAGAAATAAATTGTATACTTAAATAATTATTCTTACAATCTATCTAAAATTAGAGACATGACTAAGACCATCTCTAATCCACCTATATTGTTATTTTTATATTTTTTTGAGAATCTTTATTATAAAAGTAGATTTGCTACAATGTATACCTCTACAATAAGTTTTTCTATTTATAAAAGAAAATAAAGAGATATGTTATTTTTACCTTTAAATATAGAGGTAAAAAGTAATTTCTTCTATATTTTCATCTAAAATAGAAGAATTATATTATAGAGTCCACATTGGAGCAAATACACTTCTATAATAGATTTTTATTTTATAGAAAATAGAGAAATATATATTGGGTGCTCTAAATCCTATTCATTTTTTTTTTGCAAATAGAATCTTGGCAAATGTCGAGATTTATTTTATTTATTATTTTAAACACTGTCAAACGCTAACGTGAATCATTTTTTTATAACCATTCTTGTTTGGACTAATTATATACGAAATCATGATAAAATTAAAAAGAATATCAGTGGAGGCTTAGTTTGCGGTGGTCACATGCCTCTCTAGAGAGTCATTTTCATGAACGCCCTTGTATCTTACGCACATGTATCCGACAACAACATAAGTACATTTACTTGTGAAGCTCTCTCTCTTTATATATTCATTTCATATCTAAAATTTAGTTTTTCTATTTAGTATCATTCTTAATTACGTAGAACGCTATTACAGGATAAAACTCTCATTACTTGTACGGTACAAGTTGTACCCTATACCGATCGATTAATTGTCAGTTATTGAAATTCATTTTTGTTTTGCAACAAAAACAAAAGTGGAAGTTAACGTAGAAATGCCAAATAATGGGTTCCCATGCGAACATTAAAAAAAATGGCACGTTAAATCGTGAAGCGATAGATCATTTATGTCTCCTAACAATTTAACGTTTTCAATACACACTGACGATTTTATTAGTATTATTATAGTTATTCACAAGTCGTTCTTATCATAATCATAGTCAGCTAACAAAGTGAGCTAATGATTCTCCTCTTCCGAAATCATGTGACCAAATGAGGAAAACAAAAGCAAACTTGGGAGAGAGATGTTGAATCAATGGGAGTTAATCCTTTCCTGGTTTGGCATACCAAATATATAAACAATTTCATTGGATTTATACTTTTGAGATGGATAGGCATATTTGTGCTTATACAAAACTTGAAAGTTATAAAACACACCAATTACATGAAAGCTAACCAAACTCAAAAATTTCAACCACAAAAAAACATGAACTCGACTTATGCAGACAAATCTATTCAAACCACGGCCCAAACTAGCAAATGAATCACGAAAGGAGAAAGTCGCCAGGTACACCGAGGCCAAGCACTGCAAGCTAAATCACTACTACTTAGCAAATGGCATTGTAAAAGCACATCTACTGTTTTGCTGCTATGTCCCTCTGTGTTAAAGGGCAGATGAAACTAGTCTAGCAATTACCAAGTTTTGAGAAACTCTATGATCTTAGCAATCAGAGGCGGCTAAGAGCTAAGTGCTTTTGTTTAGTTTAGTGTTCAAACTTGATTATTGCAGACTTTAAAAAAAAGTATTATGCATATTAATGGGCTCAAATTTGTTTTTGCTTTAGGATGAAATACATGTGGGCTTTGGGCCGAACCTGCTAAACAATGTGGCTTGAAGAGAACTCAATTTCATAAACCAGCAAGAATTGTATGTTCTGAACTATTTATATTTTTCTCTCCCTCTTCCAGTTTTTATTTTCGATTTTTAAATGCTATATTTAGTCTTAGTCCGACAACAATAATGATTGATGGAGTATTTTATAAATTCTCCAATGATCCCATAAAGACACAAGTATCTGTTTGTATAACACATATGATAATCCCATTTAACATAGACTAATACACATATTGAATAGAAAATAATTCCTTCAATAATCTGTTTTGTATCATATAGAGTTGGTGTTACAACAACAGTCTGTAGTATTCGAGAAACTATCTCATATCCAAGGTCCATTTTTTTATTTTTTTTATCAAAATTTTTTTGGTCAATTTTTTTTTTTGATCAAAAGGTCCATTTTTTTATTAAAAAAAATAGTTTTTGTCATTAAAATTTACTGTTTCCGATACAATAGATTCACAATTACCGTATCCCTATAAAGTAGTAGTTGAATGTAAAAATATTTATTGGTATCGCATTGTCCTTGCAAAGGTTATTATGAAAATGTCAACGATTTTCAATGCATGCGTCACTCTCAATAATAGTACAAAGATATTATTAACGATACACTTGTAAAGAAGATTTTTTTTTTTTTTTTGCGGGTTTGGATTGGGTTTTAGTTACAAGATTGATAATTAACAGAACCAAACCGAGTCAAAACAACATTAAATGGGATTCATTACTGTAAGCAATTTAGATATTAATTGAATGAAATTAGGGTAACGGAGTGCCGAATCACATACCCATATATACTTGCCTTAATCGAGTTTGTAATTTTGTATTTATCTTTGGTGGATTGCTAAGAATCGCTTCATAACGCATGAACATGACTCAGATCAGACCAAAGTGAAAAAAAAAGGAAAAGAATAATCTTTTTTTTTTCTGTGAAAGAAGAAGAAACCAAAGCGTGGCGGCTCAAACTCAAACTCCGTGTAGGAAAATTCCGAAACTACCCTCTAATAATGAGGTTCTTGATTCTGTTGAGTATTCTCGTGAACAGCGAACCAGCTTAGTTACGGAGACACGTAAGAAAAAAGATCTGACAATTTTCTTTCTTTTCATCTCTTTCTTCGGTTAAGGGTTTTACTGTTTGTTTTGGTCAGAGTATTGACAAGAAGCCGATCAACTTCTCAATCATCATCATCATCATCAGAAGAAGAAGAACTACACTTTGAATCTTTGTTTGACTTCCCTGATCGACTTGTAAGCCTTTTCCGATTCTCTCTGTTCATGTTACAGAGTATATAACTATCTTGATTACTCAATATGTGATTATCTTTATGACTTTTTTTAACATATTTGCATGCAATGATGTTTTCTTAAAGAAATATGAAAAAGGCATAACAATGATTCAGATGGATAGTTCTTGAGTAATGATCACCCATGCTTAGCTCTGTATTTTACATGGGTCCAAGGCGTTGACATTTGCTAAAGTATCAACCTTTTGATATTAGATTGATTCATATATGCTTTCTTGATCATAATGATTGATAGGTTTTACCAACATCAAGGGCCTGAAGATGAGGCCTGAGTTTCCATGGCTATGGAAGGTAGAAAGCAGACGTCTTCTATGGCTTTTGGGGCTCACATTTGCTCTCATCGTCACCTTTCAATACATCGAGCTTCCTAACACTATCTCCTCCCTCTTCTCTTCCACCAAGATTCCCTTTTCAAGAGATGGCCAGCATCAGAATGGTAACTTAGCTCCAGCTATGGCCCCGAGCTTTTCCCAAAAGAATGCTACTTTGGTGGATGGTTCTGGTGGAGACGATGAAGAAGTTGAGGTTGATAAGATCTTTGACAGCAGAGTAAACGCAACTCCTCCCACCGTTTCACCTTCTCAGGTCAAAGAAAACGCACCTGCACCTGCAGCTAGTGCAGAGCCCCCTGCTGCATTACCTCTAGTAAAGGAAAACGCAACCGCACCTGTGGCTAGTGTCAAGCCCCCTGCTGCATTACCTCTAGTAAAGGAAAACGCAACCGCACCTGTGGCTAGTGCTAAGCCCCCTGCTGCTTTGCCTATCTTAAACCCGTCTCCGGTTAAGAACAACGCAACTAGTCAAGTACAGGATCAGAACTCAACTAAAACAGATGTTCCTGATGCTTCTGATCCTGTTGTGAGGTTTGTTCCTGACGTTAAAGAGAACACAAAAATGCCTGATTCAGGAGTGATGTCAATATCAGAGATGAGCAAGCAGCTGCGTCGAAACCGCATTTCTCATAACCGTCTAGCAAAGGTTTCATCATGATCTTGATATTAATTCTTACATAACAGGTAACAAATAGCATGACGTGTTTCGTCTTTTCAGAAACCAAAATGGGTTACTAAACCTGACATGGAGCTTCTACAAGCAAAGTATGAGATTGAGAATGCACCTATAGATGACAAAGACCCTCTCCTCTACGCTCCTCTTTACCGCAACGTCTCCATCTTCAAACGGTGAGTCTCTTTTCTTTATTTTTTTTCCTTTTCTTGAAGCTCATGTTGTGATGATAGTGTGATTGATGTATTGAGTTCCTCAGGAGCTATGAGCTGATGGAGAAGATGTTGAAGGTTTATGTTTACAAAGAAGGAGACAAACCTATAATGCATAGTCCAATACTGAGAGGGATATATGCATCAGAAGGCTGGTTCATGAAACTTATTGAATCAAACAACAACAAGTTTGTCACAAAGGATGCTTCTAAAGCTCATCTTTTCTATCTACCCTTCAGTTCTCGGATGCTAGAGGTCACTCTATATGTACAAGACTCACATAGTCACCGTAATCTCATTCAGTATCTTAAAGACTATATAGACTTCATCTCTGTGAAGTACCCTTTTTGGAACCGAACTTCCGGTGCTGATCATTTCCTTGCAGCTTGCCATGACTGGGTAATGACTTCTCCTCTTTATCATGACAATCTTTTGTCACATTTTCTACATAATGATGCCATCTTTGTGACATTCTCAGGCGCCTTCAGAGACACGCAAGCACTTCACAAAGAGTATAAGGGCACTATGCAACTCTGATGTTAAAGAAGGCTTTGTCTTTGGTAAGGACACATCATTACCAGAGACATTCGTTAGAGATCCCAAGAAACCATTAAGTAACATAGGTGGAAAGTCTGCCTCCCAGAGGCCAACACTAGCTTTCTTTGCTGGTAAGCCTGATCATGGTTACCTTAGACCAATCCTACTCTCTTACTGGGGTAACAACAAAGACCCTGACCTGAAAATATTCGGGAAACTTCCAAGGACTAAAGGAAACAAGAACTATCTTCAGTTCATGAAGACTAGCAAGTACTGCATTTGTGCCAAAGGGTTTGAAGTGAATAGTCCAAGAGTGGTCGAGGCTATATTCTATGATTGTGTTCCGGTTATTATATCTGATAACTTTGTGCCCCCGTTCTTCGAGGTTTTGAACTGGGAGTCCTTTGCTCTCTTTGTGGCGGAGAAAGATGTACCTAACTTGAAGAAGATTCTCATGTCTGTTTCGGACCGTAGGTACAGGCAGATGCAGATGAGGGTTAAGAGAGTGCAGAAGCACTTTCTGTGGCATGTTAAGCCTGAGAAGTATGATATGTTTCATATGATTCTTCATTCGGTTTGGTTTAACCGGGTTTTTCAGATTTCTGTTTAGTTAGTTTTGTGATTCAAAACAATTCATTGTACATTTCTTTTTACACAGATAAAATTCTGTTTATAAAAACAATTGGTCTCGTTTGTACATGTTCTTTTTTTTTTTTGTAATTTCTACATTTACATGTTGAGTAGATTGAACCGGTATGGATAATTAATGATAAAGTATGGTGCAGGTTTATATTCAATTCAGGAGAGATAAAGCAGAGTTGCATGTGAGAAACAAGAAACTGCCATTTTTGCAGAAAACCAATCTCAGTCTATACGAATTTCTATGGAGTTATCATCTTATATTTCTTCTAATTTTGATGAATTTATTTTAGTCATATCACCTTCTTGGAAAAAAAAAATATACAGAGAAAAGGGCAATAAATGGAGATGGTGAGGTTTGACGTTACAGGAGACATGTTTCTTTTCAATATGTTTTGTCTTTCTCTTACATAAACCTTATCATTTCCAACTTTTCAGTATTTTTTTAACTTTTCACCAAACATATAAGTATATGCATACAACGCAGCATGGGAGAAACGAAACTAGGAAAATAACTTTATGGTTTAACAGTGATCCTATTGAGTATAACTATTAACTTTTCACATAAAACTAAAGTATAATAGGTGTTTAGATCTTTTTTTTTCTTCACATACCAAAGTAAAATATTGAGTGTGACTGGATAAACCACTTAACGTTAGTAAATTACAGTAATAAAATGTTCAGCTGAGTTACTCTATTTTGTCCAATCAAGATAAATGTTAATTCAACCATCTTACGCTAGAAAAGTACTCCTTCCGTTTTTCTATATTTTACGTTATAGAATTATGTACATAAATTAAAAAAATATTTATTTATTTTAATTTTTTAAACAGAAAATCATTAATTTTTTACCTAACTACAATTTAACCAATAAAATAAAATTTATAATATTATTGGTCATCTAACGTTAATTACCAATAAAATTTTCATAAAAAATTGAAAACGTCAAAAATTGAAACAAATTTTCTTTTAAAACGTCAAATATTAAAAAAATAGAAGGAGTATAAATGTATAAGTAAATGTAAAAGAATGCATTTCTCTTGATTACGTGTGAGAAAAAGTTTACTACTGAGTTTCATTTTTATTTTTTCCACAGTTTTACTCTGGTTAGTGCCAGTCACAGACTCTTCTTACGTATGAACTATTGAAACCATTATGTTTTGAATGGTTAACATGCGGTTCAAAAATAGCTTATAATGTATTACAAAAAAAATAATGAAAAAGAGCTTAATCTTTACACGAAAAACAATGTAAATCAACCGTAAAAAACTGCTTTTTGAATGAATAACATAAAGCACTGACTGACTGTAGAACATTTACTACAGTACCACTGCTGTACTGCACAACATTTTGTCTGCTCATCATTCACAACCGGAACCTTAACCTTAAAATTAGGAATAATTATAAAAATTAAATGAATATAAAATAGGCTGCTCATGTTGTTTTTCATAAGGTTTTTAAATTTATTTACCAACCCTTCATTAATTTGACGTACTATATGAAACACCTTGTTTAAAAATATACTCATCAAATAACCGCTTTTGGTCCCAGAATTGAAGAAGGTGACAACGTCCGTCTGGTTTCATTATTACAGGTAAAAATATCTACATGCTGATAGACGTGTCGACTCTTTTAACACAAAACTATAGACGAGTCGTTGATAGGAGTAATCTTCGCATAATTCGCATAGATAAATGAAATATTGGTTTATAATCTCCAAAAAAATTCAAAAATTTTATAATTAAAAAAATCCTCAATTTTTTTTTTTTAAAATTAATAAATCTTACTAAATTGGTTAGGACTCTTCTAATCTCAAAACCGCCCCTAATCGTCTACATATAGAAAGCCATGATTCAGTATTCTTAATGGTTCACACCATCATTGTGTGCTAGTGTAAGTTGGATTCTAAAAGACAATTATTATGAATTTTACGCACAAGAAAAAACATTTTGCCTTTTTCATACCATCATTGCAGAATGAATTTCAAGCATTACTTTTAGACGTTTACAATGCTAATTGCCTATAAATGCATGGTGATATATTTGTGAAAAGGTTATGCTCAGTCGTTATCACTTATTTCTACAATCAACCATAGAGAGACATCATTTACCAAGAAGATATATATATGCACACTGACATCCACATAAAATTTTAGAAAAGCAATTTAGTACAATGAGATTTAGACATTGGTGGTCCAAATTTTGAATAATTTCGTGTAAACATAAATGAAACTGGTCACTGATTAATGTCGTCGACAATAATTATAGTCCTTTTATATATGTTCTGCCCCTAAGTTTTAAAACCCATTGTCATATAGTAAGTGACTATTTATTGTATGTGCTTATAAATCATTAACCTAGATAACGGGATGAAGAACCAATCACTTTATTTCAACCTTTTTTTTAACACTACTTTATTTCAAAAATCGTTTTATGCTACTATGTTTTTTTTTTCAAATGTCATTATATGATTTCACTCGAAATTTTGAAACTAATATAATAATGTTAAATATAATAGAAAGAGAAAGCCAAATTTATTTTCAAAAAGCATACTAGCTAGATTTTTTTAATTAAATGTTAAAAACCATAATTTGAAATAGATGGAGCAATCATGCATAAGATTCTAAGATAATAATCAAATGGGCTCCAAAACTAATTCATTAAATAAAAGCTGGACACACACACTAACAATACTAAAACTAGTTACTGCAAATAATTATTTGGATTAGAATGGTCTCTTGTTCTTCCGTTTATAATACTATCGACAAACAATAACATCGGTCGGTGAATTCCTGTAGCATAATGTCGACAAATTGCAAATAATTGAGTTCTACTGTTGCATGCATATATATATATATATATATGAATGGGGACCAAAACGACAACCATAGGCGCGTTTCGTTGACCACACCTCACTCCTCTAAGTAAGCAAGAAAGTTATGGGCATGCCCTACATTTCCAGAGGTCTCTCTTCGACCATTTGTTTGCCTCTCAAATCATACAACTTTGGTTCTTTTCCCAATGTTCTCCCATCGATAAGCTTTTTTTTCTCCCGTCGACACAAAACGCCTTTTTTTCCCTTCTTTGTTCTTTACTTTTTCTTCATTATTATAAGTTTCATTTTAATACAAAATTTTACTCTCTCCGTTTCTTTATAATTGACGTTTTAGGAGAAATTTTTTGTTTCAAATTATTTGACGTTTTCAATTTTCTATGTAAAATTTATTAGTAATTAATATTAGATGACCAATGATATAATAGCTTCTATTTTATTATTGGTTGAATTGTGGTTAGGTAAACAATTAATAATGTTTTTGTTTAGAAAATAATAAAAAATTAAATGTTTCTTAATCTACGTGAATAATCATAGAACGTCAAATATAAAAAAAACAGATGGAGTATTTATTATTTTTATTTCTATTTTTTTTAGTTAGTTTTGTAAAAAAAATGTAAATAATGTAATTGCATGCAAACATATTGTACTCGGGATATGTGACGATGCGCTAGTTTGACAAAAAAAATCCTTTTGATGATGAGAATGTGATCTGTCTAGCTGAAAATTCATCCACAATAATCCTTGTATAATTCCCTAATCACCAATGATAGGTAGGTTTGGAATGATTCAATCTGATTAAATTTGGGTAGATACATTGAACTTGTAGTTTTTTTATTTTATTCTCTTGAGTACCTAGAGCATGTAACATGGATCTAATGAAAAGTTGAATGTATCTAGTTTAGTTTATTATGCTTAAGAGGATTTTGCTTTTCTTTTGCTTGGGGTTGATTTTTTAAATTTAGTATTATTTTTGCTTGAGAATCATAATTTTGGGGGATGATTTGTTTCATAGTATTGATACGTTACATGTGTTATCTAAGACTATGGTCATGGATTATAAGTTGAAACAAATTGAGAAATTATAATGCTGTTTTTTTTAATGAGTATAAATGCTGTTTTTAGGAACTGCAAAGTTTGTTTTGAACACATTGCTCAATAGTAATCGCGAGTTACAAAGAGAGTTAGGAGATTATAATTTTGTTTGGTAGCTAATTCAAGCACAATAACAGTCAGCTTTAAAATTATTTTTAATTAAACTCTTGTTTGTCCATAGAATATACCATATATAGCATCCTTAAGTAGCTAAAAATCATTTTCCATCCAATTCATATCCCGTGTTCTAGACGTTTTCAGTCACGCCACACACGGTTATGACCTTATTATAGACGTTGAGTAGCTTAAGTGTTTGACAACTATTTAATGTGTGATTGACCCCTAAATATCTCCGCTAACAAACTCAAGACTCAACCATTAAGTTCGCTTTTCAAAGACATAAGATAGGACCATCAAGAACTATTATAAACTGTTAACATCTTTAATTGTTGGCCATCCACCAAATGAATAGCGACTTACAACTCTCTCTTACCTTTTATTAGTAATTGCCACAACCATATTAATAGCAATTTTAAATGCATGTATGCATACTGATCATGCGGTTAAGGAACACAAAACGTCGTTCCTTGCTACCACTCGATTTAGTATAATATAAGTTCATGTTCAAATTTGTAACTAACCACTTTTCGCTAGATTTTTCTTTAAAACTTGGATGTTAGACTAGTTCCAGAACATTTTAAAAGTTATGTAGAATACATTATAAAATATTTAGAGATAACTTAAACAAATAAGTGTGCAAAAAAAAAAACCCGAATAAGTTGCCATACTTGGAACCATTCTCAAAGCTAACCCTACCCATGAACAAATTTGGAGATATGAGTTCACATATGTGACAAAGATTTATGAACTAGTATTTAATTTTGGATTCGAACATTCTTTTTATTACACCATTATTAATAACAGAAAATATTATTTATAATTAGTTTTACATGGATGCTAATGCGACACTCCAGAATCAAACCTTCAAAATCATTAAAAATCAGATGCGGTCAACCAGTTGACTACAAATATATTAACTATTGTTTACAGTTTTGGTGTTAGATCATTAAAATGCAATACATGTTTAAGAAAGTAAAACATGTTATATAACTTCTCTCTTTAGATATATATAGGTCGATCAAAGGGAACAAAAGATGCACGTAGCTTTGATGAAAACGTGCACGCGAAAATGTTAAGACCACACAGTTTACAATCTCCAATCTAAGCTTTCAACTTAGAATTTATGTGAATCCTTTTTATTGTACATTAGAGGACCTCATAAGCTATATACATATACAGACCTATATATATATATATGCTCGGCCAAAATAAGTTTTTAATTTTTTTATATGGAGATAATGTTTATGTAGTGACAAACATGATGATGCATTGAGATCACGACCAGGGATTATTGAACAGTACATTGAGTTGGAAACTTAAAATAACTAAAAATAGTTGACAAACTATATCTCAACACGAAGGGAAAATTCATAAAATCAATTAAAAAGTCGTGATCATGTATTATATAATGAAAGAATTATTCAGTCGGCAGTACAGAAAAATAATTTATCTCATTATATTGTTGTTTTCTTAATTATAAAGGGAACTTTTATTTATTTTGTTATTAAGATTTATTCTAAAGGATGCAATTTGCTTTGTGAAATGAGAAATATATTATTAATTGCATATTAGATCCTTTTCTCTTACGTATTTGCGTTTGTTCTAACATTATTTTCTTTAATCTTGAAAATACAACCTTTAAGAAAAAGAAACATTAGGGCTGGGTAATAGAATAGCACTATAACACTAATGAAACTGAAGAACCACTTTAACTAGACAGGATTTATTTATGAATGATCATCGAATGCTGAAAATATTTTTTAGATCAATGATGTATTATTTTCTAAATCTATGTTAAACATAACATATACATTATAATAAATGGAGTATTAATTGCCATTCTTGTATATATAAGATATTAATTTTGATATATTTTACAATTCATCAAATGAGAAAAATCATTTTCGAATGTTCTATATGATAATTTCAGATGAGACCAAAACTCTCTTCATCTATATAGCATACATATTTATTTTTCTCTATATTAAAAAAAAATTCCTCAATAAAACACATCTTTCACCCTCGGTAGTAAAGAAAAACAAATCGAAAGAGCAAAACAAGTAAAATCTCTTGAAGTTTTTTTTTTTTTTTGGGTAAAGGCAAATATGGATTTATTCTGTTGTCAATTTGTCATGATCATCAAAATCAAATTTAGCCCGTGGGTCCTTTCTTATATTACTTTTTTTTTTTTTGCAAAAGATCCTTTCTAATATTACTTACTAGTCTGAGTGAAATATTTGTCCCATATCTTACTTTACCCCTACCACACCCCAAAGCAAGTTGTTGCATATAAATAAAGAGAGTGATTGAGAAATGAAGACAAATACCCATCAAGCTATGTCTCTCACTTTCTTTCATTAACTCATTCCCAAAAATAATACATTTTGTTAAATTCTGAAACTTTTTTCTTTCACTTCATTCCTTTTCACTACCCAAAACCTCCAAAATCCAAAAAAAAAAGAGACAGTAGTTAATGTGACATTGGTGTTTTTGTTATAAAGCTCTTGTTAAAAGTAAAAGATCACCAATGATAGGTTTAGAGAGTACGTCCAAGAACTCGATCACTAACTCAGTGAGTCAAGAAACCAAGAAAGAGAAGACGAGTCCGGTTAAAGATTCCGGTAAGCGTCCGGTTTACCGAGGTGTCCGAAAGAGGAACTGGGGAAAGTGGGTGTCGGAGATAAGAGAGCCGAAGAAGAAGTCTCGTATATGGCTAGGAACGTTTCCTTCACCGGAGATGGCGGCGCGTGCACACGACGTAGCCGCTTTGAGCATCAAAGGGGCCTCCGCGATACTCAACTTCCCTGACCTGGCCGGCTCTTTCCCAAGGCCAAGCTCTCTCAGCCCTCGAGACATCCAAGCCGCAGCTCTCAAGGCCGCACACATGGAGATCATCATGACCACCTCACACTCTTCTTCTTCATCATCTTTTACGTTTTCTTCCTCACAGTCTTCTTCTTCGCTGGAGTCTCTTGTGTCTTCTTCAGGGACTGGCTCTGATGAGCTAGGGGAGATTGTTGAGCTACCGAGTTTAGGATCGAGCTATGATGGCTCAACTCAGCTAAGTAACGAGTTTATTTTCTCTGACTCGGCAGACTTTTGGGTTTATCCACCTCATCAGTTGTTAGAAGGTGATTATGAGATGATTCCTGGCTCATCATTATCACTGGATTGGGATCTTCCAAGACTGTTTAATTATTGAGTTATAATCATATGAAAAACTACTTGTAATGATGTGTTTTAACTACGTTTTAGTGAAACCCTATATTTTGTGGTGGGGTGAGTTTAGGGTTAATTGTCTTTGATCCTCTTTTCTCAATTTGCGTGTGTGAATGTGTGTGAGGTAGTGAGTGTTCCATATATGAATACTTGTACATAATTTCCGTTTTTTTTTAAGTCAGTGTGGAAATTTTGTAAAATAAATAATATTGGACTAGTAGCCAATGCATTCCGAGTGCATGTTGTTGATTCGAGATTGATCATTATTCTTTTTTTCTCCAATGCAAATATCTCATTAAGAATAAATTAATAGATAATTCTTTCAAATAATAATTTTTAAGTTTTTTTTAACCAAAATAGCATTAAAAAATTGAAATATTTTTTTTTTGAAAATTTAAACTATTAATTTTTAAAAAAAAATTGTAACTCTGAAATTTCAACCCGTAACTCTAAACATTAAATCTAAATTAATTAATCATAAGAATATAAGCATATATTTACATTTTTAATAAAAATTATTTTGGTTATTTTCTCTTTAAATGTAATTTTTGTGACAAAAAACTTTTTTAAGAGTATTGTAGGGTATTTATCTAAATTAGTCTTGACCAATGGTTTTTTCTGTTTACATTCTTTTTTCAACTATCATTCCTTATTCGATGGTGTTTTGTATATATCTGGTGACATATATTAAGATAATCAACAGCTAAATTATTTTGCATTAGACTCTTATTGTTATTAATTAATCAATATTGTGGCTTTTACTCATTGCATTTCCTTTAGCGACCCAATACAAAAGAATCTCTTCTTCTGTCGTTCGAGCACTAAGAGTAATACTATAATACAAGTAGCAATAGTTTAACTAGAATATACAAATGTGTTAATAAAAGTGTAATGAATGGTTCAAAATGAATTTAATTTGTTTTAGTCACAATCTTACGTCTCTTTTCTTTTTGTTGTTGAACGAAAGACTATATACTTTATAACTTCAATGCTTAACTGTAATTCGAATCTGTCGCTATCCACTAATTTTCTTGAGTAGACATAGGTTAAAAGAAGAATCTATTGAAATGACTTCTACATAATCAAGATTAACGTAACTGAGGAATGTAACACTGAACACATATATACATGGCTCCTTGAACATAATCTTGTAATTTTTGGGAGTTTAACAACGTAGTGGTATGCCTAGAACTAAAAAAAAAAATTCATATATTCCACAACATAACATGTAACCTAATGGTTTATGGTAATATTGTTTTTATGTCACATTAATTATTTTGAGAGAAAAATACTTATTAACCCTTTCTCAAAAAAAAAACTTATTGATATAGCTATTTTTGTGATATTTTACTAGATTTGGAACTTAAATTAGGTATCTAATCATTTTCACTTAGCTAGCATTCATATTCACAGAGAACCAAAAACAGTGCAAACAATATACCAAAAAAACAATGAGACTAAAATAAAACTGAATAAGTTCGAATATCTTCGAATAATATTCATAACCTTTAAAAAAAGCAGAATGAACTTTTTAGACATACTATTAATTTGAAACTTACTTTTTTCTTGCTTGCCATTTCAAGGATGCTCTCAATAATTGTATTTGTGAAAGATAGTGGATAGTGGAGTCTGATATAGTAAGGAAAGTATATACTATGTGCAAAACCTTAATTTTATATGTTTTGTCCTGATAATACAATATTCAGTTTTCCGCTTTGTAAAAAAGCTGACATCTTTTGATTGTTTGGAAATTTTGTAATCAACATCCAGGTTATAATAATGGATTAAAACTACATTAGAATAATGCAAACTTCAAAGCCCTTTATTCTTGTTGCTGCTTTTATTTGTTTTAATTGTATGTTCTAGAAAAGTTTAATATCATCATCTGATATATTCCTCCTACAATATTATATATTGTTCGTTTCAATAATCAATATTAGTTTAAGCCTAAATGTATTAGAATCTCCTCTATGACTCAAATCTGAAATCTGCAATATTTTTAGTAGTCCTGAAAGCGTTACCGTCATATATGATGATGCCTTCATATATGATGTCTCTATAATTATTAATTATTTCCATTCAAGTAAAAAATATAAATGATTTCTACTAACTGTATAGTTATAAACTCAACATAAATAAATATATCATTATCATTTTCTATGTGGCAATTAGATCGACAGAAAACAGCAGTGATTATTTGGGGAAAAGAATGAATAGAATTTCCCAAAAGAATGAAGGGACGCTTTTACTTTGGTGTATGGAAGAGTAATGTAACAAGTGAAAAAACTGTGAGTCATTTTGTTTATACTCTCTCTTGGACCTGGACACATTCATCCAGCACAGAAAAACCGTCCAAACTGAAATAAGGTTCGGTTTTGGAACCTATCAACTATTTGAACCAACTTTATATTTCTAGAACCAAAAAATCAAATCGAAACGAAAACTAAATAAATATATGAATTTCTATAATATAGTTTATATACTTACAAATGTTAACTATATATGGTTTTAAATAATCAAATACTTAAAAATATTATTAATAAATGAAAATATCCAAAAACCAGATTACCAAATATTTTTAGCAAACATATTTAATATTATCCAATTTTTATCTGAAAATTCTCAAAAAATTATATTTAAATCGAAAACTCAATTTTTTTATTTTTAACGTGAACTGCCGAAAAATAGAACAAAACCAAAATCAAATGGGATCCAAACTTATTTCAGATATTAGTCAACTTCTAATTTGTTACCCGAACAAAACTGAAACGAAGTTTCTAAATAACCAAATGGATCATAAGCCTCTAGAATCAAAAAAATCAAAAGAACGAGACCATAATTGAACCGAGAACCAAATGCCCATAGCTAATCTTTATGTTTCATAAATAGTATCAGTTTTTACAAAAGTATGTCTTTTAAAAAAAATTAAAGCAATTTATACTTATTTTAAGTATAATATTAATTACAAAATAATTTATCTTATAAATCATTTTATTTATTTCAAACGCTATTAGTTAAATAGATATAGTTATTAAAATTTAAATATATTTAAATTTTAATGTGAAAAGTGTATAAGTGATAGTTTAATGTTTTAAAGATCTCTAGACGGTTTTTAGTATTCTTATATAAGATTATTGTTTAGTCGGGTGTTTAAGTTGATTTTTTGAACAACTAGACCAATTTTTTAATAAATGGATTTGAAAAATTATCATACCTGATTTACTTAATAGAAAGACGTCTAAGCGCAATGTATACCAATTTTTAGAACAATATGTAGAAAAAAATATAATCGATGAGTCATGGTTTTTAGTGATGATTGAAAATTTAACGGTCCACTCTATGTCCAATGAGGAGGTAGATTTTAAGAAATAATATAATGAGAAGTAGAAATGGTCAATAATTTGTTGAAAAACAAATTTGTTCAATGCTCGTGATCAGAAAACAATTCATGCATCTTTGTTTTACATATATTTTTATATATCTATTATTGCAGAGTTGGCAACAAAAACTAAAGAAAATTACATTTTATAAGACTTTTTCAATTGGTTAAAAAGACATTTTATAAGAATATTAAAATTCGAAATGACATTGCAACGGTGGTTGAATGATATGATGGCACAGTGCTATCATTTGAATATAATATAAAAGAACAGACATATTCGACTACCGCAATGTTTATGATAATTAAAGATGAATCTGTGAAGAAACAAATACTGTATGTTTGCAGAAAAAGAAGAAGAAATTAATACTGTATACCAATCAGGCTTTCATCGTGACAACAAGCGGTCGAAGAAAAAAGAGAGGTGCGGCGAACTAAAATAAAAAATTGTGATAATATAGAGAACAAAAATGTCTTTAATTACATCTCTTCATTAATTGTAAGAGAAATTTTAAGTTTACCGTATTACTTATACAATTATTTTTATTTATTTTTATTAAATAAATATTTTATTCATAAAAAGTAAAATACCTTTATACTCTTAATATTTAGATATATAACTATAAATAATTATTTAAATAAATACAAATATATACTTTTTTACAAATTTTGAATTATAAAATTTCAAACTTTTTATAATTTATATTGAAAATTTTGTTCAGAATTTTCTTTTAATTTTTTTAAACTGTTTTTAATTTTTAATTTTAGTATTTATTTATGTATTTTTAAAAATCTTAAACTTTTCTTTTAAATTTAGATTGCTTACAATATGTAATTGTATGGTATAAATCTCTTAACTATATCTCTCTTCAAGTTTTCTGCATGTTATGTATAAATAAATTATAATATTTATATGATTTAACAATGAATACAGCACTAACGGTTTTCTTATAACCCTTTTAACATGATGTATACAGGGTTCAAAAGTCAAAAAGCCAAAAATTTTGTCTTTTGACAAAATTAACTAGATAGGGTAATACATACACTAAGTGGGCCATTGAGTTCAAATGTAAGCACAAAAGTAAAAAGTAAATGCGATCGTACGTCGACACGGATGTTTCGTCATGTGTACGTACGTCGACACCATTATTATACTTGTACGTACACACATAACCCAAACAAAACAGTTTTTTTTTTTTAATTCAAATTTGTCGTTAATGGTGGCAGTGAATCATTAGGCGACAATTACATAGTCATTGTTGCAGTATGATTTACTACATAAATATGATTCAATAAAGATAGTAAGATACAACGAAACATATTATTCCCACCCGTTTTTAATAAGTGTTATTTTTATATTTTTCAGATAAATTAAAAGATTTATGTAGGAAACTGATATATTCATATTTAATGTACAATTAATTAAATGAAAAATAAAAATTTATTAGTTATTCAAAAGATTAGAAATAGATATAATGTACAAAATTATATTGAAATTGCAGAATGATATTTTTTTGAAACAAAAAATTTAAAAACTAAAGTGATATTTATTATAAAAAAGAAAAAGTAAATTAGTAATAATCCTATGATAAAAAATTCAGTTATTTCAGATTAACGGATAATCTCGTAATTCGAAACATCAAGCTCTAATTTTTTTATTTTGCTGCATTTTTCTTAACCGCTTGTTCAGGATAAAAACTTAGATTGATAATATTTTTTGGAACTATACTATTTTATGTTTTGTTCTTTGTATTTATCATAATTATTATTAATAATATTAGTTCAATTATAACAAACTAGTTTAAAGATTATTCGCAGAGATTTTTTCTCACCATTTCTGTAAACCTATCACATTAAAATTCTATCAGTAGGTTTTACCTCCCACGATTATTAAAAGTAAATATAATTATATACTTTTACTGGCTTAGTCACAACTCAACAGTTACAACTGATTCATAGCCGGGCCACAGACGGGCTTGGACTGGTACAAGTGTTTTTCTCTAGCCAAACCATTTGTTCGAAGATTTAATTTCCAACGATAAATTTTTAACCGGTCTTCTTAAACATTTATTGTAGTAATACCACCAAGATAGTTCGTTTTCTCATGCCATCAACAGGTAAAGCACTTCCACACTCTTAAGTAAATGCCAAAAAAAAGTAGAAGCATCACCTCAATACCATTTCATTGACACATGCGAAATGTAAAATGAGACTACAAGCAGACGTAGTTCAGGGAAACACACAAGTTACTACGTGATGAGACATCAAACATACAAAAAGTCTTTTAAGTTTTGTAAAGAAGAAACAAGAGAGATTATTGTTCTTGATTTTCATCCCTCTGTATCTACAATGCACATCTCTTTTAAATCAAATACTTCAGGCATTCTCTACACCAGAAGTAACAGAGGTCTTGATTTGCATCAATGAGTCCTGCTTACACAAGCTTGGTTTCTTATTGAAGCTAAGCTGTTTGCTGACATTAAGATCTTCACCCTTAATCATATAAACGTTTCTAGGTGCACCATGGATGGTGAAATCAGCTGGGTACCTATTGACGCTGCACACAGAACGTCCACAAGTGCTCGTTGGAGGACAAGTAGAGATGTCTTTGTGATTTTAAAAAAAATTATAGTATAATTTTTGATCTGTTAGTGTCATTGTCAAAAAAAATATTGGCTGAAAAAACATTCTTTATATGTTAAAGATAGATATTCTGGAGAAAAATTAACCCATTTTGCTAGGTCTGGACATTCGGATCGGATCAGGTCGGGTCTTGTCGGATCCGGATTTTTCAGATCTTAGATATTTAGATCCAATAAGATAATTACAATTTAGCGATTAAGATCTGGTTCGGGTCATGTCGGGTCCATGTTGATTCAGATTGTAGATAGTTAGATATAATAGTAATTAGAATTTATTGGATCATGTTCGGTTCCAGATCGAATTTTATTCGGATCTTGTTTAGTCCGGCTCCAAAAAAATTACCCAAAATACAAAAATACCTAAAAATATTTAAATATCTCGTAAAAAATCTGAAATCTGATCTAAATATACGAAAACTATTTGAACTTTTACCCGATTATCGGAATTATATTTCTGAAAATCTAAAATTTTATTTGAAATCTTAAAACATTAATTTATAATGATTTTAGAAAAAATATATTTTTTGTGAAAAAGGTTGATTTTTGTTTGGACAACCAAGGTTAAAAACAGGGCTAGTCGTGGGCATATTATCCTAAACCCGAAAACCGAACCGGAACCGAACCGAAAAAACCGAGACCGAAATCGGACCGAAAATTTCAAAAACCCGAACGGTTCCTATATTTCTAAATCCGAAAAACCAAAACCGAACCGGGACCGAACCGAAAACCGAACGGGTACCCGAATATTTTAAATATATTAAAATATTAATTATTTTTTATTTTAATATATGTAAAAATATAATTTATAAATAAAAAAATATCTAAAAAAACCCGAACTACCCGAATATTTTGCGTTTTTTTCGAGGTTTATATCGGGTTTTTGGGATTTTTTTCATTTTCTTGGCTTTAAACCCGAACCAAACCCGAATTATTTATAATTCGGTTCCATTTCGGGTTTCATAAAAAAATAGAAACCCGACCCGAACCCGACATTACCCGAACCGAACCGATCCGAAAAATGTCCGGTTCCTAAACGGTTCCTAAACATCCCAACCCGAATAACCCGAAAACCGAATAAACCGAACCGACCCGAACCGAAAACCCGAATGCCCAGCACTAAACAGGGCCTTTAAATTAGCGCGGCGGCGAATAAAAAGGGCGACCACGGTGTTAAGCGACTGCGCAAGTGGTTTGTGTCAATCTCCCTTGGCTGATTATTCAGTCTCCGTCTCAATAATGACGTCCTCGAAGCGAAAGCGCGACGCCGTGGAAAATAGTGCCGACGGTAGCGATACGGGGAACAGTTTCTTCGATATATATGGACCTGAAGTAAACACCTTTTTTCTCATGATTGTTTTCTATTGCGCACATCTGATTTAGATTCTTCTTCTTCTTCTTGGGCAGGCCAAACCAGAACTCGTTTTCAAGACTCCAGAAACAACATTGAACTTACAAGTAGGTTTCACATGTCACAACAATTCCTCTAATTTGATTGTTTAATAATGTAATGAGTTTGATTTGGGTTTGAGCAGGATGTTCAGGGACTTGTGACATGGGTTCTTTCAGAAGGCTATATGCCCAATTGGGTTTTCATCAAGGTATGAACATACAGCTACAATAAAAATTAAAACTTTTTGCGTATGTGTTGATAAGTAGACATATGTTGTCTTTAACCGTTTTGGTTGTATACAGGTTGTGAAGTTTAGATTTTTTTGAGAAGTATAAATGGTATTCAAAGGATATGTTTTTTTTTTTTGGCAGAACAAGCCTCTAATTCCAAAGGTTGTCATGCTCTACCTTCCTGGATTGGATGCAGCTTTGTACTTATCACAGTCTAAAGTACTTGCTAATTTGAAATCTTGTTGTGGTAATCCTATTCCGCTTTTAGCTTTGAGGTTGGTGCTTCTCATTTCTTGTAGCTTATTGAATACAGTTGTTTTGGTTAAGTGTTGGTAAAATATCTTTTGATCTTCTTATCACTCTTTTAGCTGTGTAGTTGATGAGATGAAGACCATTGATACACTCCTTACTTGCAAGGGTAAAAAAAAGAAAGCTGTTACTGCTTCAGTGGAACCACCTCTACTAGTATCTAAGCCAGGTAATGGAAATCTTGTACACTGGAACTGAAACTGTTTTGTCTCCCAGAGATTCTTGATCACTGTTATTTGTGAGGTTTCAATGTTACCACTTACCAGTCATAACACCCTTGGACGGAAAATATAGCTCCAGTTTTTACAATCCTTCTCCTAATATAAGGCCCCTAACAATATAACATCTTTCGCTTGTAGAAGCGTGCAATCTGGTGGGGAAATCGTTCACTGAGCTCACAAAAGATATACCATTCCCTGTTACATACTATACTCTAAGTCGAAAGGAAATGGAACAAAATGGATACAACTTTAAGACAGGTACGAGCTCCTGCTACGTAAAATTAACAGTTTAATTCATGTTTAAGCTGTTAACCTTTTGCCTTTGGATCACATGTTTGATTATTATTCAGAGTTTATTTCTACACTTCCTGCACCATCAGGATCATGTCCCCATGAAATTTTGGCTCTTGATTGCGAGATGGTAAACAACTACTTACTCTTGCCTTTGATAATGATGATTCTTTGTGATATAATCATTTGAGAATAATTGATTTTGTCAAAATATATAAACAGTGATTAATCATCTTGTAAGTTTTTCTCCTCTGTTCTTTTGTATAGCGTCAGTCAGAATGACGCTAGTGTATTTCTTTTCATTTTCTTTCACCCTAGTGTATTACAAAGGATGGTTTGGAGTTGACAAGAGTGACGCTAGTGGATTTCCGTGGACAGGTATCTTCTTCCTTACTTCTTTAAGTTTGTTAAATTTCTACTTTACTAAGTTGCCATGTTGCAATGATGGTGCAGGTTCTATTAGATAAATTGGTCAAGCCAACAAATCATATCACGGATTACAATACAATGTAATCCCTTCTGATATACTTGGTTTGGTTTGTCTCACATACAAAATTAATACAGCACCTGTTTCTAGTACGTCTTAAAAGACATGCCTAAAGAACAAGGTATTGGTATCGGTTTACAGGTATAGCGGAATAACAGCTGCGATGATGGAAGGAGTTACAACAACTATTAAAGATATTCAGGTTTCACGAGATCCTTTTAATTTTTTTTAACATACGGTTTAGGAGTTTTGAAGTGAAGACTTGTAATTAGTTTAGTATATAATAAGAGCCGTTTGCTATGTTCAGGAAGAGTTCTTAAAGCTGGTTTTCAAAGAGACAGTATTAGTCGGACACTCGTTGGAAAATGACTTGTATTCTCTGAAGATCTCTCATAACCTGGTGATTGACACTGCAGTACTATACAAGCATCCACGGTCTGGAGCTTATAAGACAAAACTTCGAGTTCTAGCGAAAAAGTTTCTTGCTAGAGAGATACAGATGTCTGAATCCGGACATGACAGCGTCGAGGATGCAAAGGCAGCCATGGATTTGGCACTAATGAAGATAAAGTATGGTAAGTGGTTCATATTCTTAACCCCACTGTTTCAATCTTGCTCTTCTGTTTGTTCATGTATCCGTTTAAAGTGATGTTCTTTTGTGGCTTCATTTAGGACCTGACTTTGGTTCACCACCCGAAATGATGAGAAAGAAGCTCCTTGACGTTTTAAATGAGAGCGGGAAAACCACTTGTATTGTAGACAATGTCAACATCGTAAAACGATATGCTTCTGAGTCATCAAATTCAGTTCCAGTTTCTTCTGATGATGAAGCACTTTCTAAGGCCATAAAGGAGGTAAAAAGCCTTGTAAAATCCATCCATGCTTTTGAAGTTATTGGCATCATCTTTAAAGAGTTAATACATGTGTGTGTTTGTATGCTTCTAGGTAAAGAAGAAGCAGTCACAATTTGTGTGGACACAATTCTCAGAACTAAATACACATTTCCAGAACAGATCGGATGATCCACAGAAACTAAACTCCAGGCTAGCAGAGAAGATCTCATTGTTGACATGTAGCGATGATGATTCAGGCCTCAAGAAACGCCGCAAAAGCAAGGTTTCACTTGAAACGAAGGAAATCTTGAAGAAATTGGATGAAAGAGTCAATGCCCTTCACGCAGCATTACCCACAAATGCAATGTTTATAGTTTGTACCGGACATGGAGACACATCCATTGTACACAGGTTTGTTATCTCACTTAGTTCAAGAAACAGATACAGTATCACTAATAAATAGAATGGGAGATTGAGTTTGTGATCTGATTGGATGTCTTACTGTCTGTGTTCTTGGTGGTGGGTATGAAGAGTGCGGAAAATGCTTAAAGACGAGAGTGAAATTGCGTTTAGCCGTGAGAAAGTTGTGAAGGTTCTTGAAGAGCTTCAAGCACAAGCCGAAGTAGCTCTCTGTTTTGTAGGTATCAAGCAATAAGCATACACACAGCCAGCCGCCAAATTTTTCCTTGTATGCCTTATGAGCAGCAACCAATAGAGACGCTAGTTAGCTTCAGTTCAGTAATTTTAATTGTTTATTACTCTACAGGCCTCTCATAGAGCTATTTAAATGCTTAAATGGTATTATAAGAGTATCCTCATTACAAAAATCTTACATGAGTTGTGAAAGAGAAATTTCTTAGACAGCACTAAAAATGTTTCGAAAAAGGTTTTTTTTCTAGGATGCAAAAGTTTTTTACCTTTTTAATAACGTCTATTGTAGTCAATTTTTTCTTATGTCTTTGGTTAAAAACTTTGAAAATTTATTGTGAGATTTGCCCATAAAAAGGTAATAAACTGAATATATTAATATACAAAAGTGTCTTAAAATTTAAGATATTTATTCAACTAGAGGTTTCGTTCGCACATGTATTATTAATTACAAAACTACAATTATTTATTATTTATGTTTTCATTTGAAAATTATTATGTAATATATTTTTGAATTTTTATTGTATTTATTATTAATATATATTTATTTAGAATCACTCAGTAATCTCTTTTTAATTATATAAACTTAAAAAATTAACTTGATTAATATTTAGATATGTGTTTTTATTTTAAAATTTGTAACTTTTATTAACAGATATTTTAGATAATGACATAATATATATAGAAATTATTTTTAATTTTAAAATATATTTAGATTTTGGATAATTCTTATATTAATATACAAAAGTGTCTTGAAATTTAAGGTATTTATTTAATAGTTCTCTAAATAAGAAGTTAAAAATTGAAGTTATTCAATTACAATATTACTACTAAAAAGAAATTCATTTATTATAATACTTTTAGTTTTAGTTATCAATTATTAGGTTATTCATAAGATAATTGTTTTAAATAATCTTTTAAATGCTTTTCACCAAAATAGTTTTAAAATTTTAAAATAGTTTTTTTTTTTGAAAATTTTAATAGTTTTTTGCTATAAACCTCACCTCCAAAAACTCACCTAATGAATATAAACTCTAAGTTTAGATTAATTAACACTGATATAAGTGTATATACATCCTTTATAAAACTTATTTTGGTTGTTTTTTTGTTTAAAAGTTATCTTCTTTCTAGATTAGTTAACAATAAGATATAAGTGAATATTTACACTCTTTTATAAAATTTATTTTGATAGTTTTCTTAATTGAAAACTAGTTTTTGTGAAAAAAGTTTTTAGAGTTATCTTTAGATATTTGTCTTATTTTAATTCAATATTTTCTTTTGAGAATCTATGTGAGATCTAGGATGGTGTAAGCAATAAAAGTTAAATCTCATAGACCGTATAAAACGGAATCACTCAGAGAGTCTCCGTTAGCGCCAAATTCCGCTTAGTATCCTCAAAAACCTAGATCGCACAATCCAAACCGTTGATAATCCCTTATCATCTCAGCCGTTAGATCTGGTCATCAAAAATTCAATTTTTTCAAAAAGATCCTTTAAGAGACGAAGAGGAGGAAGAGCTCTTGAGCTGAAGCAGCAAAAAAAGAAGAAAAAAAAAAAATCTCTGATCCTCCGTTTGAAATTTTCCTCTGAATATGGAGAAATCCGATCACGATTCTAATCAGAACCCTTTGGCTCGTCAATTGGATTTCTCCGTCCCGGCGGCGGCGGCGGCTGTGGAAACGAAGGTTATGGATTCTTCTCAGGAAAGTGAGAAGAAGCAGTCGCAATCTCTTCTCGATTCGCAGTTGCTTAGGGAAGATCAGAGAGATGAAGACTTGCCTTTGCAGCCTCAAGCTCCTGAGGATCAAGGGGTAAAGTCGCTGAAACAGGCGTCGGGTTCTCCGGTTAGATCTTGGCAGCCATCAGCGACGGAAGATGTAACGCCGCCACAGAAACCTCCGATTCATCGGTTTGGTAATTCGTTGGGGAAGTATCGAGTGAGGTAACAAACCCTTTGATTATAGTTTTCAAATTTTTGATTTTGGGGAGAGAGATTGTGTGTTGGAGTTAATTAGGGTTTTTGATTGGGTGTATGTAGCAAGCAAGAACCTTTGACACCACTAGGGAAGCAGACGGAAGTTGAGTCTAAGGATGGGACTCCGAATAAGCAGAAGCATTGCAACTGTAAAGCTTCTAAATGCTTGAAGCTGTAAGTGTGCATCTTTGTTGGTGGTGATGATAGCTAGCTAGCTCAATAGACTTAATGAATTGGACCGTAGTTTTTTTTTTTGAATTCTTCAAGGTTTGATGTAATCTGTATAGGTATTGTGAATGCTTTGCGTCGGGATCGTATTGCAATGGTTGCAACTGCTTGAATTGTCACAACAATTTGGAGAATGAGCCCGCAAGGCAAGAGGCCATAGCGGGAACTTTAGAGCGCAATCCTGATGCCTTCAAGCCTAAGATTGCTGGTAGTCCTCATGGAATTAATGATTTGCAGGTTTGATCTTGTTACTTTAATAATAGTGCGTTTAAAGACTTAAACTTTATGCTTGACTACAATTAGTTAGGAGATGGACACCAAAACAAGTAGTTGATTATGCATTTGAAAGGAACCAAGTGTTTGAATTAATGTTTTTTGTATTTCTGTCTCTGAAAAGTTGTTTCTTAGTTACAAATGTTGTTATTAACTGGTTTAGCCTTCAAGCCAAAGAAACAAAAAGGTCTAAGAGACGATTTTTTTTTTTTTTTTGGTATATTTATGGCTGATAGTTTTTGTATACCTCAAAACGACTTGTAGGAGGATGTGCGCCAACTCCTGATCCTGGGAAAGCACAGCAAAGGATGCCACTGCAAGAAATCAGGATGCCTCAAGAAGTACTGCGAGTGTTACCAGGCCAATGTTTTATGTTCAGAGAATTGTAGATGTCAAGATTGCAAGAACTTTGAAGGAAGCGAAGAAAGAAGCGCCCTTCTTCATGGATCACAGCATGTCTCAGAAACCTACATACAACAGACAACCAATGCTGCTGTCAACCGCGCCATCGCCACGTCTGGTTATCTGAACACTCCTGAATCAAGAAAGAGAAAGAGCAAGGACGCTTCATCTGCGGTTCCACACCTTGTCCAAAATCAGGCGGTAAATTTCCAAGTTATTCGATCCTTACTGTAAAATGTGATGGTTACATGTTTGATCTCATGCTCTTTAGGTTCACTTCTTGCATTGAAAGCATATTTCTTGTTCCAACTAGGTAAATCACGCTATAAGGAATGGTGACACTTCTCTATTTTCAATCCCTAACAACAAACCAGTATCGGGATCTCCCACATGTACCTACAGGTTGGCGATATCAACTCCTTCCTTTGTATGATATGCACATTCAAAACTAGCGTAAAACATCCTAAGGATTTATCTTACTGTTTACCTCTATAGGTCTTCTCTGTCAAATACTATCCAGCCGCGTCATGTCAGAGACCTATGTACGCTTTTGGTCACAAAATCGATAGATGTAGCAAATAAATATTCAGGTACATATATCATGTTATTAGATGTAGAGGAGGATATTTTTCTCATATAGTAAGATATCTGTAATTTCTAATATGGGTTTGAGGCGCCAAATGTGAAACAGACAAAAGGAGGAAACAGAAAGACCCTTCACTTGATCCAGGCCAGAGAGATGCTAATGAGAACAATGACTCTCCAGATTGTGTCCTTGATTCTACTAGAGTGGACGAGAAGCCTTTATCTCCAGCAACACGTGCATTGATGTGTGACGATGAACATGTGATCACATCAGAGAAAGAGACATCTGCCCGAGTGAAAACAAGCGAAGAGAAAGAAGACGCAGACACAAGCTCGGAGATTTACTTAGAGAAAGAAAGACAGATCTTGTCGAGCTTCAGGGACTATCTCATTCAGCTCTCAAACCGTGGGAGCATAAAAGGTAAGCTGATTATCGCATGCGAGACGTATCCTTATTAAAAGAAAAAAATTAAGAGCTGGGAGATATGTGCTAAACTAAGACATTGATGATTAAGCAGGAACAAATATCAAAACCAACACAAATCCAAGTAGAAACGAGCCACAAGATGAAGAGCAAGGCCGTCGAGACTCAGGTTTGGGGTAATGCTTAGGGAACTTCTAACCTTTTTAACATATGTTCATGTTACAATTGTTTTAAAGCTAATATAGGAAGATCAGATTATCAGATTAGATTAACTGTTTATTCATACATTGGTGTGAAGATTTTGAGTAACTAATTTGCTAGTTACAAGTTAAACCTCTTAAACAAGTAGACATCACTTCTTATTAAAACCGGTGGACCAAGTTCATACGTATCATCAATAACATTGTAAACCATGTTGAAGAAGAAACATCTTTGTAGCCTTAGATATGAATTGTTAATATTTTCGTTTTCCCAAATCATTTCATTACATATCCAAAGAAAACGTGTATATAGCCCGATGAAGGAAAGGAAAGCAGAGAGGATCATCCTTTCTTAGGCATAGCGGCGAGGCGTGTGTACATGCGTGCCATTGAGTTGAACCCTCTCACATCTCCAGATCTTAGAAGGTTTCCTTTTATTAGCAGCAACCCCAAACAAAAGAAGATGAAATCAGTTTCTTGTTGATACACAATTGCAATAGTATAAACACTATAATAGAGCTGGTACCTGAGTCGCAGTTAAGAGGACTGTCCGCCTCAGGATGAGCCATCAACGCTATGATCGCTCTACACACAGACTGAAGCGTCCACGCAGGGCTCCACGCGTTCTTCAATATGTCGAGGCATATCTCCCCTGTCTACAGAACACAAAAAAGGTGGATAGGAACGAAACAATCTTTAGCCGGAGATTCATTCACATGAATGTTATCATATACCTTGAAATGCACATTGGGATGGAATATCTTGGTCAAAAAACGCACTTGAGGAGGCTGCAAAGGATACGGTTCAGGAACAGCAAATGCAAGCTGAAACACTCCACCTTCATAAGGAGTCTCTGATGGTC
Source organism: Moricandia moricandioides (assembly GCA_905132885.1). Classification (NCBI taxonomy): domain Eukaryota; kingdom Viridiplantae; phylum Streptophyta; class Magnoliopsida; order Brassicales; family Brassicaceae; genus Moricandia; species Moricandia moricandioides. The sequence goes on from CAJHQQ010000368.1 coordinate 38,604, forward strand.
CCTAAAAAGATACAAAAACCAGTTTTTAAAAATAAAAAAACCAAGCTTTCATCTATTTTCTACAAAAAAAAACGCAAGTTTCACCTTGATAAGTGCAGTCCATTTGAAAATGTTGGTATCATCACACACCAATTGAATATCAGGATCAGCTACTTTCTCTCGCTGAACCTCTTTGTACTCCTTGAACAGTCTCGCCCGTGATTGCTAATACATTAAAACCCCATTCCAGAAACTACTTTCGATATCAACTACACAACACGACACAGATTTGTAATAGAGATAAAATGAAAACCTGCATGTCTGAATGATGCTAGTGCGACAAAATTTGCCCAAAGGAGACAGATCGCCAACTGCAAAATTAAACTAATTCTTCAACAAGATGAGATTTTTATTAAAACCCACAACACAAAATCACTCCACAGGGATGGATCAATTAGACGCAGATCCGTATAAACAAAGGTAAAGTATCAATCTCGATCACCACAAATCATCAGTAAATTAAGAAACTTTTGATGCCTAGAAACGAATGAAGGAGCGTGGATTGCGAAATCAAGGAGAATCAATAAAGCTTTTACCTTCAAGATAGAGAGAGAACGAGGACGAAGAACAAACGGCGATGAGATGACAACCTTCACGGCGTGAACCTTCTATGATTGGACAAGAATAAACCGGTCTACTCAATTTATTTAACTCCGGTATAAAAGTAAATTAATTTCAATTAAATCAAACCAAAATCTAAACCAAAGTAAACCGGTTATCGATCTTTAGTTAACCCTAGCTTTACCCTTCTTGTCCCCCCCTTCACCTCTTTCCGTCTCTTTTCTCATTCATCAGCAAAAACATGGCGACCACCTACGATTTCGAAGATGCTCCGACGAACTACGACGACGTTCAGCGTCAGGACGCCGTCTATGACCCGAACTTTGTACCGGATTCCGTTAAGTCGTTCGTGGTTCACATGTACAGACACATCAGGGAGAAGAACGTCTACGACATCCACCAGATGTGCGAGACGTCGTTCCAGACCTTGTCGGAACGCTTGTTCAAGGACACGCCTTGGCCTTGTGTCGAAGCGATTGCTCCTTATGTGGACAATGATCATGTGTTCTGTCTCTTGTACCGTGAGATGTGGTTCCGACACTTGTACGCGAGGCTGTCTCCTACGTTGAAGCAGAGGATTGATTCTTATGATAACTATTGCAGCCTCTTTCAGGTGTTGTTTCTCTCGAATTGATATGGATTTAGCTTGGTCTGAATAGAACTAAGTTAGGTCTGTGATTAGCTTTATGTAATGATTTGGATATGAACTGGTCTCAGTTGAACTAGATTTATTTCTCAAGTATCTGTTTTTTTTTGCACATAGTTTGGTTTCAAAAGAACTAGGTTTGGCCTTTGATTAGCTTCAGTTAGTCATATACTGTTCTGGTAATGGATTGGTGTTAAATTAAGATTCTTTTGATGTATTCTTTAATGGAGATTGCAGTTGAATTTATTAGTTTTCGAAATTTATCTCTTTTATTGTTATGCTTACTATGCGATGTTGTTTGAATGTGTAGGTTGTGTTGCACGGTGTAGTGAATATGCAGCTGCCGAACCAGTGGTTGTGGGACATGGTGGATGAGTTTGTCTACCAGTTCCAAAGTTTCTGTCAGTACAGAGCCAAGATGAAGAACAAAACAGAGCAGGAAATTGCATTGCTCAAACAGAATGACAAGGTATTTTCTTGCTTTTTATTTCTGTTTCTCATAAGGTAGCTTTCATCTGACTGCAACACTATCTTAGGCATGGAATGTGTATGGTGTCCTCAACTTCTTGCAAGCGCTTGTGGAGAAGTCTACCATCATCCAAATTCTGGAGCAAGAGAAGGAAGGACTTGAGCAATTCACTGCTACTGATGGGTACGATTACAGTGGTGGAAGCAACGTGTTGAAGGTTCTTGGTTACTTCAGCATGGTTGGTCTGTTGCGTGTTCATTGCCTTCTGGGAGATTACCATACTGGTCTCAAGTGGTTGCAGCCCATTGACATTACTCAGCAAGGTGTTTACACCAGTGTCATTGGATGCCATATCGCAACTATCTATCACTATGGATTTGCCAACCTCATGTTGCGAAGGTATAACCTCACCTGTATCATTGGATGACATTTAATTAGGAAGCTTGTATGGTTTGTGCTTATATGATTTGGTGCAAAACTTTTGGCAGGTATGTAGATGCGGTTCGTGAGTTCAACAAGATTCTCCTCTACATCTACAAGACAAAGCAGTACCATCAAAAATCACCTCAGTATGAGCAGTTACTGAAGAAGAATGAGCAGATGTATGCTTTACTTGCGGTTTGCCTCTCCCTCTGTCCTCAAACAAAGCTTGTTGACGAATCTGTCAACTCTCAATTGCGAGAGAAGTATGGTGAAAAGATGATGAGGATGCAAAGGTACGACGATGAAGCATTTGGTATCTATGACGAGCTCTTCTCTTACGCATGCCCCAAGTTTATCACCCCTTCCGCACCAAGTTTCGAGGAGCCTCTTGTCAATTACAATCAGGTACTTACTGCAGTTTAAATATTATGAAGAAGACTTGTGTGTTTAACAGTTTTAACTCTTCCCTGCCTTGTTGTATCTATCAGGATGCATACAGGCTTCAGTTGAAGATGTTCCTTTATGAGGTGAAGCAGCAGCAGCTGTTGTCAGGAGTGAGAACGTTCCTAAAAGTTTACTCCTCCATTTCTCTTGCCAAGCTCGCAAACTACATGGAAGTTGATGAACCAACTCTAAGGTGAGGAACCAATGGCAGATAGCTTTAACCAAATGTCTCTCAGCAATGTACTTGACATGTACTAATCTAAACGCAGGACCATATTGTTAACGTACAAGCACAAGACTCATTCAGTTGGTTCTGATGGGAAGATCATCTCCAATGCAGACCTTGATTTCTACATCAACAATGTATGTTTTTCCTAGTTTCTTCCAAATATTAATTTCATCGGTGCTTTTAGATTAGAAGTAACTTTAAAGGTGGTGTGTAAACTGCAGGACATGATCTACGTTGTGGAATCAAAACCCACAAAGCGTTATGGAGATTTCTTCTTACGGCAAATTGCAAAGGTATACTAACTGAATCTAAGATGTTATGCACTGGACATGATAGGAATCCAACTGCTTTTTTCTTTTAAAACTCATTGTGCAGCTTGAAGGTGTGATAAACGACATGGACCGCATCAAGCTGGAATAAGGAATTGTTTTATGTTACCTTGAGCTCTCTTTATTTAGTGGAACAATGTTTTGGTGGTTATCGTCTACCTTTTTATGAATACTGTCATTTTTGATTTTTCTATTGAGTGTGGCATAATTTCACTAGGATTTGGAACTCCTTTTGGAATAACTTCACAAGCAAATCTTCTTTGATACAACTCATTCCTATGAAGATGTTACGAGTTTTCTTTTCTTAGTGCTTCTACTTATATATCAGGAACATATGCTTAAGTAAGAGGTGCATCTCAGCAAAGATATAAGTTAGAAAATGACGAAGAAAGCGTGAGAGTACTTGTATTCTGATATCTTCCATATGTGACTTTTCTTTGTTAGCAAGAACGGTCATCTACTTCTCTGCATCAACTCTCAAGTAATCAAAAAGTTTCAATGTCAGGACTATTCAAGGACAGCAGAAAGACAGGATATTTGTTATGATAGTAAGACACTGGACGAGTCTAAGACAATAGTTATTTTTCTAAGTAAAATTTGAACATACATCGGTTAGTTCTAATCTACAGCGACCATGCGGCACCTTTAAAAGTACTTTTATGACAAAAACAAGATGTGATGTGAGATCATAATAAGACAGATGTTTTCTCGTTTGGGATATTCTACAGTGCCCGGCATTGAATATTCAATACAACCACAATTGTTATTTTGTCTGTCATGTTGCTATGAAATGGAAAAAGGTTTTCATGTCTTTGTCTACATGACCAAGACGATCCACTCTTGACTATATCTCTTCTTCCTACTGATGTTTCGTGTGTTGCCCTTTTTTATTTTCACATAAGATTGCAGTTTTGAGTTTTAAACTAGAGTGCACCTGAAATATCTTAAATATAATCGAGACGTTAGTGTATTTATCATCAAGCGGGGATAGCTCAGTTGGGAGAGCGTCAGACTGAAGATCTGAAGGTCGCGTGTTCGATCCACGCTCACCGCATATTTTTTTCATTTTGATTGAATTTGGTTTCATCCTATTGAACCCGGTTAAACCATATTGACCCATGACTCAAATTTTTTTTTCATTTTGATTGAATTTGGTTTCATCCTATTGAACCCGGTTAAACCATATTGACCCATGACTCAAAAATATTACGGTTCAGTTACTGGTCTGGTTTCAAGAACATTGCATTTAACACATTTGCAGAAAGATGCAAAAACAGGGTATAAGAACTTGCGATAGTTGCATTCTTTTCAAATGATTCCATCAAACAAGAGCCAACTCTTATCGACTTTTATGGATTCATAATGGAGGATGAGTGTGAGATTTGGTAGTCACCCACTTAACAATACATAATTGGTTACTAAAACAAAATTAATAATCGTAGTCTTACTATTGACAGGAACATATTGGATTGTCTCTTAAGCCCCGACGATACGACGCTCAAATAATTTGTAAAATGTAGAACAACCACTAAGTACATATATTTTGTATTATTTTCTAAATTTTTTATCAATATTAAAACCATTGACATCACACTACACTATGTATATTTAAGCAAAAGAAGAAGAAAAAAGACGCTGGCTATTGTTTAAGGACGTGGATATATATAGTCCTACATGCAGACGAAGAACTTTGGACACATCATCTTCTACTATGAACTATCTATGATAGGGCTCCAATCAAATTATACTCCAATGTTTTTTTTTGAAACTTATACTCCAATGTTTATTTATCACAATTAATATTCCTATGTTGATTCGAGAATTTACGCATCCATGCATATTCTTAATTTTAAATCTTGTTTCTGTTCAGTGCCATTTTGTTGCCTCCGTCACATGAAATTCGTTAGCAATACTTGTAATATGTTTATATATATAAATATCTAAATTGTTTGAGTTTTTGTGATATATATATATATATATAGAAGTTTTTTATTATCTTAAATTAGTCAAAATTCATTCAAACATTTTATTCATATAAAGGAGAAACGGTTGTTTTCTTAGTAATATGATTTCTAGGAAAACATGATTTGCATATAACTAGACGTTTTCTTCAAAAAAAACGTCATTTTTTGTAGACTTGTAGACGCAAATAAGTAGTTTTACTTAATTAAGGTTCTGAACTAAAATTGAACCAATTTTAAAAATAAATGTAGCTTAATAATCTATACCAAGCGTTAATAGGTTAATATCATAATACTATCTCGACTAGCCAATATGAACAAAATGTTTATAGTAACAATTAAACTCAGAAAGCATTGAAATTGAGTTTTCTTTTGATGTAAAACTAAAAAAAAAAATTAAGTTTTCTTTTAAGATTATTCCATTAAAGCAAAATCACTTACCTTTTAAATAGTTAATGTAGTTGTAAATACTTTTGGTTAGATTTTTAAAGTTGGTGCAAAATGACCAATAAATAATATCGTTAAATGTTGTTTTTCCTTGTTTGTTTAAGTTAAAGTTTGTTTTGTTCTCCTAAAAAGGCATGTCTTTATCTAATAGATTCAGCATTATGTTTTTTGCATTATACCTGATGGAACATAAAGCCTAAAGGAGATTGTCTTTGGTCATTATGTTTATAACATTTTGCAAAAGTAATCCCTCTTAATTAGTTTTAAATATGTAGAAATGGTTATTTTTTATTATTCGTCGATAAACTATCTCTTAAATTTTGTTTTTTTTTCTATACATACTACAGAAGGATAATAAATCAAGAGAAATGATCTAAAATGATCATGCTTTCTTCTTTGTCACAGCCCCACTTAAACTTATAATCATTACAGATTGGGTAATTATTAGCTACCCTCATTGTTATTAGAAAACTTAAGCACGATTAATTATTCATCACTTAGTTTTTCCTTTCCTATATCATATTTTAAGTAAAGCCAATGAACCTGCCAGCTTGAAATTCCCTTTAAATATAGTTTTTAAAATAGCAAGAACTCATTCTTCCCCCACGAATGTCTCGTGAGCAGAAAAGAAGAAAAAGGGATATTATTAGATAAATGGACCTGAGTGGGCTTGTGATTACCGATGATAGTTCCATCTTAAATGTATTTGTATTTTTCTATAAACAGTTGTTGCTTAAGCTTATCAGAAAATTAATTCTAGCTAGTGGTACCAAATATTATCCAAATTCTCAAAATAGAATCAAAGAAATAGAAAAATCATGAAACAAATTCCTTAGACGAAAAGTTAGCATAGTTCATATATATATTTGTTTGGGAGTATAAACCATTTCTTTGCTATCATCGACAACCTCTAGAGCTTCTAGTGCCCTTTCTTCAATGTTTTCAACTAGATTTTATAATATCCAAATTTGAGCTTCATGCAAGATGGTGTGTAGTGTGTCTTGTGGCGATCTGCTTAAACCATTGTTAACTTTGTAATCTTTATCTTCTAAGTATATAAAATTATTTATGAAAAAGCAGCTGAATACTGTTTTTTCTAAGCCTATCTCTTACACTTACTAAAAAGATAATCGTAAATTTTGATTGCTAACGTCCGTTTTGCGCAATTACACATATGAATCACTATTGAACAAGAAAAACATATGAATCACTAATCATATATCATACCAAAAAAAATACTAATATATAGAAACAGTAGAAAGTAATCGGTGACGAGAAAACTCAATTCCACATTTCCACTATCGTATAATATTATATTATTACCAATTCGAGCGAGACTAGAATTCCCCTATTTCTAGGGTTACTAAAGATTAAGAATAGCATCACTTTAGTGTAGTTTTATGACACTGATCGCATAGCTAATTTTTAAAAGAAGACGGTTTGAACTAACGCCTAGGCTACATTATAGGCACTACAAAGCCTACTAATAATGTCTTCTTTCTACTTTTATTGATCTCATACTTAAAGTCAGTTCCCATGGCCTTTTCAGATATCAGCTTTGATTATATTATAAGTTGGTATTTTGCCTTATTGCACTGCTTTATATCAAACTTTATTCTCAGTATCTTTTTTTCAACAACATACATATGCAAATTTAAAACATGTCTAGTATGACCCTTATATACTAATAGAACAAATCTAAGATATACCAGTTACTTTGTAAGAATTTATAATGTCTAAGCAAAAAATCTGACATATTATATCTACTTAAAATAAAATTTGCTAAAAATATCACAAGTTAAGTATCACTTGTCAGAAATATTTTCTATCAAAAATATTTTAACATTTGAATTTACACTGTGGTGATTATTGTTTAGGGTTTGGTGTTAAAGGGATGTATTTGTTATGAATATTTAGAAAAATTAGTTTACTCTGTTTTCATCATAATTTTAGGGTATTTTTGAAAATAATCATTCATTAAAGGTAAATTTGAAAAAATGATATCAAATTTGTTGTATAAATGAAAATTTCCCTAATTAAAATAGTATACAAGGAATTATAGATATAAATTCCGTTTAAGGTGACGAAATATATAACCAATTTTAAATTATTAATAAAAATAATCTTGTACAATATAGAGCTATATTTTCAAAATAATAATACCATACGGTAGGAATATATTTTCATAAGAAAATAGCAATGATATATATAAACAGTAAAGAATAACAGTCATCTTAAAACGATAATATAAAATTTTTATTTAATTTGTTACTAGTTCACCTCTGATTAAATAATATTGCTAAATCTATTTAGAATTATAGGATTAAGCTTACCAAAATTTAATGTTATGCATTATGTAAATAGTATTGTAACATATTCTTTGTTTTATTTTAAGTGGTGTTTTAGAAAACTTTTTTTTTTGTTTATGATTACATAATGTTCCTAAGTTTATATTGAAACAAAACTTTCCATTTTGATTTAAATAATGTTAACGTTCTGGAACAAAAATTTTTGTTTCAATATAGTTGACGTTTTACAGAAAACAAGGCAAATTATAGTTACAAAAGACCATGTTTATCCTATAATTAATATATTTATGTGTTTTATGATACAAGATAATCAATTAAAGAAGGATAGAAAAAATATTGTATTGGATGCATTAATTTGAGAAAAAAATTGCTATATATTTTTATAAATAATCAATGTTTTAGATTTTATATGTATTTTTAATAATAAATTATAAATTTCTAAAAAATATTAATTGACAATTTTGAAATTATTGAATTGTTATTGGTTAAACTTTATGGAAACTGTTATATTTTCAAAATTTCATACCTTGGTAGTTAAATACTCCATTTGTTTCAATATAATCCATAATTTTTTTAAAAAAATTATTTCAAAAATATACATATTTCACATTTTCAATGCATATAATAATGGTAAATTGTGAACTTTAAAGACATTAATTGTGTTTATTAAATTTTGATTGGTTAAAAATTATAGGAAATAACTAAATACAAAAAACAATACATTTATTAACATGTTTTCTTAATATGTGTGAAAAATTTAAAACATACATTATTTTGTAACAGAGGGAATATTACATTTTTGAGAAATTACTAAAAATAACATAAGTTAAGTACCATTTTGCAAAAATACACACTATCAAAAATATATTAACATTTGGGTTTACATTTTAGTGATTATTGTTTTGGTTTTAGTGTTGAAGGGGTAGAGTTGAGTTTCTAAATGTTTTATAAATATTTAGAAAAAATATTTTAATCTGTTTTCATCATAATTTAAAGGTATTTTGAAAATTATCATTTATTAAAAGTAAATTTGCAAAATGGTAGTAAACTTATGCTAGAATTGTAATTTTTCTTAAATTTTTTTAATATATGTGATAATTATAAAATATATAATATTTAGAAACAGATGGAGTACAATATAATCGAAGGCCAAAGAGAAACCCATTGAAATAACAAAGGGGTTTTACACCAAAAATAAATAACAAAGGGGTTTGTAAAAGAACAACAACAAAGGGGCATGCCAAGAAGGTTAGACCTGTGGTGTGATTTATAGGAAACTGGTGTTAGATTCGAGTTTATTATGGCTTCCAACTTAAAACTAATTGGCAATTAGTGGATTGGCTCTAACCCTTTATATAGTAGTAGATTATTTCTTATATTTCTGTTGTGGGATATTTCTCATCAATATCCTCCCTCACGCGCTCAGACATCTAGGTCTGAAGCGTGGACAATGTAGGACTAACATCTACAGAGGGCCCAACATCGGTATAGTAGTAGTAGTTGTAGTAAATTAGGTCAAAGGATCTTATCACTCTGATACCATGTCAGATTCGGGTTTATTATGGGCTTTCAACTTAAAACCAATTGGTAATTAGTGGATTGACCCTAACCCTTTATATAGTAGTGAATTATTTCTTATATTTCCGAAGTGGGATGTTTCACATCAATAACTGGAATCATTTTGTTTTATTTTAACCGACCAATTACTCGGCATGCATTATGTTAACCTTATGCAATGAACCCCAAATCTCGTGAAGTTGATGTGGCGTTACAGTATTTAGCTTTGCAGAGTCCCATTAATAGCAAATGTTTTTAACTAATTTCCCTTTTTATTTATCTTCTTTCCAAATTGGGAATCTTTCCAAACGTACAACACCTGATGAAACGAAAAAAATAAACATACAAATGGAAACTTATGTGAAGCAATTTCTGAAACCATAAAAGCAAGAAGCAAGTTAACTCTGGATGAATCTGAACGACAAGAAAAGCAGAGTCTGAGTATGGCCATGGGAATTGAGAAGAGTGGAGTTGTGCTGGATGGTGGATCAATTTGTTAGACCGTTCAACACTAGTCCAAGAAGGCAGTTCTAATCTGAGTTTGTACCTCTTTTATGATCAGTACTGTTTATGATAACATGAGACGGACGAGATGATGATGATGATGATGATGATGAGTGAAGTCTGAGAGTTTCTCTCCCTCTACAACGACTGAATCACGGATTGGAAAATAAGTTTGATTATCGTTAATATCCAGGAGGTGGGATTAGGTTTATATCTTCTATAGATAATCCTTAAACATTTATAAATGATTTAGGAGGATTAATTTTAGTAATTTTTTTCATCAAAAATTTAAAATATTTATTAAATTATCATTTATTAAAAAGTGAATTAAAAAAATGATATTAAATTTGCGGTAAACACATTTTTATAAATAAGTTTTAATATGAGTAGACACACAAGAACAAGAAATGTAAAATAATGATACTTTGTTTATGGCGTATAATAAAAAATGATGTAATAGAAAAAAACTCCTTATTGTATAGTATTAAACTCATAATTGTGGAGACATTAATTGATCATATGACACAATCAAAAGATTACTTCCATCGATATTTGAGATTTCAATGAGGTAAAGAGTCAAAAAAAAAAGAAGAGTAGTGGAATACAACAAATTCATAGGTGGGCAAAAAAGGATCTCCCAATTAAAAATATTAATCTCTCTGTTTCATTATAAATGTTACTTTAGGTTTTTGCACACATATTAAGTGCATATTTTCTATATAAAAACACAATTACCTATACACCTAACCATATTTCAACCAATAGAAAAATAAACTGCAGCATAAAATTAATAAATTTTGCATCGAAAGTCGAAAACGACATTTATTTTGTAACAAAAAAACTTCTCTAAAACGACACTTAATATGAAACAGAGGGAGTAACTCCTATTTAATTATTTTATTAAGCATATTATCACACATATGAGAGAGATAGTCACATCACAACTAACAACTTATATCATCTCATCTCCTATAAATTCTAATGGCAGACTTAAGAGACCCCATAGTTCTCTGATCATCCTCCGGTTTCCACTCACAGCAAACACACAAATCAACCGATAATCTCTCACTCTCTTTACTCATTCTACTTATTTGGATAAGATCTCTATCTCTCCCTCATTTTCAGCAGACTCAATCCAAACCCTAACCTCTTTTATTCCTATGGCATAATATTATTTATTCCCTTCAAGAAACCAATTATAAATACTCTCTTTTATTTTTCTTCCTGCTCCACGCCTTAAATGTGAAATGGTTCAATCACTCCTTTGCCCTTAATTACTATCACCACCACCATCATCTATACCACAAACCCTTCTCGTATTCTCTCAACTACAAGAACCTAACAAGCTCCTCCTATATATGAAAAGAGAAGGGTTCTTGATATAGCTTTCTTGATGGATTGGAGGAGAGAGATGGAAGGTAAACTAGCACATGACTACTTGTCCTCCACAAAGAGCCACCTGACCTCACCTCGGCGCATCTGCGTCTTCACCGGACCGGTGATCGTAGGCGCCGGACCGTCGGGGCTAGCGACGGCAGCTTGTCTAAAAGAGAAAGGAATAACTTCGGTATTACTCGAGAGATCAAACTGCATAGCATCACTATGGCAGCTCAAGACATACGACCGACTCAGTCTCCACCTTCCAAAGCAGTTTTGTGAGCTTCCGCTTATGCCCTTTCCCGCAGACTTCCCAACTTATCCGACCAAACAGCAGTTCATCAAGTACCTAGAGGACTACGCTCGTAGGTTCGATATACGACCAGAGTTTGGTCAGACTGTTGAGTCGGCTAAGTTTGATGAGAAGCTAGGGATGTGGAGGGTGAGGAGCGTGGGTGAAGATGGCATGACGGAGTATGTTTGCCGGTGGTTGGTGGCTGCGACGGGGGAGAATGCGGAGCCGGTGGTCCCTAGGTTTGAAGGGATGGAGAAGTTTGCGGCCACGGGGGTGGTTAAGCACACGAGTCATTATAAGACCGGTGGAGATTTCGCCGGGAAAAAGGTTTTGGTCGTTGGATGTGGAAACTCCGGCATGGAGGTTTGTTTGGATCTATGCAACTTTGGTGCTCAGCCTTCTCTCGTTGTCAGAGACGCTGTGAGTCTCTTTCTTTTTTAAAGAAAAAAGTAGTTTGGAGATTAAATTAACTTTTCTTATGCGTTCATGTTTGGTATCTATTCTAAAAACAAAAACCACATAATAATTTTTATTTTTAGTTAAAGTTGATTTTACGATTTTGTCAAATTATTTTTTCAACTTAAGATTTAACCGACTTTGTCACGAGCTTTTTTTTTTCAATTTTTAAGATTCTGTGTGTTTTATGATTTTTTTCTGGATATCAATATAATATGTCATTCTGATTTTGATTGTACTGGAAAATATCCCGTTTATGAATATGTTTTGAGATGTTCTAATTAAACAAGTTTTAGAGATAATTTTTTTGTTCTAGTCAAATATTTGAAAAGATGAAAATATTTTTTTAAAATGCCATAAATGAAGATTTGTAGTACAAAAGAATCTTTACTCTCTTATCAATCGAATCCCTTTAACAAGATTTTATTATTACTTATACTAAGTGTTTAAAAAAAAATTATTTCATTGTACAATTTTCATAAATAACCCAATTATTTATACAAATTATTATAGTTTATATCATTAGTGTTTCTTTAATTTACTAGCTGGAGATTTGACAAGAATAATTTGTGCATAGTTTTTAATATTTTGTGTGCTTCTATAGATTCTTTTTATAAAATAATATAGTATATCTTTGGCTTTTCATTTGATAATATCCATACTAGATTTTTATTAATCTGTTTTTTTTTTAAATAACTGAAGAAAAACACACAGGCTGGTATCCATCCTAATTTAAGATTTTATTCTGCCTTTTTAGGCCCTTGTGATTTCAAGTTCCAACAATTTTTAATATAGTTTTTTTATAAATAAAGAGGTTTACCTAATTTCTGTAATACATAAATACTATTTTAATAATATTTGTAGAGAATGAAAGAACACAAACTTTATTGGGATTATCACAAGCACGCGCAAACATTCTCACAAAAATCATAGTCTCTCAACATTCTTTAAAATAAAAATATACTCCTAAATAGAATATGATTTTCTTTTCCGTAGGTTTTTAAATCCATAATTTGCAAATTGCTTTTTTTTTTTTTAACTGGTGAAGGTGCACGTCCTACCACGAGAGATGTTGGGTACTTCGACTTTTGGGCTGTCCATGTTGCTACTCAAATGGTTGCCCATCCGGCTCGTTGACTGTTTCCTTTTGGTTGTTTCCCGGTTCATCCTCGGGGATACCACCCTCTTAGGTCTTAACCGACCCCGGTTAGGCCCATTGGAGCTCAAAAGTCTCACCGGCAAAACCCCGGTTCTCGACGTTGGGACGCTTGCGAAGATCAAAACGGGAGATATCAAGGTACCGTACATCATATATATTTACGCTAATAACCGGGTTACTGATTGTGATATTTGATTTATTAATAATAAAAGGTATGTTCCGGGATAAGAAGGTTAAAACGACACGAAGTTGAGTTCGATAACGGGAAAACGGAGAGATTTGACGCCATAATATTGGCAACTGGCTACAAAAGCAACGTACCCTCTTGGCTAAAGGTAGTCAGTAATGATAATATAGTTATTTTACATTTGTCCACTTTCTTTAAAACAATCATTAAAATCTTTAATAAAATTATCTCTATATATTTATTTATTTACCTAGAAGAGTGGCATTTTTGGTTAAATAAACAAATACTTTACAGGAGAATAAAATGTTTAGTAAGAAAGATGGGTTCCCAATACAAGATTTTCCGGAGGGATGGAGAGGGGAGAGTGGGCTATATGCGGTGGGGTTCACAAAACGTGGGATCTCTGGAGCGTCAATGGATGCAAAGCGAATAGCTAAAGATATACACGAGTGTTCAAGAAAATCTGATCAAACCCATAGACATATACAAGTGTTCATGTCAAGAAAACCTGATCAAGACCTATAGTAAATTACTAGACGGTTGAGAGTTTAAAGGTTTCTATCTAGACGGGTAACGATCAAAGAAGCAAATTGATGGTTTGGGTTTCAAGGGGAGTGATGTTAATTAAGACTTATCTCCAGCTGCAATGCAAATTGAGGTAAAGAAAGAATGAAAATGAAAGTTAGTGAGAATGATGGTGGTGGACATTGATGATCATCTGCCCCCAAGAAGAGGAGGGGACCCTCTCTTCTTTGCATGCTTATAACCCACTTTGTATATCTTTCGATCTTTCTTTTTCTTTAGTTTCCTTAGTTAGGTATGCTCTTTGTTTTTCTTAGTTTTTTTTTTGTTCAACTTTTTTGGCAGAGTATTGTGGTGAGTTATTTTGTTATATACATAATATTTGTTTCACTAATTAAAAGTCTAAAACATCTGTTTTTTTGTAACCAACATAAGAGTAAGTGAATTGTCATAAAGAAAAATATAATAAAAAGCTTAGAAAATGTCCAATGAAATTTCCTTGTCGAAATGATTTCATTCTCTAGTAGAAGGATCATAGATATGGACCACTGTGTTGTACATTCGTCAGAAACTAGGACCTGCACATTTATAATTCTGCTGACCTCTTTTTCCAATTATTGCTAGATGTACGGGCATCCACATGATTTTTGTCATATTTTTGAAATTAAACTATGTCTAGCTTATGTAAATCTATCATAGATCGAATGTCAGATGGAACTTTCCATTTAGATTTCATCATGGATTTGTTATCTTGGCCGTATTAGTAAGATTTTGTGGAAAAAAATATATATCATAAAAATCAGAAAAATTGTTGTGAAACCGTATATTATACGACGCAAAATAAAAATACCATGTCAGGTATGATTTGCAAGCGACATCAAACAGATAATCAAAGTATTTCATCGTTAAGAATATATACTTGCCCTAGTGATGAATGTTCATAACCCAACGTTCAAATCAAAGATCATAACTCTAAAGCCAATTAGTATACAACTATACATTGTGTTCATTCAAATCTTATAAATTAAATTCAGTATCAGTTGGGGAGAGATTATGGTATAACCCCAAGAACTTTTTTTGTTGACAAAAAAAAACAATTACTTTTTTTTTTCTGAAAACCCTACAAAATGGAATGATACGGAAAACCGTTATTAAATCGGTACCAAATATTTCTTAGTTACTTAACCAAATAATTATTTATAGGCTTTTGGCAAAAGATTGAGAAATATAATGAAACTCAATTTTAACCAAAAAAGAATATGTAAACAATACGTAGGTGGTTTAGTGGTAGCTGATTCTAAGAAATTAAATAATCCGGATTCGAAACAATCCCACAACACTAACCATATGTGGCCACATGGATATTATGCTATGTTTTAGGTCTCATTTGAAAATCTAGAGAAAGTTCATCCGTTAATAGCTTCACTCAGAGATTATTCTATACATTTTCATAGGTCTGAAATATTAAAAAAAAATAACCAATAATGTTTTTTAATTAAGACCATTCTCCAATCACCAGTCTTTAGACCTTTATCTATGTGGCTGACCTTAAAATCCATTTGATTACAGAATGTATAGTGGCCTAAACCATGTGGGTTCATTGTTTAGCTTGTCATCTATGAATCTTTACTGCTGTCAGGTAACTTGTTTTTTTTTTTTTTTTTTGTGCACCAGGTAACTTGTTCAAATCCATACAAAATTGTGATGTTACTCAAATATATAGACCCATTGAAATTCTGAAGGTTTGATGCATCAGAAAATAGATATTCATACGAGAAACAAAAGATTAAACTCAGGCAAAACATAAAGGAAAAGAAACAAGGATCTTACATGAAATTTTACTTTTGTAAAAGGCACATAAGTAACAAGCTGGAGGCCTACACTTTTTGCCAAGCTGTTGGGGAAATTTTAGGAAACAATATCAGATATTCCGATCCCAAATCAAATCTTTCTATTTTTTTTGGTCAACATCAAATCTTTAATTTTAAACATCACTTTTTGTTTTTATTAATTTTTTTTTGTGTGTGAAGTAATTAGTAGTGGCTGACCCCAAGCAGGCAAACAGATTTGACATATCTTTACAGTTCCTAGTCCCACATTTTGAACATAAGCACTTACTTCGTTCAAATCATGTTTCTGCTTTTTTTTTTTTTTGCCTTTTTAGTTTGTGCTTTTTTTCTTGGCTCTGAATATATAGTTGGTTGTCAACGAAATTGTGTTGGAAAGTAGTGCTCTTCGAAAGTAAACGGTATATAATTATGTAGATGATTGCGTCCATACATGATACATGTCGTAAACATATGACTTGGAAACATGAGACTATGTTTGACGAGATTTTCGTGCACTATGCAAATGAAGTACTATGTTGTAAAACATCTATGCGCTGCGACCAACAACAAAAACGCGTATGTGCTAGCAGGAAAATATTTATTATTCTAATAAAGAATAATTCATATTAACTATCACAATGATGAAGACTGCCAATTAATAGTGGACATATAGTAATTTGTTGGGTTTTTAGTGGGATTGTCCTAACAGGGCCGTGCGTAGTACAAGCCAATCAATCATTGGGTTAGGATCTTAAAAACTTATATTATTATCAGGAGCCAATTTTTAACAGAAATAATTAGATAGTTATGTTGGTTATATACTTATAAGAAGTAAACAAGGTGTGCAGTTTGATTCTTACCTATCAAATTTTAAAATTTTATGATTTTTGGAAACTAAATAAATAAGTGGGTTTTACGACCTAAAATTCTCAGATATGGCCTCTATCAGAATAGATTAGGTTTTAAAATAACACTTCCTTTCTTTAAAGAGATCTTTAAACATGAACTTAACATTTTACTTAGAATAGTTTCCTGCGGTGTTCTCATTAAATGGAAGCTGGATGTTCGTATTAACTCTCCAAGTCTACCACATCATCTTTTCTTTTAACGGGCTTCAAGTTATACAATTTTCACCAAAATGAGCGTATGTACAAATAAAATACATACATATTTCATATTTTATGTTTTAAAATGATACAA
This sequence comes from Moricandia moricandioides, assembly GCA_905132885.1. NCBI lineage: Eukaryota > Viridiplantae > Streptophyta > Magnoliopsida > Brassicales > Brassicaceae > Moricandia > Moricandia moricandioides. The sequence goes on from CAJHQQ010000368.1 coordinate 55,547, forward strand.
TCCAAATATTGCACAAACTATAACTAATATAATTCAAAGATAAATCATTTTAAGTGAAAATGTATTTAAAGACTATAAAAGTAATTAAATGATGATATTTAGGTGCATTTTTTCTTAGATTATGAAGTAAGATTGTATTGCATTTGGAAATGTCTCAAATCTCTGTCCACCAGTAAAAGTTCAATATTTGTTGGGCTAGACGTAGTTGGTGCTATCAAGGTTGACATATGGGGGTGCAGGGGCCGAAGACTCCCGCGGTACGGTAGACCTTTTCGGTTTAAGAAGATTTACTTTTTCTAGATAAGTATGTATTTCTTTAGGAAAAAAATATCGGGTTTTGAAACTGCTATAAATATAGTCAAGGAATTGTAAAGTTATTCAAACCCTAAACGCCCATGGGATCCATGTTAGATCTGTTAAGCACCTACCCTAACCCCTCACCTGTGAGTCCTCACTGATTTTCCGGGTAAGGGTTGTCAAATGGTGCGCACCAATAACCTATTTGGAGAGTCAGTGAGGGTTCACAGGTAAGGAATTGGGATCGGTGCTCTGCAGAGCCAACCTAGATCCCACTGAGCGGTTTGTTACAATTTGCCTCAATACATTTTGCTTTCTTTTACCTTTTTCGAGTTGATTCGCGTTTCTTCACAACATATTGAATTTACCTTATTTGTATTGAACATCTATTTCATTTAGACAAATGATGAGGGAATAAGTTTAATTAACCAAGTCATTTTGGACTAGTGGTAAATGAGTTCTAGCTGAAACTTTCGCTCTGATTTTGATTCGCTTTGGCCATTTAACCGTGCCATATTAATGAAATAGTTACATACCTGGATGTAAGACTTTGAGGGATTAGTCTTTAAACCTAAAACTCTTTGGGATCTACACGATTATCAAAAAACAAACTTAATTAAAGATTAAGTATCGTTTAAATATTGGTGAAAATTAGGAATGTGGTCCATGTGAGTTTGGTAAGTGCAGCTTCTTCTCCTCCACAGCAAGGGAAGTGATCCCGTCGGACGATCCAGCCGCTCTCGTACATTTGGCATTCATGGGTCCTAACTCTCTCTGAACCATCCGATTCAAAATGCTTTAAACTCTCACTGGTCCTTCGCATTCATTATCTTAACGGTCGGGAATGGACCATCTCATCTTTTTCGTTAGAGTTTTTTTGTTCGATAAACTTAATTAGAATGGGAAAAGAAGATATCCGACGGTAAAACTAGCAGTCAAATGTGATTTGTCCTATCATCCCACGGTTATGGCTCGTTGAAGCTTTGATTGATCAATGATTAAAAAGAATAATCTCGGATTTAAAATATCTGTCACCAGATTTGACGTGATGATTGATACACATCTCTCCATAATTACTCACGAGCATTTTCACTGATAAAAGCCACACCAAATTTCACCAATCTTTTTATTCTCCTTCTTTTCTAAAACACTTGATTTTCTTTTAATGAAACTCATATTAGTTTCAATCTTTTTATTAGCGTTCAATTTTATGCAGTACTTACATGCTTATGTCACGGTAAGCTTACTCTGAGATCGCTAGAAAATTGTGAACCATGCTTTTGAATAGTTTTTGTATAGCTAGAAAGGCGCAGTGGTGGTAATTATGAGAAACGCGTCAACTTATTATGTGATGAAAGTTTTGGCCTTGCAACTTCATCCACATCCAATCAATCAATGTACAATCAACATCAGTTCATGTAATCTAAAAGGAAACCACAATAACTAACAACATGTGTAGCTTATTAGAGCAGCATTAGTGGGGGATCTTAGAGGGTGCTTAGAGTGGGATTTTATAGGAAGGGGCCCACTAAATTAGAAGAAGAGATGCTAAAAGCTTCAAAATAAGCACCCCCTTTTGTGTGTTTCTTCTACTGTTTATGGGCCCCACTGACAAGTGGCGGCCCGCGATTGGTTTATTATTATTTTTTTAATTTTTTTTAAAAAAAATCAGAAAAATAAAAAAATTTAAGCACCTCATATGGGGTGCTAGGTTAATCATGCTCTTACCACGTAGTAGCCCAACACAAAAGCATGATATGAAAGGTCATATTGTAATTATGACCCATTCTTAAAGCATTAGAGCATTTTTTAATGGGATTTTTACTTTATTTTTTTTAAATACATATATTTTCAAAATATATATAAATATAATTTAGAGATAAAGATCAAAATAGACATAAAAAAATTTGTGTCCCTAAAATTAGCACTCAATGAAGAAAATGACCAAAATAGACTTTATTAAAGAGTGTAAATATATACTTATAACCTTTGGGTTAATTAATCTAAACTTAGGGTTTAGAGTTATGGGGTTGGGTTAATTAATTAATTAATTTAAAATTTTCTTTTTTAAAATAAAAAAAAATCTTTCTTGAGTGTTATTTTTGTGATAAAAATTTCAAAAATATCTATTTGAGAAATTTACCTATATATATATATATATATTGTTTTTTTTTGAGAATTTTGGAGTTGAAACCTTTATTGGAGGTGTTCTTATGTATGCGACTGTTAGATACTCCCTCTGTTTCATTATAAGTGTCACTTTAGATTTTTGCACACGGATTAAGAAAATAATTAATTTTACATATTTTCTATATAAAAACACAATTACCTATACACCTAACCATATTTCAGCCAATAGAAAAATAAACTGAAACATAAAATTAATAAATTTTGCATCGAAAGTCGAAAACGACACTTATTTTGTAACAAAAAAACTTCTTTAAAACGACATTTAATATGAAACGGAGGGAGTACCATACATTGCAAAAGTGTGTTACGATTAAGTCTACAAAGGGAAATAAAAATACCAAGTTACATTACATATTGGCATAATGTAATATTCTGCAGAAATTCTACGTAGAGTATTACATGTAATCATTCTTACAAATGTTGATAAACATTTCATACTGAAAATGTTATACGGATGCATGTGTGAAAAATCAGACGAGTTCACACAAACCCCTCTCTCTTACACATGCATGCGGAGAGATGAGACAAAGATTCGATAATGGAAATGAGGTGCAAAAGTGTGGTCCTAACTAAAAGGTCTCAGAAGATACTAATGCATTCGTTCAAGCGATTAAGATTACAAAAAAAAAAGTGATGTCTAATTCACTTTAGGGTCCACTGTTCTGCTCTCTTTTTTCCTTTAATAGATCAATCGAAGAAGACGGATCGTTGATCGTGCATGCTCATTGTTGGATATTTTTTCTCTCTTTTATTTTTCTTTCTTAGCTTACATTGCAAGAGAAATAGTATATGCTTAGATTCTAATATAATATTTATACTTAGTATCGAGTTTTGTTCATCTTTCTCGACAAAGCATTTCGTGTAAACGCCAGTTTTTATCAGTAATCATTATTGAATTTCCATTTTATACGATATTTTAATTGTTGTTAGTCTTTGTCGCTAAGCCATGTATATAAACTAGACAAAGATTGTGATTTTTTTTGGTTATTTTCTAAGAAGATAATGTACTCTGTTTCAAAACATTAATTTTAGTTTTCAAAAAAGAAAAAGAAAAACTTTATTTTCGTAAATTTTCTGCTTCATATTTTATTTGGCATTGGAAAATTAATTTTATAGAAACACATTCTCGTACGCGTAAGTTAGTGATAGTTGACCACCTTCTTTATGAAAGCGTAGTTACGACGTTAATTAAGGTGGGTGTCAATTTATATTCGTCAACTTACGAAACTTGCATTCCCTAGATACATTACATTAACATTATACTCCCTAAATATATAAATGTGTGATGTTTAGTTTTCTTTTTCTTTTTATAAAGATTGATGTTCTACTTATAATCAGTGCACTTTGATTTAAAAACAAAAAAAAAACAATAAAATATTAACATATAAGTGGTTGGATTTTATTCAGAACCAAATAAAAATTTAAGTAAAACCAAACAAAAAGATTAAAGTAAATATTTTTAATATGTGTGAATAACCTTAAATATCAAACATATGTATTTAGATGAAGTATAAGATACTATTTATATACTATCACCCATTAAAACATTGGTTTATATCCATTGTTGTTCGTTTCTTAATTTACTTCAGTCTATTGAGTAGTTTAGTACTCAATCCGTTATGAAAGATCTATATTTTATGATTTTACATATATTAAAAAATCATATTAAAGTTTAATTACCAATGTATTATTGTTGTATTTAACTATTTCTCTTTTAAAAATAGAATTTTAGTAAACACAATAATTTTTTTTAAAAAAATTACAATTCACTATTAAATAACATTTTATAAATAGAGTAATACCCTAAAATATACCTTAAACGTTTTTATCACCAAAGTAGACTTCAGTTAGAAAAATGATCACAATAAACTTTATTAAATGATGTAAATATGATGTAAATATACATTTATACTCATTTGATTAACTAATATAGACTTTAGGTTTATAATTATGGGGTGTAGTTCTGGAGATGAGGTTTAAATTTAAAAAAAAAAAAAATCCATTTGTTTCGTAAAGATAATTTTTTTGGGATTTTCACATATTAAAAAATATTAAATTACTATAATAAATGTATTGATTTCTAAATTTTTTAATTTTTAATAATTTTTGATCGATAATAACTTAATAAAGCCAATTAATTATCTTGAAATTCACGATATTCTCATAGAAAACACAATTTTATTGAACAAATAACGGTTAACCGTCAACCGTGAAACAGTCAAAGTGTTATTGTATAAAGTCAGATATTTAATTTTGGAGCATATCAGAAGTTGTGGGCCTAATGGTCGGTGAAAGCATGGCATGGGTGTGATAACACTCACTCACTCTCCCCATTTTCTCCCAAATGATCAAATCTTTATGCTTTTTGATCAAGACTCGTTTCTGTGGATGCTAATCAAATCTCTCGACGTGTGTGTGTATTTGATCAAGCCTCGTGTCTGTGGAGTGTGTAAGTTCCCAATTTGATGATGATAACAAAACGTTAGAAAAGTATTCACATGGTTTGGGTTATTCCTATATGCAAATTACTTGGGGTATAAGTGGTATTGGGTTTAGTCCATGTTTGATGTCGGGCCTAGTGGATAATACAGGCCCAACATTTCTACTACTCGCGTGATAAATTGGAGGTTCTTCGGTCACACAAAGTTTTTTTGAACGTCGAATTTATTTATGGACTCGTTGTTTCGTAAAGAAATACCTAAACATGGGCCATGGCGTTGTTAAGAAAGATTGCTTGGACTCTTTTTTTTTTTTTTGGTCAAACCATATTTGCATTGATCTTAAATAAGTTTAACCTCCATCAAAGAAGGATACAACGACTACCAAAGTCAAGCAAAGAACAACAATAACATAAAAGATAGAATGGTGATACATATCACAGAAAGAAACCATATGAAATCGTATCACAACGATGTCATAAGCTTCTTGAAAGATTGCATCTAGTGTAACCCGTAGGACCACACACACTGCACCATACGCAGAGAAGAGCATTCGATGGGAGGAAAATCCTTGCAATACCAACGACGCCTTTTCATCCAATTTACTCCATACAAGAGAAAATATTGGGAAAGGAGACTGCTTCAAACCGGGGACAAGCGAGAAATCATAACCCGCGACAACCATATTCATTGGGCTAATGATGACAATGAGTTTATCTTCAACCTGCCACCAAGAAGAGAGATACAAAAACGCAACACCAACAACTGGAATGGAATCCGTAAGAAAACTGCATACTGCAGTAGAACGCACCAAGGCGATATAAATACCACTAAAGATCACAAAAGTACAACCAAATGAAACTAAGTCCATCGGTACATTACCAACTAAATGCCGGTCAGCCATCTTCACACCGGCGTTAAAACAAAAGCGCTTGACAAGATTTGGCGGAAAGGCGGAAGCTGTGGCCAAGAAGAGGCTTCGGACCCCAATATTACCGTATCGGAGCCAAAGAGCATTGATGAAAGACTCTTTTTCTTTTTAAATTCAAAATCTATGCTTTAAAATATGAAAGAGCATATATTAAAACGTTTTGATGAAACAAACGGAAGCTTAAGTAAATGACAAACGGATCAAGAAACAGGCTCCAAGAGTTAATTAAATTAAAGATACAACACAAACCAGTTTTTAAAAAACAATAACATAATTACCTAAAAAATGGTTAAGAGAATCCAGCTTAACCAGAAAAAATTGTAATAATCCCATGATTTGATGTTGTTCCAAGAGCACAATTTGTTTAATCTATTTGTCGGAAAATGATAATGAAAAGGAATGTATCGGTGAGGCATTAATGAGTTAGTTGTTCGTTTAATTAAATTTTCTCTCTGTCTGAAAAGTCCACACAGAAATTACGATGACGGTATGCTCACACTCTCTCAGTTTGCTTTTGAAACTTTTTCTCGATCGAAGTGAACAAAGTCATGGCCACATGACACTCAAGAACCGTCGTAAACATGCCGGAGACCGTCCTTCATTAATGCTAGTTTGATTTTTGATAGATTGATTATTTTTTTAAAAGGAAATTAATTACTAGTAGTATAACTTTATCAGCATGTGCAGATTTTTGGTCCATCGCAATATGGACTTGTTTTTTTTTTTGAGTCGTCAAAGTCAACAAGTGAAGTAAATGGACATGCACCGAGGGAGAAAATATCAAGATTTAGAGGATTACAGAGAAAATACTAGGAGATGGAGAGTTATCTCCATTAGTTTTTCAAAATATACATATATATATATATAAATATTATTATTTAATTATGATTATCTTAAAATTACGAGAGACCAACCGAAAATATTTCATTTTTATTACAATTTTATTCAACGCACAAGTAGAATAGTTAAAGAAAAGGCAAACACAAAGGTTATTTGCAAACGAGTGTGTTTGTGAGAGTTTATGAGTGTTTATATATTCCTTACAATTTCATATACTATATATTTTTTTTTCTCCGGAAAGAAGGTGGAAATGCCTATTGATTCGTATAATAATGAAGAGTTGATCAAATATTTGAATGATGAGGTGTTTGGATTATCCACATCTCAGCCTTGCGCATGAACCACATAAAAATACGTTTGGCACGTTAGACTTCCTTCAAGACACTATCAGAATATCCCCATCGAGTACGTTGAAACAGTCGCACAATAACATATACCTTGACAACCCAAACAAGGGACCTCTATGAAAGAAAGACAATGACGTCGTATGAGACATGGTTAGAAATACAGGTGAAATTAAAAACACTTGTCCACACATGGGCACCAAGAGCATTTAAGGATTTGAAGGGGAAGTGGTGGTTAGGGAGTATGCGATTTAATTAACCGACCCAAGTAGATTGGTAAGTGTTACCAGTCTATATCCATACTTTAATAATAGTTCAACATCAAATCTTTCTACTAAAACCCTTGTATTATAAATTCTACGTAGACTCCCACTTCTCCTCAAATCCATCAAAAACACATTTCTATGATAAAAATGGCGACTGGTCTTCCTTTGATATGTCTTCTTGTTTCAGTCACGGTGATTGCTGCTGATTTAACACCGGAGCGTTATTGGAACTCTGCCTTACCAAACACTCCCATGCCAAACTCTCTCCGCCATCTTTTTACGTCAGGTTAAATTTATGTTTACTTTACATGCCTACTTCATATTTGTTTCCTTTGTATCTATATTATATAGTTTTAAATGTTTTTTCAAATTTTATATTTACGGAGATACAAAAAAAAGGGAAAATGATAGACCTAAATGCAAAGAAAAATAATAAAATATGCTTGGGGTACTTATTACAAGCTGATTGGTTAGATAATCGTTAATAATTTGTGAAACTGTACGTTATTACAATAAATGTCTCCTTAGCAAATTAAATTGCACTGTTGCAGATTTTACCGACGAGAAAAGCACCAACGTCCAAGTAGGGAAAGGAGGGGTGAACGTTAACGCCGGAAAAGGCAAGCCAGGAGGAGGAACCGCCGTGAACGTTGGAAAAGGAGGTGTACATGTGAGCACCGGCAAGGGTAAAGGAACGCACGTGAGCGTTGGCGGCGGAAAAGGTCACGGTGGAGGCGTCGGAGTCCACACCGGGAAACCAGGAAAGAGAACCGACGTAGGAGTTGGCAAAGGTGGCGTTACGGTGCACACGCGCCACAAGGGCAAGCCGGTCTACGTCGGGGTCAAACCAGGATCAAACCCTTTTGTGTATAAATATGCAGCGAGCGAGACTCAGCTCCACGACGATCCCAAAGCGTCTCTCTTCTTCTTGGAGAAAGACATGGTTACCGGTAAAGCTATGAACCTTAGGTTTAATGCGGAGGATGGTTACGATGGTAAAACTGCGTTCTTGCCACGTGTGGAGGCTGAGACGGTGCCGTTTGGGTCTGAGAAGTTGTCGGAGATCTTGAACACGTTCTCGGTGAAACCAGGTTCGGAAGAGGCTGAGATGATGAAGAAAACGATTGAAGAGTGTGAAGCGAAAAGAGTTGGTGGTGAGGAGAAGTATTGTGCTACGTCTTTGGAGTCGATGGTCGACTTTAGCGTTTCTAAACTTAGCAAAGATCACGTTCGTGCCGTCTCCACTGAGGTACAACAAAAGAACCATAAACTCATTAATAAATACCATTGCAATAAACTTGTTTAAGAATATCACGTACAAACTTTTCAAAATAGCATAATTAAAATTTAAAAATACATTTTTATTTAAAATAGATTTAAGAGTAAAGTATTCAGAGGATGAGAGTAGAGTTTATGTTTTATAATGTAAAGTAAATTAGTGTTTTTAGTGATTAATAAATGATATTTTGAATATTCTTTAAATACTATTTTGTGATAAAAATTTAAAAATGTTATTTATGGTATTTGCCCCTAAACTAATCTCTTTTACCGATATTAGGCTTAAACTTTGACCAATTTTTTCGAAATTAATTAGTTATTTACAACCAAGTTTCGTTATGCTTAATGTTTTTTGTCGGTTTTTATTATATTTTCTTTATTTTTGGTGTGGATTCGTTTCGATTTCAGCTAATAATAAGTAAACATATAAATTATTTATACCCAAACTGGTTGAGGGGTTAGCTTCAGTTTCTTTGGTTTTAAAATAAACAAGACATTTAGGTTTGATCCGGTCTAGTTTGGTTTGATATACATGTCAACGCCTAACATGTTATGTCTAATATTCTGGTTGTTCTATATAACCTTGGTTTCCACAGGTGGCTGAGAAGAATGCACCGATGCAAAAGTACAGAATCGCAGCGGCTGGGGTGAAGAAGTTGTCAGACGACAAGTCAGTGGTGTGTCACAAACAGAAGTATCCCTTCGCGGTGTTCTACTGCCACAAGGCGATGATGACTAGCGTTTACGCAGTTCCACTCGAAGGAGAGAACGGGTTACGGGCTAAAGCGGTTGCGGTATGCCACAAGAACACCTCAGCGTGGAACCCAAACCACTTGGCCTTCAAAGTCCTTAAAGTGAAGCCTGGGACTGTTCCGGTCTGCCATTTCCTCCCTGAGACTCATGTTGTTTGGTTCAGCTACTAGATATATGCTTTCTATATTTTGTGGGTTATGTAATAATGTTTGAGACGATCTATCTTCTGGGATGTTTTAGTTATGAATATATATACATATATTAATGCGTGGTTTCCATATAATCAATGACCGACGACATCTATATGTTTTTAACTTTACGTAGTTTTTTATGGCATACTCAGTTCTTGCTGTTTTGCAAGAGTATATGACATAATCTAGTGATACTTAAGAGTTTCCAAACCATTGATTCAAAATACTACTAGTAGTTTATGTCTTAAATATAACATTATCAATGATAAACTCTAAGCATGGGACAAATGTCTTTTACTACTCAGACTTCTTTGTTGGCAAGATCATAAAAATGTTGGAATACAATGATCAGCATCTAAACCCGAGAGAGTCCAGCTAATCATCGGTTCTTCAAACCGTGTGCGCTTTGCTTTTTCCTTGAAGGAGTTCAACATGTACCTCACCAATGAAAGCCAATTGGTGTAAGTACGTAACTGAGTTTTTTTTTTCCTATGGTGTTTTTAGTTGGTGATGGCATCCAGTTTCTTGCTGAATCGTAGACTAGCCATTGTTATCGACTGATGAAACATCTGATTCTGCTCTAGTATATGTCGATCTATCTATCTTGGTTTGGTTTGATGTTTCCTTAATAAATCTTCTCTCTTGATCTAATAATATCATGCTCATTCTTTTGTGACTATGTAATTTGTTATATAGCAACTCAGTGCACTTTCTGTGACGCATTACGCATATCTAGTTTTTTACCTTTTTGTAGCGACAAATCGAGGAGAAGACGAGGTTACAATTGGATGTCAAAGCCTAAACATGCTTAGTTTCAGTATAACCTTGTTGTTTTTTTTAGTGCAAGTAAAAAGCCCACTCGAGAAGCTACGTCTATCGTCTAACAAAGCAAAAAGTGTCAAGAGATTTATCTTCTTGTGTTGAAGCAATCAAGAATTGTACAAGAGAAGGAGAACACACAGAAGAACAATCAACGAGAGTTTTGATAGATAATCTAGTGTCAATGTTTCATACAAACCGTGTTGTCCATCCAGGCCATTGGGCAAGCCAACAGTCGCTTCCAGCCTTTTTATTATAAAAATATTTTTAACCACAATTTTTTTAAATTTTTCTTTAGTCTAGTGGTAAAATCTAAAAATTATAATATTTATTCGTCTAACTAGAATTCGAAACCCCACAAAATTAGTCAATTTTTTTAATTTACTTCTAGCCATAGATTTTTTAGGGCCGACTCTGTGTCCATCCAACCCCAACCAACTTTAAACAGTAAACTCATTTCTCCAATACAATTTTCGATCAAAGTCCAACTCATAGCTGTTTAGGCACATCTGTTTATAATAACCCAACTCTTGAAGCTGAAAAAGAAAAGCTCAATTTATTAAAAGAAAACAAAAAAAAAAAGATTTGATCAAAACAAAAGAAGAGAAAGTAGAAAAAAGGAAACCAAAAGAAAACCTCTCATTCGTGTTTGCCTTAAATGGATACAAAAGCGTTACAGTGTTGCAAAGGGTTGGTCATAATGCGTTGATATATGTGACCGACCGTTAGGACAGCCTATTTTTTTAAAAATATGAATAGGAAGATGCTGACGTATTCCGCAAGAACTCAGGTCATATGGCTGTTGAAGAAATGGAGCTAAAGACGCCCGAGAAAGTTGAAGAAGAAGAAGAGGAAGAGGCAGAGAAAAGCTGAGATTGAGCATTCCAACACTGCTCCACCAGAGTTCCGGTGTGCATCAGTCGCAAAGATCACCGCATCAAGCGTGAATTTGATGAAGATTCTTGATGATCGGTTCCTGAAAGCGTCTGAGTGTGCACAGGAGGTTCCAAGATGCTGGAAGCAACAAGGCTACATTATCACAGAGTAGGATGGCGAAGATGTGGTCAAACATGTGCATACAACATGACACACAACTAAAGATTGTTAGAGTTAAAATCTCTAGAGATCTTAACTTCTCAGAAAGAAACAACAAAGCAGCATCACAATCAGACACAACAGTTCTGCACCGTCTTGGAAGAATGGCATGTTCAGTTCGAAAAGGCTCGTGACACAACAGAAGCAGTACATTGACTCTCTATACACCTGGTTGAAGATAAACCTTATCCCCATCGAGAGCAGTCTTAAAGAGAAAATTTCATCTCCTCCAAGGCCTCAGCGTCCACCTATCCAAGCTCTTCTCCACTCATGGCAGGACCGTCTGCTTATGTATTAAAAGAACTCGTGTTCAAATAGTTTTGTAGAAGTTTTAACTTAAAAAGACCTTGTTTTGTCTTGCAGGAAAGTGAAAACCGTAATTGTCTGATTCATTTGGCGAAAACCAAAAAAAAAAAAAAAGTTAAAAAGACTAATACTCGTGTTCAAATAGTTTTGTAGAAGTTTTAACTTAAAAAGACCTTGTTTTGTCTTGCAGGAAAGTGAAAACCGTAATTGTCTGATTCATTTGGCGAAAACCAAAAAAAAAAAGTTAAAAAGACTAATGTCAGAAGTGGGATTTGAACCCACGCCCTCTCACGAGGACCAGAACTTGAGTCTGGCGCCTTAGACCACTCGGCCACCCTGAGTGTTACAATCAACTTTGGACTATTAAACTTACGTAATAACATATACAATATAACATTCCTAAAAGACTAGCTTAAAACATCTCAAAGAAACAACACTATTCAAGAAACACACGAAAAAACTTTAAAAAAGCTTAGCATTTGTAAGAAAATAATGGACCGTGAAGATCCTATATAGGAGATAGTGAATAAGTAAGATCTACATTGTTGAGAATGTAGTACATCAACATGCATAGAACGAAAGAAAAACTATCCTGCTCCCAAGGCCTATAAATCCTCAACAAGCATCCAAAAATAGACAATGATAACTGGTCCTCTTACCATTTCTTCAACAACACGTTTATAAACTAGCAAAGAGCTGAGTTCCTAGTTAGTCTTTGTCTCAGCCTGTTTTTGACACCAAACTCGATCTTTCCCTCTGAGTCTTCCTTGCTTTTCTCGATCTCTTTTACGTCAACATTGTCGCTGTCAGGTGCTTCTTCCTCTGTTTTAGGCACATCCTCTGCTGACTCCAACTTGTTATCTCCAGAACTGTCGTTTGAACCGAGCAGTGAGGTACTTTTTTGCCCGATTCCTTCCTCATCATCCGTTTCGCTGATCAAGAAAAGAAGTGACTTGTGAGTTTTCTCATGCTAAAGCTCTTCAATCAGATCCATACAACGCAGTTTGTGAATCTATTTGCATCTCTTACTATTAAAGAGACAGAAAGGTAATGAGCTATAGAGCATGTTAGCAGTTCCATACATCATCAGGCTATAGAGGTTTCCAATGATCAATAAATATTTTGACATTCTCCAAGTTGATTTGGCCAAATTGAAATACTATTTAATATACTGATTGATAAATAAGTTTGCTTAAAGCAGTCAAGCCCTTACTCTGATTCCTCCAAAGCATCAGTGATCATTTTGTCATACTCATCTGCATAATAAGATATGCTAGCGAATAAGCCACGCTAAAGGGTAAATAAATTATCAAATAAGGGGAAGCAACACAAGTAAAATGACTTTACCAAAGGTGTAAATAGCAGGCTTGCGGTTACGACAAGAACGGGTAGAGCGGATAAGACGGGATATATTGACACTAACTACCATCCCTTGCTTCATTTTCTTTTTGATGGCCCTTTCTTTCTTCTGTTATTGCAAAATGAATGGGAAAAAAAAGTGAAGCCGATGTGCATAAGCATAAAGAACAAACTTGAGGGATGTAGATAACAGTGGAAAAAAGTACTTTATGATATTTCTCAACAACGGGTATAGCATCTGTCTCAATCATCGCACTGACAGCAGCCAAAGAAGAAGCTTTGTTTGATGATAACTCTCTCTGCCATGACAGCATGTCAGTATCATTAAAAAGGAAATAAAACAATTTCACAAAACAAAAATCAAAAAGCTTACAGCAACTCTTTGAAATTCATCTAGATTGGTTGCTTCAGTTTCCCAGCAGAAACAGGATGTATCTGAGATCACATTCTTCCTTGCTTTAGCGGTTTTTGAGGATTCATTAACTTCCTTGTACAATCTGTACCCCAGGATGTCACTACCATCAAACCTAGAACAGAAAAAAAAAACAAAGTTAATCACACCAAATGTAAAATATTAAAGAAGTAGATAGGACATGTAATGTAACTACCAGTAAGAAGTCTTCTTTCCATCTCCTCCTAACTTCCTTTTGCCAAGACATGGATTCAGAGTTCCTTCATTGGCATTATCTTGAATATACTTACGAGCATCATCTTGCTAGACCATCCACCAACGGAAACAGACAATAACAAACAAAAAAACTTAAAAAAGTAACAAATGCAACTAGTAATGAAATGTAACTATACCAAAGAGGCACGTATTGATAATAGTTCAACAACTAAATGAGAAGAAGAGATTACTTGGGCACGAAGCTCACAAAGTGCTTTCAGAAACTGCAAGCGATCAGTAGGGTCAAGTCCTCTGTATCCTGATATTTCCAGCCTAACCATAAAGGAGAGAAGAAAGTTGTTACCAATAATACCATTCCAACCTGAATAAAACCAAGTACATAATAAAACACCAAGTACCCTTTGTTAGCGGTTACAGGAATTTCACCGTTAGCAATCTGCAATAATGGCATCACATGAGTCAAATAAGGAAAACGCTAACTTGATTCAAAAAAGGACACAAAGATAGAAAAAAGGTTCAGTGTGTGCTTTTACCAATGGCCACCACGGATCGAGTTTCTTACACAAGACAGTGATCCATGCATCTCCTTCGTCAAGCGATTTATTCACCGGTGGTATTCCCTGTCAAAATCAGATCTAGGAGATTATTATAGGCAACAAACAAACTTGTGTTGCATGATTTACCAATAAACAGAATGAGTTTTATGAAACTTAAGATTGTTAGAAATCAATCCATGGAAAAGTAGCAAATAACTGAAACTAAAGCAAATATGTTCAGAGCTCAACAAAAAGATAAAGTGAAGACCTTTAGAAGTGCAATGTGAAGCTGAGCATTTGTAGCGTTGGAATCGATAAGACCCATCTCAATTTCTTCAGCTGTTAGCTTCAATTTTTCTGAGACAAGTGGTCGAAAGACCTATCACGACAACAAAAACTACTTTAGTGAAACATCCAAATCACATGACCACTGTTAGAAACGTTTAATTCGCAGTGTAATTAATGCAACAAGCAGCAAAATCTCTCACAAAATTCCTAGAATCGAAAACATGTAAAGAGGTTCATACATTGAAGAAGTTAAGAACGGAAGCAAGTTCCCAGCGTCTACGCAACTGCTTCACTGCTGCGTCGGAAGGAGAATCTTCGTCGTCCGAGAGAATCGTCAAGTCGTCGACGCAGCTTTCCAACATCGGTTCGGGTTCTGTGGTTGCGACCGTTGGTCTCTGGCGGAGCGTCACCATATTCAGAGAGTGAGAGAGAGAAGATGAAAGGGCTTTGTGGGGAGTGGGAATATTAATAAATGGAGAATTTTTAGGAGAATTCTCCCGCCACTGGGGATGCTATTCAGAATTTACTATTGTACCCTCAACCCACCCTATCCTATCCTGGGGTTATTGTTTTTTTCCCCTTTTGGTTATTCTTGTATTTTCTGTTTCTATCTAATTCTTTATTCTTAAAACTTTATTATTTTCCTTTTGCTGATACAAGATTGTAGTTGAACAGCTGTACAATTTCTTTTTCTTTTGCACTAGTCTTAAAGACTTGAACAGCATATAGTTTGATTCCTTATAAGTAATATCCATACGAATTATGCAAGCGTATAATCAAACATCTCTGGTCATCGTACATTTGGTTAAATTATATACCACCTGTTGAGCCATTTGTTCATTGTTTTTAAATCAATCTTTCACTTCAATCCGAATATACTTAACCATAAGCTATGTGCGTGTGACACTGCAGAGTCAAACAAGCTTAAATACAAAAACAAGCCATGTTTTATTTTTTTTGGACATTTTATAAAATTTCTTTACCTGAAAGTTTTTCTCTCTAGAGCATGCATGCATCCCCCTGGTACATGAGACATGATGAACCGTTTAGGCAAATTAAAAATGAAACAAGCAGTTTTATATGTCAAGATAAAGAGTAGAGGTTAAATAGAGTACCGCATCTAGCTAGCCTCGGTTGCTTAACATTTCAAGGATAGTGTAAGCAGCTTTCTGAAACTGTTCTTTCTCTTCCTCGAGAGCCCTTTTCTTCTCCATTGCGTAATCCTTTGATTTCTCAATCTCTTCCTTTATTCCAACAGAGTTTTGATCAATCTCACTGCATGATTTTATTTCCACCAAGATACAAAAAAAAAAGAGGCACTGGATCAGCATTAGGCAGTATCTATTAGCTATGGTAGATAGAGAATATGCTTACTTGACCAACTTGAGCATATTCTCCATCCCCATCTGAACTTGCTGTGACATTTCTGCCAAATTGCAACGTATCAGGAGGACCATAGATGGCTAGAAAGTTGAACAACATAATCTATACACATTGTTCAAAAACAATATAGAGGAAAAAATGACTTGTAATCTCAAGCCACCAATTGATCTAATCCATAAATCATGTAATTGATTTGTAAACTTGTATCTGCTCATTGCTATTTGCAGAAAGCTAAAGGGATAAAGCAACAGAGAAATCTATACGCATTGTTCAAAACGAAACAGAGAAATGATTAACTTGTAATCTCAGTCCCAACACTGATCTAATCCATGACAAAAATAACAGTGACTCAGGCGATAATCAGTATCTATCGAGAAACTACAGTATCACCTACACTACAGTTAACTTTTCATCTCGATTCGACATGTGGATGATTAGCACAAGAAGAAACGCGAAATAGAGAGTTTAGATCGAGCGATTAGGCCAGTAATTATGCATAGACTCGTTCAAATACCAAATCGAAAACCATATGATGTCACCGTTTTGACAACGGATCATCGTAGTTTTATATGAGCGAGTATGACAACGGGACTCGAGCTGATTCGTGATTCCTAGGTCAGTTTTCGAGATGTTGCTTATGAATGAAAATGATAACCGGAAAAGGGAGAAAGCAAACCGAATACGAGAGACGCCAGATCCGATTCAGCTTGCTGATCAGTAGTTTGGTGAGCTACCAGCTCCTCCGCACCACTCTGCGCCGGTGATTCCGCCATTATCGCTCAGTCAGAGAAAGAGGGAGAGAGTTCGAAGACGAGTGTGTTTGTGAGGGAACAAATTTGTGTTGAAGACGAGTGTGAGTTCTGTGGGCTGTGGGCTTGGCCCATTTAGAGTCTCCCATGCAATTAAATATAATTATGCGAGAACTTTGGATTGTAATTAGTTTAAGTATTCACAACAACAAAAGAAAGTCCCCAACATTAAACTTATCACGGTGGCGGTAATAGCCGGTTCAGATATGTTGTTACATGTGTCTGTGAATAGGTTCAGTTACTTGCGTATTGGATACCATAGCTTTTACTAGCTCAACTCTGTTTTGCCTTTAATTCTAAGTTATGGTCGGGTATGATGAATGATTATGGTTTACGTTTAAGCTTTGATTCTTATTTCAATAAATGTGGAAGGTTCTGTTTTGGTTTGTGACAAAAGTGTTTTCTCCGGTTTTCATATGAAGATCTAAATGGTTTTAATTGTGTTACGATATGACTGGAACCAACAGAAATACTGGCTTATAGTTGTGCGAGCTTTGAGATTTCTGTCAAAATGGTTATTTAGTTTCTTTGGGTAGGAAGTTACTTCAAATCCACAAACAAGATTCTTTAATTTGTTTCTATACGTTATTTGAAGATTGGGGCGCTCTTCCCCAATAATCGCTATTATGAGGACATCTGTTTCAGTTCTCTCTATGAGATTTTAGGTTTAAGTTTTAGTTTTCCATCTTTTCGTTTATTTCATATTCTTCTAGACTGGTTCCGGAAGGATTATGATCGTTGTTGACTTAGGATTCTAGAAGGAATGTATTTCTTGCCGACTTTTGTAAAAACGTTCATGTTTTCAATATAATTCAACAGATGACAAAAAAAAAAACTTACCTCTAGGATGTAGACAAGTCACACGTCTCAACTCTTTTTCTCAAATTTTTACGTGTTATCAATCATGCAAATCACGTAAACATCATAAAACTTTGAAATTAAACGAGTCAAAATTTAATTCAGAAGTCAGTTAGTATGGTCAGTGGTTTAACATATGGATTTTTAGAATATGGGATATAATGATATGAGGTTAGTAGTTTTGTGGTGACTTGATCATGTGATATGGTACCGTCAAATGGTTGCCACCGTTTGTTCTTATTAATGAATCTGAAAAACGCTTAACAAACAAGAATCATATAATAAAAAGATATGTAAAGTTAAACACATGCAAATCTATAACAGAGACAAGTTCTCCTACACTTACTGTCCTAAAGATTTGCAGCTTGCTGTCTCCAATACATTTCCTCTGGCTTTAAACAAATCTCATTTCAACACATGCCCTTTTTCTAGTTTCTACATAAGTTCATCGGTGGCTGCGAGGAAGGGTCTTTGGTAATCTGAACAACCTGTTGTTAAGCACTTGGAGACGATTGCGGCGCCGGTGGAAGCGACGGCGCCGATGGTGGAGAAAACGGTGATAACTGAGGTGGAGGAGGAGAAAGAGGGCCTGGACAAACACACGAAGAAGTGACAGGGCTACACTTGTAGGAGTCACAATCTACAGGCTTCGACAAAAACACCTTACACTCCATCATCGACCTCTGCTCTTTGGCATCCTTGAGACAGTTCATCGTATTATTATAAGTCTCTAGATAACGACACGTAGGTGGTTCTCCAGTGAAGTAGTTAGACCCGTATCTGAACTCTCTAAGATTCTTAAGCAAGCAAAGCTCTTCCGGTATTACACCGGAGAACCTGTTACTCTCTACGTTTAACACCTCTAGACTCTCCATCTGGCCCATTGACTCCGGCAATTCTCCGACCAGTGAGTTGTAACTAATATCCAAAACGGTGACGTTTTTAAGCAGCCCCATGTCGTTGGGTAGACATGACTGTAAACCGTTATCCATTAAGATGATCTCGTTCAGAGTCTTACCCATCTTGCCGAAACTCGTCGGTATACATCCATCAAACCGGTTGGATGCTAGAACCAGAACCGATACCGGAGAATTCCCCATGTTAACCGGGATTTTACTAGTGAACCGGTTACTATTCAGAAACAAAGCGTCTAAATCTTTTTCGAATAGAGATTCTGGTAATCCCCCTTCGAATTCGTTGTACCGGAGATCAAGGTACTTTAGTTTCGGTAAACCGATAACCAATTCCGGGAATTTACCAGCGAACCGGTTATTGCTGAGATCGAGTTCAAACAAGAGACTCAGCTGAGAAAACCCTTGTGGGAGGGTCCCACAGAACCGGTTCGAGTTGACGTGAAACAGAGCAATGTCTGTGAGGAGGCCAAGCTCTTCGGGGAGATGACCGGCGATATCGCCATGGTTTAGATCGACGCCGGAGACGGTTTTGATAGAAGGGTCGTCGAGGGAATCAGAGCATACTATTCCGTTGTAGTCGCACACACGGGGTCCGAACCAGTTTAACGTTAGGTTCAACGGGTCAGAGATCATGGTCCGCTTCCACGCTTGTAACGCCACGTAAGCTCTCTCGAGCCGTACGTTTTCGAAGATGAGGTATGGAGGTATTGTTATTGGGTCGTCTCGGACGTAAAGAAGTTGCCGGGACCCACTATAAGCGGCGGTCGTGACGGGAGATATGTAAAGTAAGATGACGGTGGCGGTGAACGATGATATGGTTGGTCGATAGATCCTCATCACAGTGTAATGTGTTTAGTTTTGTTAGTGCACTCTTCTTCTTTCTCTTGTTTTGTTATTATCTTTTGTTTTAGTTGTAGATTTAAATCTGTGAAAGAGAGAGAGATTAGCAGTGAATGCTTCTGGTTCTTATTGTTATTAGATGTGATAGTAGAGTAAAACATTATATGTTTTGCTATTTTTAGATTGTCAAATCACTTTTTCTATTACAGCATTGGCGTTGACCCGGATGTCTAAAATCTGTATTGTTTATTTTTTTTGTTTTTTTATATAAGAACTTAGAAACTGTATTTTTCTTTCATTGTGTAAATGATGTATAACTAACTAAAAACTGGTTTTTAGTTTTATTTTAGAAGAAAAAGTAACCTAATTTGTAGATTAAGATTAGTCCTTTTTATTTGGTATTGACTTGGCAAATTTGAAATGAAAATCATCCCACTAGTTTAGCGTCTGAACCAAGTTTACAGAGACAGTATGTGATGATGCTAGTTTTTAGAGATGAAACTTAGGGATTTGTTTATTGCTACTGTCAACCTTGTTATACAATTATTAGAAATGTCTGATTAGCCTTGTAACTTTTTTGCTAACTTGAACTTATATAAGAAAATTCTAATTAATGTGATGGTTTAGCTTAACATAATCTTGTGTGTTTATAAATATAATTAATCAGAATTGACAAAGTTATATATGACTTAATACATGTCAATGAAATTGGGAAAAAAACGAAGAGCAGATTACGAAAGCTTTGGAAAGTGTTTAAGAAAATACCAATCGTAGAAAAGGAAGAAAATATGAATTCGCTTGATCTGACTCTAGTGCTATATATGCTTAACTTTTGGAGTGTTGTCGTAATGTAAATTGGTACAGATAAGATAATCAAAGCAGCATGTGAAAAAATACTCACTCAGTTTTTATATTGAGCGGATTATGCACAGATTAAAAAATATTTAATTTTTTATCATTTTCTAAATAAAATATCATTAATTATTTACTTAACCACAATTCAACTAATAATAAAATAAAAGATATAATATCATTGGTGATCTAACATTAATTACTAATAAATTTTACATAAAAAACTGAAAACGTCAAATAATTTGGAACAAAATTTTTTCTTAAAACGTCAATTATTAAAAAACGGGGGAGTATCATTTACTAGTTAATTATTAATTTCATTTCTTATTTGGATAAATGGTTTAATTCCGTCGATGTCTTGGTACAGTGGTTTAGAGACTGGGTTAAAGTGAACCGGCGAGAGAGTGTATATATGGTTTTCAATATTCCCTTTTTATTCCGACACAGAGACGACGCGTCAGCCAGTTATTAAAGGACACGTCACCATATACCAGAGAAAAATATCAGAGAGGATGAGAATGAATATTGGAGGAATAACCGGGTGAAGGATAAGGTAAATAACGTCACCAAACAGACCCTACAATGATATGACCTTCAAGTAAACGATACAATGATAAAGTCCATTATTTAGAGTTACACGATTTGTCTCTCCATCTTCTTCAACGCCTTTGATTGTTTTCTTCTTCTGGTAAGCTCCTTTTCTCTCTCGTTTCTCCTCCGCCGTTGACGGCGATCTCAACGGTGACTCCTGTTCGTGTTCTCTAGATCATATTTTTTTTCTGAAGAGAATTTCAATATTAGTCTCGCGATCTGTGATGTTCTTGTGACTAGCAAACGTCGCGTTTGATTCGAGGATAGAATATGATATCTTCTTATCTCCGTTTGATTCGTTTCCGGGGAGCCATGTGTTTAGTATCGATTCCTTTTAGATTGATTTTGACCTAAGGCGTGACGATGAACAAGTGAAGCTGATCGTATAATCAGAGATTTGTTTTTTTTTTAATATCTGTAACGATGATCTCTTTGTGATCAAATGTATGGAAGGATTTTGATTTTGATTGGTAATCATTGTGACAATCTTGTTTGATTTTGTTTTTGCTCTCTCTTGTTTGTTTAATGTTTAGTATAACACTTAGCGATGAAGCCAGGAGGATCAGCATTGAATCCCCACGCAGCAGCTTACGTACCACTCTCCAAAAGAGAGGGTGCTTCTGCAAAGCCTGCTGCTGCTGCCACACATCACGTGCAGTACCAACCTTATGGTTATGATGGAGTCCAAGGGAAGGGAAGTTTTGCAGGTTCTCAAATGTACATGCCAAAGACAACATCCTCCTCTGACAAGCTCTTGAGGGATGAGGATTTGGAGATGGACATGGAAATTGAATACCTTTTAGCCACTTTCTCTGATTTGTCGCATGACTCTATCAATGATGTTTACTTGGCCAACAATGGTGATCTTGATGCAACTATCGAAATGCTGAATCAGCTCGAGGTAAATTTATTCACACAATTGATCAAGAATATGTGTGCTTGAATCCTGGCGGTGATGAAAACCTGCTCTAACGTTACATCATCCCTGCAATACCGCTTTGTTTACGATTTCTAACAAAAATTTGAGTGTAATAATAAGACTTTGATGTTCCCGTTCCTACAGATTTACAGTAGTGAAGCCCAAGAGTACCTTCCAGACACACTAGACATTGGCGATGTACCTGAAGCCATCATGCCTTCAACTTCCCCAGCTCCAGAACAAAGGACTGTGAGTAATGAAGCTAGTGCATCATCAACATCTTCGGGTACCCTCAAAGCTCCTATGTCTTCCTCCTGATTTAATGAGTCCTTAAATGTGAAGTATTATAAATTTCTTGCAAAGGATGATGATATGAAGTTTGATGGTTATCTTAGGAGAGATCTCTTTCTATGTTTTCCTCTCCCCTTGCTTTGTTTCTTGGGGGAAAGAGAGTACAAATGTATAGATTTTTGAATATTTCAAGTTTGGGTGTTGAGAATTGGGATTGTTCTTATGGTGGACAAAGGCAGTGAATCATTAATAGCCTCTCTGCTCTTATTCTAATGTTTATGATTTGTAACCAAAAAAAAAAATACATTAATCATTTGAGTCAACTGAAACTTTTGTTAAAAATGTCAATGTTATATAGTATGTTTAAGTTCAAAGGATGGAATCTAAACACAAATTCGAACGATTTGCCGTTGGCTGTGGTAGGTAATATAGTTAATAAATGTCTGTGCAAGTGCAACTAACTACATTTGCGGTTTAGAGCTGCTCAAAATATGACATAGAGCAATTAAGATCATCTGTTTCAATAGAAAGAAAGGAGGAACAAAAACAAAACAAATGGGTGATCTTTTGTTTTTCCTTTCTCTATAGAGGCTTCTACTTATTTTTCTTGTTATACACATTTTGTCATCATCGACTGGTGATAAGGGAAGATCTAGTTCAGATAGAATATTTGAAAAGATGGGTTTGGATTATTACAACATACTGAAAGTGAACAGGAGACAAGCGCAAGAGACAGAGGTACATGACTGACGCTTGCAGAAGCCATAGGAGGAACAACTGTGAGTATCACTCAACACGCTAGATGGGCGTAATGTACCCGTTGGTGTCACTGACACCATCAGTCCTGGCCATGAGCATGTGGTTCCAGGGGAAGGGATGCCAGTAGCTAAAGAACCAAGAAACAAAGGTGATCTGAAGATCAAATTCGATATTCAGTTCCCGACAAGATTGTCTACGGACCAGTAAGTCCACACTCAAGCGCGTCTGAGTAGGTTGAACAAGACTTTAGGTTTCAAAAACAATCTGTACAAATCTTCGATTCTGTTGTTCGCATGTTGCTAACTATTGAATTCAAACGTTTATTATTATAAAGACACCATTCTCATAAATTATATTGCAAAACTACAAACAAACGAAAACAAAAACACAAACTATTATTACAGAGAGGAACAAAAGCATTCACACAAGTCAAAATCCTCTGTTCCTACGTGCACTGTACTGTTGTTGTTGCCTAGGTGCATTTTGATTGGCCCTCCATCCATCTGATGGTCCCACACCATGTCCTTGTGGTCTGTTCATGGCTCTGTTATGATATGGAGGACCAGGAGGAGGAGGAGGTTGAATCTGGTGGCCTGAGACTTGTGGTTGCCATTCAGGAATGTCGTCATCGTCATCATCTTGATCATTCCATGGTTGTTTACTCGCATTATTACCTGCTGAGTTTCCATACTTGAGTATGAGCTCCCTAACTTGATTCAAAGACCGAGATTGAGTCCCTGGCCGGGGAGAAGAAGTAACCCGTGGTGCAGTGGAGGTGCTGAAGTTAAACTCTGGTAAATCATCGTCGTCTTTAGCAGCTGCTGGACCAAATCCAGGTGGCAAATCTTCATCGTCATCACCATCTTCACAACCATGATTCCCCATGGACGTAGTAACAGCAACAACAGGAGGCTGATGATTCTTTACATTCAGACTAGTACTAGACTTTTTGTTTTCTGGAGCCAACACTGAGCTCTTGGTGCCAGCATCAACAGGAGGCTGGTTCTTTAAAGATGAGTGCTGCCGTTTGAATCCTGGCTTGTGGCGTGAGGCAGGAGAGGAGACTGCACGCCTCCAGACAACGAGGCCGATCAAGCCTATGTTGTCGGAACACTTGGCCTCATCGAGATGGTCCTTGGAGATGACTTTGCTCAGTAAGTCTAGTGTTTCGCCACGTGAAGGGCAGAGGTAAAGCTCCACGCCTGAAGTTGGCTCTGCGTAACCAACTCTTTTGTCAGCAACGTACGACTTGGCAACCTGAGTCAAAAAGAATAGAAAGGGCAAAGACCAAACAATAATAAATGTCTTGACCAGAATTAGATATATAATTTTAAAAAATATTAATATGGAATTTAATACCTCAAAAAGGCTGTCACGTTGGCTGTGAGAGATGCCATCCTTACAAACCACGTTTATTACCTGCAAAATCCAAATAAATAGAACCGGTTCAGGATCCAATTATATACACTGGTTACTAAAAATGCATGTCACAACACTTTTGACCTTCAAAAGTTTCTATTTTGGGTCATGATCTGCATGTAGTTTATGGACCATGTTTTGTGGTCTTGTCACTTTCTGGAAAAGATTCTAGGGAAGGTTTTGAAGATTCTATATCCTAAGCAGTTAATGCCACCGAACAATACATCTACAAATGATTTTTCATCCATGAATTTTTTTATACAAAACTTCAGTTTCAATAAAAAGCTGCTTCTCTGCCCAATCAGGGTTCGAAAAGTGTCCTGTCTTGTCTCACACATGTAGATTAACCGTGAGCTTTTGCTTTCTGGGTTCCATGTTTTAGCTAATGGAAGGCCTATTATTGTGTCTGCAGTAAGAAATAATGACTTCCAATATTGAGATGAGATTTTGTGGGTCTTTGAATGAATCCTCGTAGTAGTAGTAGTAGTAACAAACAAGAGACTGAATCTAATGCTAATGCTCTAGCACAATGATAATGCAAGTAGTAAACTTTGAATACCATTAAGACACGGCTTCTAGACAATGGAAGCTCTTGTACAAACTTCCCAAACGCACCGAGTCTCACTCTACCCTTTACCTCCACCATCGTTGGCCACTCGCTTGTTTTTGCTTTCTCACCACTGCACCACCAAACCCAGTCAGACATAATGTTCAATAAAACCTATAACATACTATATAATGGTCTATCCTCAATTCAAGCCTAAACTTAGATTCATTCATATCACTGGTACTACAAATCCCAATTCAATCATGTGCAAATTTCAGAAATGGAAACCAGAGATAAAGTTTTAGGAGACTTGCCTCTTGAAAATTCCGGTGACTGAGACAACTGAAGAGGCACTTAAGCTGCAGTAGACCACCCCATATTTGTTCTTCTTTAATGCTAGCAACCAAAGGAGCTTCTTCACGTTTAGAGACATCAACTCTGAGTTTGACACCCACATCCGGTTTTGGGGAAGTTACAATAGCTTTTTCGAGTTCTGTTGTAGGAGAAACACTCTCACAAGCTTCCTTTGGAGACTGCTTTGGAGATCTTGAAGGAGTCTTAAAATTTGACACAGCTCTTGAGTCGCTCTTCTCAGATGCAGGCACTTCCTCCTTTACAGTATTCCCACGTTGTGGGCTTCCAGATGGAGGTTCTGTGTTCAGACACTCCATGAACTCATCAAGCGATACAATTGGAGGAAGGAAACCCACATCCTTCATCTCATCATCCATTGACAAGCCTTGCATTGGATCAGTCTCCTCCGTTGAAGGCAGAGTCATAGCTCCTTGGTCCGAACTTGCGTTCTGATCATTTAACTCATTTTTATTTAGAGTGGATTTGGCAAGATTAGATGATTTCATGGACTTGGCTTTGGCTCGAGGTCTACTACGTGACGTGATCTCAGCAGAGACATCCACCATCTCACTGTCAACAGGATCCACTTCTACCTGGAACTCACCTTTATGCGTTTTCCTCACAAGACGACTGACATCAATGTCTGCATCCCTCAGGACAACCATCTCAGCCATCTCTTCTGCTTTTGCTTGTCGCCACTGAGACAATTCCTTAGAAGCAAGTTCCTCTGCGGTCATAGAACACAACCGCTCAGGAGAGATCTTTCCGGACATGACACTTTCTCTTAGCTCAGGATTGTTCTTATCTTTCAAATTGAATAAGAGAGACCTTCCCTTCTCTTTGTACTTCTTGTTTACACCTCCAAATAGTTTAAACAGTTCCAACTCAATTTTAGACGCCAAGAGGTTTGGATCCTCAAACGATTTTTTACCACTAGTTTCGTTCTCCTTTCTCTCCTCAAGATCTGAAACAGGTTCCAAAACCCATGAGAGGCCATTACCCTGTAGAAGTTCATCACTGGAAAAAAAACTACCGCTAAAAGGACCATCATCACAGGGGAAAACCTCATCATATTGAGTTCTCTGTACATCAGATTGATTAACATAATTCATCTTTGTTTCACTGGAAGTATCTTGCGACAATATACTTCTGTTGCCATCCTTCTGCACAGAACTTTCATCCCTTGTGGACAATGCCGCCTTGATGTCTTCATCTACTGGAACACTCACACCACAGGCTGAGGTAGGCTCATTACTTTCACCTACCGGAGCACTTGCATCATCAGTTTCTGAATTCTTCTTCTCTTTTGGAGATTCCTCATGCTCATGAACCAAAGCCAAGGCAGCTGCTAATGATTCCTTCATTTTCGATCTTAAGGGCTCGTTTCCTTGTGATAGGCCAGTTTGCCTCTTGTTCATTACTTGCTTTCTCTGGGAAGCGGGTTCCATCTGCTTCACTTTATTGGCAGGCACTGGTGGATGTTCCGTCTTAGGAGAAGGAGTAGTGGATGGCATGTGAGCCGGCTGAATACTAGCTGAACAAAATTGTTCTAGCCATGGTCTGTGATGCACTGATTCTACTCGCTTGTTTGGTTTCTCGGATGCAGAACCACCAAGAGTAGACTCTGGTGGTAACTTCCGCTTCCCTGTCAGCTGAAATGACCTTGGACTACGACATGCAGCTAATGATCTATCTATTGAATATCCACGCGGAACAAGAGGATGTAAACGAGTCTGCAAAGACTGAGAATCAGCCAACAGAAAAGGTTGAAAAGAGATGCCATCTGACTCACATGACACAGGACCAGAGACAGATGATTCCACTTTTGACGGAGAATCAGCCAGAACAGAAGGTTGAGAAGAGATACCCTCTGGATCAAATGCGAATGACATAGGACCAGAGAAAGATGTTTCCACCTTAGACTGAGAATCAGCCAAAACAGTAGGTTGAGAAGAGATGCCCTCTAGCTCAAATGTGAATGACATAGGATCAGAGACAGATATTTCCACTTTCGACTGAGAATCAGCCAGAACAGAAGGTTGAGATGAGATGTCCTCTGGCTCAAATGTCAATGACATAGGATCAGAGACAGGTGTTTCCACTTTAGACTGAGAATCAGCCAGAACAGAAGGTTGAGAAGAGATGCCCTCTGGCTCAAATGTGAATGGCACAGGATCAGAGACGGATATTTCCACTTTAGACTGAGAATCAGCCAGAACAGAAGGTTGAGATGAGATGTCCTCTGGCTCAAATGTAAATGGCATAGGATCAGAGACAGATGTTTCCACTTTCGACTGAGAATCAGCCAAAACAGATGGTTGAGAAGAGATGTCCTCTGGACCAGAGACAGATGTTTCCATTTTCGGAAAGTCCACGTTGCCACACGTGGAAGCGACATGCTCTTCTTCTTTAGTGTCTGAAACTTTCATATCCTGAACAGGAGGTTCGTTGGATCCTATCTCCACCAAGTTCAATTCTTTAAAAGTATCTGGATCCGCTTTTAAAGTCTCCTCTATGTGGGTAGAGATATGCTCAGCTCCCATATCACCAGACATGATAAACCACAGCTGTGTTGAACATTCACTTCAACAGCTGCTTGACAAGCAAAAGTAAGATAAGGATTCACATGGACCTCTATAAAAAACAACAACTAAAGTTATATACTTTCCAGATAGTTCCATCCAATCCAAAGAATTCACATCTCAGTTGTCAAACATGAAATTTCAACCTAAGAGAAAAAGTCTAAACCGAATAAGACCACTAGATCTCGAGAACAACGACCATACCTGACAACAATATATATATAAAGGTCCACCTCGAATCAATCGGAGCAGATAGACGCAAAAGTGAGAAGCAAACCCTAAGGATTCTTCTGGATAGAGTTTCAGCTGTTTCGGTGACAAAACGAAAGAGGAAAGAAAAAAAAGGACAACGAGTTCGTGTCTTCTAGAGACTAGTGTTCGGCGTGGAAGACACATGTGACGTGTGATGCTAATAAATATAAGGCCCAAAATTAGGCCCAACCTATACAGGGTTTGATAATAAATGGCCTTGGTTACTTAGGATTCCTTCTAAGTGAAATCCAACGGTTGTAGTCACGTGTAAGCGTCTTATCAAACGGACGCTATATTTGCATGATACATGTCGTTATTATCATCGGGAAAACTGGACAAAACCGCTGTTTTTTTCGATAAGCAGAAAATCCTGTCCTAAAATTAAATTTTCAATTATTATTTTTCCTGCAATTTGTTTTTTCTCATAGCAATCGAGAAAGGAAAAAGATCATAAGCTTCTTCTCGATCCAAACTTTTCTTCTTCTTCTTCTTTAATTTGCAACTCTCTAGATTCAAAAATTTTCCTTACTCTCTCTCTCTGTCTCTCTCAATGTCCGTGGATACAGGAATCATGAGATTGAGATTTGAGGAGAAAGCAGGTAATGATTAGGGTTTCCATGTAAAATTGGGGATTTTATAAAAAAAAGTTGCAACCTTTCATTTGTTTCCGGATCTAAACCCAACATTCCACGGAGATCTCGTAAACATGTTTCTCTCTTTAGGGCTCCTCTCCGTTTCATCAATTGTTATGTGGATTTGAAAGCTATTCTTCACATCTTCATTATGTTCAAGCAATTCCTAAGTAAGCTTCCTCGGAAGTCTTCAAAACCCGACTCAGGAGAGCTCTCTCGTCCCACCTCGGATCCGTTACCAACCCCGGTTCAGAGATCCGGAGCTAGTGGAGTCTCTGCACCGGTTCGTTCCAACTCAGGGAAGCGTATGTCCTCCGCTGTCTTCCCAGCGAGCGTGGTTGCTGGTATTGAGCCTTTGGTGCCGTTCAAGGATGTGCCAAACTCTGAGAAACTAAACCTATTTGTGAGTAAAGTTAGCCTCTGTTGTGTCACGTTTGATTTCTCTGAGCCGAGTAAGAACTCTATTGAGAAAGATGTGAAGAGGCAGACTTTGCTTGAGCTTCTTGATTTTGTAGCTTCTGGGTCTGTTAGGTTCACTGAGCCGGCTGTTCTTGCCATGTGTAGAATGTGTGCTGTGAATCTCTTTAGGGTTTTCCCTCCAAGTTACCGGTCTAGTGGTGGTGAAAACGATGATGATGATCCGATGTTCGACCCTGCCTGGCCTCATTTGCAGATTGTTTATGATCTGCTGCTGAAGTTTATCACATCTCCTTGTCTTGATGCTAAGATGGCTAAGAAGTATCTTGACCATGCTTTCATTGTGAGGTTGCTTGACTTGTTTGATTCTGAGGATCCTAGGGAACGAGAGTGTTTGAAGACGATTCTGCATCGGGTCTACGGGAAGTTCATGGTTCACAGACCGTTTATTCGGAGGTCAATGAGCAATATCTTCTACCGGTTTGTGTTTGAGACAGAGAAGCATAGCGGAATAGCTGAGTTGCTGGAGATCTTTGGGAGTATAGTGAGTGGATTCGCGTTACCTTTGAAAGAGGAGCACAAGATTTTCTTGTGGAGAGTGTTGATTCCACTGCACAAGCCTAAGTCTGTTGGGAACTACTTCCAGCAGCTGTCTTACTGCATCACTCAATTCATTGATAAGGAGCCAAAGCTGGGAAGTGTTGTAATAAAGGGTTTGTTGAAGTTTTGGCCTATCACCAACAGCCAGAAAGAAGTGATGTTTCTTGGTGAGGTTGAGGAGATTGTAGAGGCAATGAGCGTGATGGACTTTCAAAAAGTGATGGTTCCATTGTTTTTGAGGATTGCGGGCTGTGTTAACAGTTTTCACTTTCAGGTAGGTTTTACATATTGTTTGCTTGATTTTGAGATATATGATTGATCTGCAATAGTATAGAATAAGCTCAGAACTTCCTATGATTCAGGTCACTGAAAGAGCTCTGTTCTTGTGGAACAACGATCAAATTGTGAATTTAATTGCACACAACCGGCAAGCCATCCTACCAATCATGTTCACTGCGTTGGAGAAGAATGCTGAGAGCCACTGGAACCAATCAGTGCTAAACTTAACCTTAAACGTGAGAAAAATGTTCTGCGAAATGGACGAGGCTCTCTTCATGTCTTGCCATGCCCGCTTTCAAGAGGACGAAGCAAAGCAAAGTTTTGCAGCTGAAAAGAGGAAAGAAACCTGGGAAAGGCTAGAGAAGGCAGCAAACATGAAGCCCATAACTGGAAAGACTGCTGTTCTGGTAACTCCTTTAGCAACCTCCATTGCATGCTAACATCATAAGAAGATGTTGAAATGGTTGCTGCTTAAGCTATGGTCTGGGAACTTTTCATCTTGATTGTTCTTTGTAATGTTATATAGTTTTGGTGTTGTTAGCTGTGTGCGGTTTATGCTAAATCTATTGCTTCCTTTAAAAGCTTGGAAGCAATGAAACCTATATCAAACTCTTATGTATTCAATTTAAGTTTATATTGAAAACCTTTTTCTTTCAACAATGTGTCAACGGAGAGTTTTTCATCTCAAGAGTCAATTCTGCAGCTGAAGAAACAAAAGGCACCTTCCTAACACAACTTCATAGACTAAGGTCATGCAGATAGAACGTTTTCCCACGATATGTAATGGTCTTTTCTTCAGCTCCAAGGCACCATAAATGTCCTTGCAGGTTAAGAGTCTCTTTCATTCCTGCTGTTTCCCACACAAACTCAAAGAGCCCTAAGGCTCTGTCTAACTGCTTGATCCCTCTCCGAACCATTTTCTCATCAGTTGAGGTCAAGATCCTCCCCATGTTTAAGCAATAGAACTCGCTCTTCTCCTTGTAAAACCCTCCACAGAGATCAACTTCGATGTCACGCACACGGCCGTAGAGGAAATACATGAGGAGAGTGAACAAACACGGAGAAGGACTTCCCAACATCTTTGAAAGCTTCCTATGTACAAGGTGCTCTTGATGTCTAACCTCTCTGAATCCAATAGTGTTGTCCAGAAACACATCTTTGATCTGTAGAAGCCCTTCTTTCATCGATAAAAGCTTTTCAAGATGGTAAAGTACATTGATTCCTTCCTCGTGTTCCAGATACCTTCTCAGATCATTCACCATGTCAAGAACATCTTCCCATTTCGCAGAAGCATTCGCTTTTGCGTATCTAGCTGGCACAGGCCGCATCCAAGAAGTCGAGTTCTCGGCTTCATACGAAACTGATGACTCAGATAAGAACTTGAGACAAGACAAAATCACTTGCTGACCCAACTTTGTGCCTTCTGTCTTCTCCCTATGTTCGAGTAACCAATCAACTTCATCTTTGAGACCATTCAATACATCTTCAAGAGCGCCTCTCCAGATACGATACTGGGTCACCTGTGAACACACAGTGCACCTCACCAGCTTCCTCTGCTGCGCAGAGATGTCAAGAAAGTTGCAAACTTTAGTCAATGAATTCACCACTAACGGCTCTCTTTCGCTTTCAGTTCCAAAAACTAAGCGACCCTGTTGCTTGAGCTTCTGCTGAAGTGATGGAGACCCAACAAAGACTCTAGCTAAAGACTTGAAAGCTTGCATCTTTTGTTTGATACTATCATCATAAACGATGACGCCGTTGATGTCCTCAAGCTTCCCGTCGACTAAATCAACGTCTTCCAACGCACGTGTTAGCTTTTTCAGAACTGAGAGTTTCTTTTTGTACCATTCATGAGACAGTGCTTCTTCATGGGTATCAACAGAAGAATGAAACAGAACCTGGATTGAACGGATTGCCCTGACAGGGTTTAGTTGCTTTGTTATGTGATGAACGTTACCCAACATTTGAAGCAAGGTGTTTGAAATAGCAATGGGCTAATATTCATACATTAAGTGATCGAATCGGACAAGAGGAGGGGAAGGGTCAGATTCTCTCTTAGGAATTTCTACGAACAGTTTACATGCAGCTCTTGACCTGAGGAGATTGAGATCATCAACATGTATGATTCTTTATCAAGACGTCAAACATGTAATGAGAGAGCATGTGTAACTTGGAAAGGAAGTAAAAGTGATTTGGAAGAAGAGAAGGGAAGCTTCAGATGTCAAGTGAAGCTGTGAGAGAGGAGAGGAGATGAGAGAGTTCGAAAGTGGGATTTATGTTTGGATCATAAATGGGCCTGAGAAATTAGAATTTTCAATGACCCAAGAGCCTTAATCGTTGATTCGATCGCGTTGACAAATCGAATGATATTTTTTTTTTAGTTTTTCTCAGATTTCAAAAAAAATAATTAAAATAAACTTTTAATTTTGAAAATTTTAATAGTTTTTACTTTTTAAATTTTAATTTTCACCTCAAAACTCAAAATTTAAGTGTAGATTAATTAATCCAAAGAATATAAATGTATAATTATATATAATTTATTTTAATTATTTTTCTTCTTAAAAACTATATTTGTTACAGAACCTTTTTAGATTTATACTAACACATTTCTCTATTTTTATTGGAAATAAAACCAAAATATTAACATTCAAAGAAAACCACTCACAGAAATATAAATATATCATCTGGCGTAAAAAAAAAGAAATATATGACATTAAACAAAAATCTCATGTTGTTTTCATATCTTAGTTATTGTTCAACGAAATCACGTGATATAGTTTCATATACATGTGTCTTAGTAAAAATGTACTCCCTCGGTTAGAAAAGATACGATTTTTACACTTTTAATATACTAATTAATGATAAATTATAAATTTTAAAAATTTAATTATGTTTATTAAAATTATATTATTTAAATATTATTAGGAATACTTAATTCCAAAAAACAATGCATTGATAATCAAAAATTCATAAAAAATTAAACATGTATAAAAATTCTAAAACATACAAATTATTGAAACATAGAAATTATTTATTATACGGCTTTGAAAAGGTAAATGAGTTTTTATTTTATCCAAATTATTGAGAATATATGTGTAATGTTTCGACCATCCACAACTAATAAACTTTATACTTATATTCACTTAGCCCTGGATCTATTAATATTCCACGACTTTACAATCATGTTTACTTACTTTTTAATCACCAAACATTTTTATGTATTTAAGTTTCACTCACACGATATCAAACATACTTAAATTCAAAAACAAAATCTAGACATATGTCCAAACTAAATATACTTTAATAACATATGCAAAAAATTAATTATTTTAAACTCTTCATCACATACCATATATTAAGATGGTACTAGATACTCGTTCATGAAAATTACATACTTTGCATAAAGATATAAATCATTAGGAAGAATGTGACAAAAGCAAAAGAAATAAGAGCTTAGAAAGATGAACATGCTTGCTTTCTTTTATGTGGGTTAAAGAAATTCTTTTATAACTTTTAGAAAAGTTACTGAATTTTTCCCCTAATTACGAACTTGTTTTTATTGTTTTGTAATAATAAGTTGTTTTATAATTTTTTGTAAGGGTGCTTTCTAAAATGGATAAAAAGTATGCTTTGCTATTGCTTTTTGTTACAAAAATTTGACTTTAACAGTTGAGTGTTTGATTATTTAACAAGTGATGTAACACTCTACTTATAGAATGGTCATCGAGAGCCTCTCTCACTCATATATCACTATAAGAAACACTGAGTGCTTACTTTGTATACTTATTTAGTTCCCTAATATATGTTTTAGTTAGCATGGAAACTATATATGACTAAAGCTATATAAAAAAATGCACACGTAATAGATGCACCATCTATTCTTCTCCGCCAACACTTAAGCAGTGACTATTTGGCAATAATTTATAATATAATGAGTGCTTATGTATCTTTATGTAAAACATTTCGTTAGATCATGAGTATGATGATAGTTATAATTGTGAACTTATGGTCTAGTTAAGTTGTATGAACATGACTATGCTAGTTATAATAAAACTGTGTCTAATTTCATAGATCAATTATCTAGGAGTTATACATGCAATACTTATTTGATATTCAAAACAAATTTATTATTTTTTGCTCGTCTTAGTCGTCTATAATTCGCCTACTTTATAAGTTCAAATAGTGATACAATAACAGCACTGCATACTAGTGATTAGTTTAGGACAGGAAAAAAAAATACTTTAACCCGAAATGTGACCCTCACTATATCCGAAATTAACATATGATCCCAATCTGATTTGTTTTTAGAAAATATCTGAAATGAGCTTAACATTATATATTTCGAATATCTCGTAGTATTCGGTCCAAATAAAAACTTAAAACTAGTATCTGAAATTTAATCTGGATATATTTGAGTACTTTCAGAGAAATATATTGAATTGTTTTTATACTGAGATAAGCTGATAATTCGGTTACTTTGAATAGTTTGAGGTATTTAGAGTAGTTTGAAAAAGTTTATATTTGTTGATAAAAAAGAATAAGTTTATAGTTTAAGGATAACTCAAATGATTCAAAAAAAAATAGGTTTTTTTGGTGGTTTCGTATATTGAGTTAAAAGATGATATGAACCAAACATAAAAAAAAAAACAAATTAGATTGAAAATATCGTAATCTGATTTATGAATATAAAACTGAAAAATAATCTGAAAAACTAATTAAAGTCGGATCCAAACTCACAACCTAATAGTTTATGCACTTGATTGAGCTTGTTTTAAAAAAATGTATTTATTACTGCCAACCAAAGGGTTCAAATTATCTCAGTGCATAAAAGCAATGCATGTAAATCGAATATAATTGATGGTTTTGGAATTCAAAGTGGGAATGATAATTAAGGGCATGTTTATTGCATGTCTCTTAGCATGAGGTTTTTAGTTTTTATAAGAAATGTTTTTTTAACTTTTAACTAAGAAAACTTAATAACCGTCTCTTAAATAAGAGATCTAAGAGACGTCTATTAACGGGAAAATTTTAAAAAATAAAAAATAAAAAATAAAAAACGTGAAATTATAAGTTAAGAACCTCGTCTAAGAGAGCGTGGATAAACATGGTCTACGTACTTTTACTTCACTAATACCAAAGAAGAATAAAATGATGAATTAAACTTAAAGTGGAGAAAAAACGAAAGATTCTTTAGTAAAAGCCAATTAGTGCAACCCTTTAACGAAAAAAAAATAAAAGCCAAGCACTGGATTATAGCAGCAGACATTAAAGACGGGGCTGTCTTCTTTTTTGACTCGTTTGATGATAATCTTATGTACACCTCTATGAGGTCAATGAATGAGGAATCCTATGCAAAATGCAACGTGTGTATGGACACGTACGTAAGCTTATACTATCGTTCTTGGGACAATATAATGAACGGTGGATACCAAGTAAATCTTCCCGTAACGAACAGTATAAACTTTTATGCATCAAAACAATCATTTGTGACCAACTTCACTGTAAGGGAGAAAACCTTAATTGCAATAGTTTAACCCTCTTAAACGAGGATGTATTATCGCTTTAATTATATAGCCAACGAAATGTTTTATCGAGATTATGTTAGAAGTTGGAAATTTATATCAAAAACATCAAAGAAGTGATATGTACGTTTTTAAACTTAACAGTGTAATAACAACATCTAATTACTTGGTCAGCTTGCCATTCAAATGACTAGTAACAAACACTATTACTATTCAATATTTGTTATAATTATATTAAAGATGAGAACTCAGAGAATTTTGATTTCCATTTGGTGGGCAACGCATCATCCTCAAGCCACAACTCAATAGGAATGGCTGTCAATAATGTATATGCTTCATTCTATCCACCTTTGAAAATTTCAAATTTTCATTATTCACGCTCTTTTTGAGGCCTTGGATTGAACAAAAGGTTTTGATGTGGTCCATGCATCTATCCATTTCAAACACGTAATATAATTGTTGTTTGGTTTATTGTTAAAAAAATTCCATCCCTAGCAATTTTGTATAATAGAAATTATATTGAATAATGAAATATGCATGAATTTTCGATTTTCTGCCACAGAAACTAAAAATCTTAATTAGAGTCTCGTACGATAAACAACTCAACTGCTTCAAATTTTGATGAAAATCGTAACTGCGGAGTAAGAACTAAGAAGGTAAAAATAAGAATACATTAAAGCAAACGTAAATATATAGTAGGATACCGATATAAGAACATAACACTTCCTAATTTACTTGATTTGCTTACATTCTAAGATAACCAGACAAAGGTCCAACGAGATAGGAAACGAGTCAAATCAATGAAAAAAAAACAAATCATGACATAAAAGGGTCGTTATCTTGCTTCGGTTCTTCACTAGTTTTATCTCTTCTAACGCAACCTGCATCCAAAGAAGAAGAAAATTCATGGATATGTTACAATACTTTTTTAATCATGAGGTCTCACATTTTATATTAAATAAAAAACGTATGTAACTTTTACGTACGTTTTTTGTTAATGTTGGAAAAAATTCTTAATAAAAAGTTCCACGTAAATTTAATTATACATGTGACACAAAACCATTATTGCTTTTGCATTTTTTCTGGATAGGGTTTGGTTAGAAACTTAGAATATATATCAAGTAGCATATGAATTTGGAGGAAATAAGATGTTGTGTGGCTTGTGATTAGAAATTTATATTTATTGTTCAGTGAAATTTACCAAAGAAAGTCTAGTAACAAACCATTTTCTTGAAGAGGATGAAGAAAGTTAGGACTAGTAGGGTGAATTAGTGGCCGGTTCCTTTGGGGCGTTGCACCTGAAACACTCTGACCTGCTTGCAAAGTTGTGTTCATTGCAGCCTAGTCTATATACAATAACACAAAACCAATCAGCTTCTACAACCTCCTTATATATAGAAATTTCAAAATATGAATGTATATACTAACATATCTAACACGGTCGTCTAGCTTACGTAAGCCCGCGCACATGCATGAGTTATAGATATTACGTGCCCATATACATTTTCATGAACCATGCACAATGAACAAAAAATTACCTCGAGCAAATCCAATCTCCTGATTTCCAAGAAGAACGACCCATGCCGCCGCCACCACCACCACTGCTGCTACCAAAACCAAAAAGGCCGCGTCTTGGACCATCACTCATGTCCATAAACCCAGTGGCTGCAGCGGCAGCCGAGCGTGAAGACTCATCTTTTGCAGCACCACACGTGAAGCAGCTAGACCTGCTTGCGAAATTGTGTGTCCCGCAACTTCCAAGGTTGCAGTACCAGTCACCTGGTCTCACGTCAGGCCCGGTGTTGAAAGCAAAAGAGTTACTCACTGGACGGCTTGTGAAGCCGCCGACCAAGTCGGTTCTTGGCTCTCTGCAACGTTGGCAGGACTCTCTTCTCTGGAAGTTAAGGTGGCTACACAACCGGCAGTTCCAGTCTCCTGGCCTATTCATTTCTTCTATGGCCCCATAGAGAAAAATAATAATTACACAAGCTTAGACGCATATATAATCAAAAATGTAACCTTATATGGCATTTGATATGATTACCTGGGGATGTTAGTTGTAAACAAGTAAGGAAAGTAGAGGCGAGTAGATGAGATTTAGGTGCTAGAGCATATAAATGTGATGTTGGACTCCCTCATCTATATATATCGACAAAGCTCAAGGGCTCTTCCTTTAACAACCGGGAACATATTTTGAAGTAAAATTAGGGTTTTACTTTCTTATTTTTGTTTCAGCTTTAATGCGTTATCTTTAACGTAAACTACGTTTTCCCAAAAGAAACAAAACTATCTATACATATCGAGGACTTTATATTTTTCTATAATTTTAGACCCCACTAGTTTAAACAAAGGGAAGATATTAAAAAAAAAAAAACAGAGCTTCCAATATCAGCCGTTTTCGTTATGCTTCTGCTTCACAAAAGCTAATACATATTTGCCAAATTCAATATTAACATTGTTGGACAGTGTTTATTTGCATGTAAATCACTAAATTCATTTTAGCTTATTCCCTTGAAAATTCACCAATTTAACTTAGGTACATGGGTGCACAATATGATCTCGTGCGTGTCAGGAGATAAAAAGGATGCAGTCAGAAATAAAATTCAGAGACAGCTAAAGCAAAAGTTGCATGGCAACAGTTTCAAGGAACGTATCGGTTCCCTTAACCACGCAAATTAATCATTAAAGGGATATTTACTTATACGTACCTTCTTTAATCTTAGTCTTATCATATGTCTTAATGTTTATTCTTCCAATATTATAGTACCGAATATAGGTAGAACTTGTTCGTGATTCTCAAACAAAACCCAACAAAAACATCAAAAGCTTGGGTTAAAGAAAACAAGAATAGTTGAATGGTAAAGGTATAGTCTCCGAGGTTTGAATCTTGACCATCTTTGTGTCATTTGAATTTGTCTACTAAATTACAATTTCATATACTTTGTTAATTCCTTTTCATTCAAACCAGGTTACAAATTATACATATTGTCGCTTATGGTACACTGCAATCGCTGCTTTTTATTTACCGTCATTTCACCTTTTCATCTTTGTATCACAAATTTAATACTCCATGCTTCATATATAAAAGAATCTTATTATTGAAAGTAAACATGTCTCTCTAAAGTAAAGGTATCAGTTGTAAGATAATAAGACAAAAAACCATAGTAAGGTACATGTGAAATGCCACGAATGATTAATAACTTTTAATATAAATTCTCAAATATAATAAGAAATATGAAAACTATTTGCCGTTTCTTCAGCTATTAAATCGATTTTGCTATAATTGAATTAATTTACTACTACTACAAGTAAAATCTAATAAATTATAAATGCCCAAAATATATACTTAAACCTTCTTTCAGATTTGGGGTATACCCCAAAAATACCTTTTTTAAAGAAAGAAACCCCAAAATAACTTCCTCGCAATATTTTATATAACTTTTTGTACTTGGATGAAAATCACAATGAAGTTATTTATCTTAGGTCTAAAGCCTATAACTGATTCACCTTAAACAAGTCTTTTGTATACTAATTTCAAAGTGCTTAGTAACGTGGGTCGTGTTAATTAAGTTTCAGAAAAAAACGCGGGTCGTGGAGTAAAGCTACAACATACTTGTACAATTGTTTTTTTTTTATCAAGTTTGTACAATTGGTATAACAAAAAAAAAGTTTGTACAATTGTTTTGTATGCCTTATCCATAAGTTTACGTAAAAGCTAACTCAAAACTGTAGAAAATAGTGGGAGATTATAAAATAAATATGGAAGAAAAAAGGAAGGAGAATCATACTTAATAATTAGTAAACCCACCACCATATTGTCTCGGGGAATGGTAAAGAAAAGACTGACGAACACAAAAGAAAAGAGAGAGAGAATCTATTCGATTCTCTTTGGGAAATGCTTCCAGGCATCAGTTATCTATCATCATCTGAATGTCTAATATTATCCCACGTATTTTATTTGGCAAGCTACAATTATTTTACGAGTAATACGATCAATCAAAATTAGTATTTGTAATATTATTTCACTGTATATATATTGTAATTTTAATTTAAACCGAAACTAGATCTTGACCCGCCCAACTGGGCGGGTGTTTTCTTTGACAATAATAATTATTAACTTGTACTTAATTATAAAATATTGAGTTTTATAAAGTATGATCAAAGTTCTTTGCTATCATATGATTATTATTGTATTTAAAGCACTTGGAACACCATGAAAAAAACGAATACTTTAGTATATATGTTTGCATAAAATTTGATTTTTCATATTTTTGCATATATATATTTGCGTGGGGAAAAAGATTGTGATCTTGTTTTAAATGAACAAATATTCTTGGGATCGTGGATTTAATGAGGAGAAAACTCCCAGCGAAACAAATATATACGATCCTTAAAAAAGGTAACTTAGTCCAATATAGTAGAATATTCCTCTTTGATAAGTAATTATGTCGACAAATTATGGCAATGTGGCAATGTAGTTAAGAAAGATAATGTGTGGTTTATTATTTAGGCCCAATAATCTCGTAGAGGTAGGTTGATGATTGTTGTCATTTTTTGGGAAAAACGTAAGCCCATCTAATCTTAAAATTTACATGTTTTAACGATTTATTATGTTTGTATCCAAACAATTATCTTTTTTTAATTTTGCTATTCTCATATCCAAACAAAATCCTAAAGTACTTCCACTTTAATAAGATAGATACAGT
The DNA here is from genome assembly GCA_905132885.1 of Moricandia moricandioides. Taxonomy (NCBI): domain Eukaryota; kingdom Viridiplantae; phylum Streptophyta; class Magnoliopsida; order Brassicales; family Brassicaceae; genus Moricandia; species Moricandia moricandioides. The sequence goes on from CAJHQQ010000368.1 coordinate 95,632, forward strand.
TTGTTAAATCGACAAAAACCCAACAAAGGTGTGAAATCATATATGATGTATACGTAAAGTATAGTAAAAAATATACATACGTTCCTCGAGATCAAGCATTTATAGAACAAAAAAAATGTGAACTATTGACAATAAAGGTAGCCACATGGATATAGTAGTCGAATATTTAAAGTTTATCTAATATATATATATATGTATATATATATATATATATATATATATATATATATATATATGAAGAGTTTTGGAATTTTGTGGATTGATAAAAATGATTTTTGTTTTTAACATATAACTCGTTTTAGTATATATTTTATATGATGTGATCGATCTGTTTTTTTTTCTGTATACAGTTCTGTATCAGAATGAATTTAAATTATACATTACATTTTGAACAAACATGCATACAGTTTTCTGTATAAACTTTGGAATTGTAATTATTTAATTTAAATTTATTTTAAATGCAGTAGCAGAATCTGTAAATAAAAAATATAAAAATAAAGTACTTAATTTATTGTAAATGTAAAGGCTAAGTTTGTAAATAAAAGAAAATATTTTTAATACTGCTATCCATGTATCCAAACAATCATCACTATCCATGTTTCCAAACAAAATCCTAAAGTGCTTCTACTTTAATAATATAGATGAATCATTCAGAATGTGTCTTTCATAAACTTTTGATGAATCTCTTCAAAAATATTGTTCTATAACCATTTTGATTTTCTTTCCTTCTTCATTATTTTTTTAATTTTTATTATAAAATTAAAAGAAATTTTTTAAAGAAATTTTTGGTTAGATGTATTGCTTTCAAACTAAGAGTACTTCAGGTTTTAGATTTGGAATTTTCAATATATATATATTATCTTCATATTTTAATTATAGTTTTTTTTCAATTTTACAAAAAATCAAACTTATAAATTCTTTGCAAATACACAAGTTGAATTCTCTTTAAAACTAAGAATTATATAATTAAATATTAATATTAATATATACATCCATATATGTATTCTGAAAATTCTTAGAGCTAAACCTCATTAAAAGTGTTTCAAAAGACCAACAAATCACATAAAGAGGTAATGAAACAAGAATAACTTGGACAATCAAAGACCGAAGGCATGTGTTTAACTAATAAAACCAAGACATGATCAAAAATATTTAAAACTTATATATTTGAAGAAAAGGCTTTTCTGCATAGAAACATGTTCCATTTTATGCAAAAATTCACTTGAAATACATATATGAACCTCTGCACTGATACCTAATAACATGTTTTTATAATATTATAATAGAAATATCAAAGTTAACTTTTTAAATTTTCAGCAATTAAATTTTTGGTTATAAAATTCAACACAAATTTAATCAGAGTATTTAAATGGGCAAATCTCTCAAATAACCCTTTTTGAAGTTTTTGTCACAAAAATAGCACTTGAAAGAAAAAATGACCAAAATAGACCTTTTTTATTTTGAAAATTTTAATATTTTTAAAAAATTTTAATTTTTAAAACTCAACTCCAAAACCCCCACCCCATAACTCTAAACCCTAAATTTAGATTAGTTAACCCAAATGTATAAATATATATTTACATCCTTTAATAAGGTCTATTTTGGTCATTTTTCTCATTGGGTGCTATTTTTGGGACAAAAACATTTTTAGTTCTATTTTGGTCTTTATCTCTATTTTCTCTATTTAAATACTTGTTTGTTATTTATAAACCCCTTTAAAAATATATGCTTTGAAATTTTTGATAAAAGGAAAAACGACATAAAAAACGAAAAACCATGGTTAAAAACATAAACCGAACAAGGGTGGTAATGGTTGTAGTAATAAACCGAACCACAAACCCAACAAAAAGAGAAGAATTAGAGTTCCCAAATTAACTGGTTAAGACAGAAGAAGCAGCCGCCAAGAGCAACAAACATAATCCATGGCGGGCAGATGCGATGAGAAGCCATGGCGAGTTCTCGAGTTCTACAGTGGAATCGGTGGAATGGTAACACTCTCCTCTTTACCTCTAACTCTACGCTCATACTAAAACCCTAATTTCCTGTTTTCAGAGATACTCTTTAATGGCGTCCGGCGTCGTGGCAGAAGTAGTAGAAGCCTTTGAGATCAATGATGTTGCCAATGATGTTTATCAGCATAACTTCGGACATCGTCCCCATCAGGTTTGGGGTTCTTGTTCTAAGTTTCTGTAGTAGAACTAAAGAGAGAAACTTTGCAATTCGATTTAGAAACTCTGAAACTGGATGAGTTTGTGTTTCTTTTGCTGCAAGCATTATTACATTTGCAACTTTGTACATGATGCTCTTGAAGTTCATGACTTGTTTTAGTTTCAGTATGATCTTCAACTCGGTTTTGTTGTTCATAGGGGAATATTCAGAGCCTCAGTGCTGCTGAGCTAGATAGGTATAATGCAGATGCTTGGCTTCTTTCTCCTCCTTGTCAACCTTATACTAGACAAGGTGACTCACCTTTACTATCAATTGACTCGCTTTTCTTTAGCTAATAGTTTTATGTTTAGGCCTTCAGAAACACTCTGGTGATGCTCGGGCGTCTTCCTTTCTAAAGATTCTCGAGCTTATACCCCATACATGTACGCCTCCACAAATGTTATTTGTAGAGAATGTTGTTGGATTTGAGGTATGTGTTTACTCTGATCTTCAACAATCAATTTGTATTTGTTCTCGATATCTTTTTTTTTTTGTTGGTGCAGACTTCGGATACCCATATGGAAATGATTGATACATTGAGAAAATCAGATTATGTCACACAAGAGTTTATTTTGAGTCCGTTGCAGTTTGGTGTGCCGTATTCAAGACCACGTTATTTTTGTCTGGTACTTTCTCTTTTACCTTTTCATTTTGTGATGCGTTTGATGCATCTATGTGTTTCTCTTTGCTTTGCATGCCTTCTTCTACTTATAAATAGTTGATATATAATGTATGTACATGCTTTTGCTGTTTGAGTTTTCTCCTGTATTTTGGTCTTTCTCTCCTTAGTTATCTATGGTTTTGTTTTTCAGCTTTTATCTTTTTGTTGTTGGTTAAAGCATCTCATTAACTTTGAAATTATTTCATTCTCGTTACTATTTGTAGGCGAAAAGAAAGCCTCTGTCATTTCAGTCACAGCACAATAACAACAAGCTACTCTGGTCTCCAGGACCGTTATATGGGCATGATGATCAGGTGGAGTTTGGAAAATGTCAAGCAGAGGAGGGATCTGAAAACTTACTTCAGTCTTGCGAACCAGTAGAGAAGTTTCTTGACTTCACAAAACAAGTAAGCGGCGAGCCAAGTGGTTTTGATGAGTCCGAGAATGGATCCAGAGATTATGATGGACAAGAAGAAGATCCTGTCTCAGACTCTGTACATCAATATCTAGTACCATTAAGTTTGATAGAGAGATGGGGAAACGCAATGGGTATCCTTTTATGATGTCATCTTCTTTCCTTTTTTTTTTCTACTTAGTATAGGAACTTGTTCTGCTCATATGAAACCGATCATCTATCTGTTTATATATCCTGAGCTACTTGTAGACATTGTTTACCCTGATTCGAAGAGATGCTGTTGTTTCACAAAGAGTTATTACCGATACGTGAAAGGCACTGGTTCGCTCTTGGCAACTGTCCAGGTATGTTCTTACATTGAGTTTTACAATATTGTTTTCCTCTATTTGCTAGTGCTTATCGTGAATCTATGATCACTCAGCCAAAAATCAAGGGGAAGGAATCTTGTTTGAAAGAGCAACGGCTTAGATACTTCACCCCGAGAGAGGTTAGACACAAGTCCTTTTCATTTGTTATTACCAATGCCTCACTGAAAAGAGTGAAGATCTGCTTTATTTCAATGGAAGATGATTTTTGGTTTCTATTCTAATTAGGTAGCTAACTTTCACTCATTCCCTGAAGACTTTGAGTTCCCAAAGCAGATAAGCCTTCGACAAAGGTTACACATTCTAAACACCATTTAAAAACAGAAAAATGCTAATAATCTAATATAGATTATGTGATATATATTGCTCACTAGTTGGTGTTTGAAATGTTTAAAAGCACAAGAATAATAATGACATGGAACTCCTCTTTGTGTGCAGATATGCAATGCTTGGAAACAGTTTAAGTATAGCGGTCGTGGCTCCTCTGCTTCGGTATCTTTTCAGTTCTTCTCCCGTCTTGAATGCAGAATAAGAGGCGACCAATTATAGTTCTGGTTTTTTGGGACATGGCATAACCATGCATCTGTTTTGTATTACTTACAACAATTTTATATCATCAATCTGTTTGCTGAATCGAGTTGTCACCTCTGATGTAGATGGATGAGCTAATTTTTGCTGTGTTTTGTCCTCAGTTTTATCAAAATCGTCTTATTAAGGCTCACTCTTATAATGGGCCTTATCCGGCCCAGTAATAAAATTAGGGAAAACTTTTCCTGACAAGTCAAACTTTCAAAGCGAGAGTACAATTGGCATGTTTTATTGATGTCTCTCTCTCTCTCTCTTCTCAGGCAGAGAGACTTGAAACGGACACTAGAGGGAGAATAGCAAAGCCGCAGGGAGGGGGGAACGCTCCTTCTACTGTGACGGTATGTACATTTCACGTCTTCGGCGACGTTGCTTTTAATCATTTACTTGCGCTTTACGCATTTTCTTTGTTTTTTTCTCTTCATCTGAAAATAAAAACTGTAAAATTCCCAATTCCACCACGCACGCAAGTCATTGGTCGTCATTACAGGACAGTTAAGCTGAAGGAAAAATGTCGGGCAAGAGTGTTTATAATATGCTTCAGGATAATGTGAGCAAGCCTCGCTTCTGCAAGTCTCTGCCTTTGGGAGAAACTTGGAGTTCTAAGTCCATGGTAACTCAAATACTATAGCTACTCTCTTTTTTTTTATCCGACTCTTTGCATTGGAATGAGCTTAACTTAAAACATATCCTTCGTTTGTTGTTGTTCGAAAAAGCTCACATCTTTCTATTATTATTATTATTACAATTCGTTTGTTGTTTGTACATTACTGGTTCATTCCCTTTTAACTCATGTTTCTGATAGTGTTGTATCAAGTCTTTCTCTTTCCTTTTCTATGCACTCTTAACCTGCAAAGCAAGCTTTTCCTTTGCAAAGTTATAGCTTCTAGTCTCAATGTTTCCTTTTTTTCTTTATTGTTGTCAACTGTTCTGATTTTTCTGGTTTTATGAAGAGGATTATTCCGGAAAAGTTTGTGAGAAGCACGGCGGGAGCTTTTGAACACAGAGTGGTGTTAAGTGTTCGTTGGGGAAATTCGTGGCAACTCTGGCTCCAGAGCGACAAGAACGGTCTGTTTGTGGAAGAAGAAGATTGGGATGAGTTTGTGAATGATAACTTCTTAGCTCCAAATGATGTCTTGCTCTTCATACACCAAGACACAATGTTCATTGAAGTGCGAATCTATAAACAAGATTTGAACCACTTGAAAGAGATCACTTCAGCACCTCTCGAAGCTGAAGTGGTTACCACCAAGCCCCAGAGTTCTCCATTGGAAACCCATGCCTCTGCACCTGCATCTTGTAAGACTACGAATCATATTCAAGTTTCTCAGAGTCAAAGCTATTCCTTTCTAAGTTTGTTTCTGTTTTGGTGGATACTTCAGCAAGTGGAGCGAGACAGGGCGATGCTCTTGTCAACAATCCTGAGCATTACCTCTTAAATCCGAGTAACCCTTTCTTTGTGAAGACACTGGGTAAAAAGATCGATGTTCTGGTAATAATATGTTTAAGTTTCTTTGCAGGCTCAGCTTTAAAGTTTTGAATTTATGTTTTGTTGACTTGTCTTTTACTCTGTCTAGTATGTGAGCCATCTGGTGACTGAGAAGTATGGCTTGAAGTTCGGTCCCCACAATTCCCCCATGCGTTTACCTTCTCCCCAACGAAGAAATTGAGGGAGCCACTAAGATCTATGGAGGCTGCCCTTGTTTCAATGGCTGGGCTGCTATATGTCGAAAGTACAAGCTGAAGCAAGGAGACAGTGTTGTTTGTGAACTTGAACACTCAGAAGGTGTGGTTACGGCTGTTAGAGTGCATTTTCCCAAGAATAAAGCGACCAAGTCTCCTTCCTATGAGTTAGTGTAAGTTTCTCATAAGATGATTGTAATTGCTACATGCCACCCTTTGTGTTGGTTGAACTAATTTGCATGCTTATTGGAGAGTTACTGTTGGGATAGGTTTCTCCTAATGGTGCATTTGAGACAATCATCTTTAATGTTGCTGACTTTTATTCTTGTAAGTTTGTAGAGAAGTCTCTATAAAGGGCAAGGCCTTACATACATATGAAAATAGCAACCTTCATTTTGCCTTCTCATACAAGAAAACACAAATATAACCCTAAATAAACCTCTCCTTTTACATCTCCTTTGAATAGAATAGAGTGACACACCAAAATACATAATTATAAAAATAAAACCCACACACTTTCACTTCTTGTAATAAGATTTCATTCATCTACCGCTTACGAACGCTTAAAAGCTTCACGTCGTCGATCACAGGCCCACACAAAGACGAGAAGTCATCGCTCCTCATGGCATAGAAAGTGCTGTAAAACATAACTCTAGTTCTGGTCGAAACCGCCACAAACCTGATGGAAGCTCGTTTAAACCCTCCCGTGCCACGTGACTCGTAAGGTACTTTAAGAGTATCTCTTCCTGCAAAAGCCTCAACCACCATTGATCCTTTACAAGCGTTGTTAGCGTCTCCAACCGCGAATGAAAGAACGTAAGTTTTCCCGATGATGGTGCGAGCCACTTGAGCTATGGCGCTCTCTTTACCCGCTACTAGCTCAATGGCTCGGCGACCTTGTGGGATTGAGAAGTGTTCTTTGTCTACGTACTTGACGGCTTTGAGAGACTCAACCATCCAACCGGGTAAAGGAGAGTGGTCGTCTTCTATAAACGGTGGGATCAGAACACCTGTGGTCGAGCCAGGTAGTACTAGTGGACCTTCTTCAAATCCTCCGTTTTTCAAAATGTTCTCTGCTCAAATCAAAACATAAAAGCTGTAATGTAAAATAAAAGCTAAAAAACTACATATATGTAGAATATAAATAAAGTAAATCAATAATTCGGTAACATCTAATCCGAATAATCTTCTATAAAGTGCATTAGTTACCGCCTAACCATTTTTTTTGAACATTATTAACAACACATGTTGAAGAACTGTTAAAAACAGAGTAAACAAAGTAACTACTTACTGTTAGTTGGTCGGGGAGGGTAAAGAGTTCTCATGGCAATACCATCAATGAGTGGACCACAAGCTGGATCCTCTTCTTCACCTGGATTATGAATCACTATCTCAGCAACCTCACTCTCCGCCTGAAACGCCCAAGCGTATAGATCCCACCCACTGCTACTATACACCGTCTGCACCGGAATGACCCCTGAGTCAGGCGCCACCGAGATGTTGAGCCTTTCGTCTTGAGCGCACGTTCTCGCGGCGCTGAAAGTGAGCGAGTAATACATTCCTTTCACCACTTTGAGTCTTTGTTTGATCGATGCTTCGTTCCCGAGCCGGACTGCGAATTTTCCGGCGGGAACAACGAGAAGCATGTCTCCTTGTTTGTGTCCTGAGCTTATGTACTCGACGAATCCTGTGACTTCCCAGTTCGGGATTGCCATTTTGTTTATTACTTCGGTTCCTTTCAAGTCAGATGGCTTTGGTCCTAGCTCGAAGTCGCCGTTCGGTAAGATCCCTGTGAATTACCATATTGCCCTCTACAGTATTAGTAACTTTTAAAATAATTCATTTAGAAAAAAAGGAAGATATAGGCACGTGAGGTGTGTCCGAGAGACAGCCTAACTGGGCCTGTGTATAACATGGCTTAGCTTCCCTGGTGGGCCCATGAAACTTCATTGATTGGAAAATGGTCCAAAACTTTATAGCGGTGTGTTTGTGTCAGAAACAGGGTAAAAATGTAATTTTACCATCCCCATGAACAATATATTAAAATTGTAACTACGTTTCAGTAATATTGTGTAATAATAGAAAGAAAAAAATCGAGTTTTTCTCCAATTATTTTGCTATTTTTCTTTATAGTAGACTAGTAGTAAATCTGAAATGTTATATAATTGTGTATGTATAGGTTTTATAGAAAGCTTACCATCACGGAAGGGGACAACGGCGGAACTGGCGGTGGCAATGAGAAGAAGGACGAGAGACACGACGGTGACGCCTCCCATTGTAAAGGAACACTGGGAAGAGAGAAAAGAGATGAGTGTTTAGTGTAGAAAGTAATTAACAAAGAGAGTTGAGGTATTGCTTATAAGGAAGTAAAGCTATCAAAGTACCCTTGGAGGTTGCTATATATTACGAGTGTGTGCCACTGCCTACTGATGTAGCTCGCCTTATCCCCACGTGGGGTAGTACTAGTGACCTCATAGATTTGGAACCTTATTGGTTATAAAAGTTTTAGTTTAAGTCTTTGATGCTATTAGTTTTAGTACTGTTTTATAATTATATAGTCATGTCATAGTGAGGCGGTGACTGGGGAAAACAGACAACCACAAGCAAAGAACAAAAAAAACACACTAAACGTGATTATGCGAGACAATCTCTTATCCACATGCCATTAGCACATGTAAACACTCAAGTCTAAGATTGTGAAAATAGCTGAGATATTTTTTAGTAATCTTACGTTTTGAGTCTAGGTGACTTTACCTTATTAATTATGATAACTTTGGTAAGGCCAATCTTTTTGTCGTTTTGATGGAATTATCATTATGGGTGGAGAGATACTACGAGGAGAATCGTTTATCGTGGCGTGGCATGTGTTACACCAAAAACAAAAGTTAAAAAGAGTTTTATTTGCTTCTTTTTAAAAAAAATATATTTTAAGACTTTTGTCTTCTTTGATTTGTCTCTTCGTGCGTTTTTTTTCTTACTGTTTCTAGGCTGTATTTTTTTTAATAATAGAAAAGAGAAATGTGTAGGCTATGAAGGGCACCGTTCAGTGGCTAGAATACGGTTTCCAAAGTTGGCCCAGAGAGATAGCCTCAGACATTCAGAATTGCGTCTTATTCTCATGTTTATCAGCTCAAGAAAGGGTGTGCCAATTCTATTAGTATAGGAATGTATTTTTCTCTATGTTATCCAAAATAAAATAAAATAAATATAAACCACAACATATTAATTAATTTTATTAATTTTCAACTGAGCGTTTTCAGTTGCTACACAAACTTATATAATTCAGACTATGTAAGTTACATTTTATGGTTAAAGATAATTTTAGTTACTAAGAGCACAATTAACGCCGTATGTTAAGAAGAGTCTTAGCCTAATTTTTTTTTAAAAAAAATTAAAAACTCTTAATTAATGAAGAATCGTGTCTTATTTTGGAGCAGGAAGAAGCGTCTCTTGGTGGACACGTGGCGGTTTAGGAGAGGACCGAGCCTCACCCTTCTTCGTCGTTTCACTTCTCTCTCTCTCTCTCTCGAAAACTTTCTCGATATGTTTCTCTCCGGGCGATTGAAACGGCGACTGTGGCTCTCTTCTTCGCTCAGTCGACGAAACAGCTTCTCTCTCTCTCGCCGTGGCTCTCCTCGACGGCTACGGTCCTCCATCTCTCTCTGTCTCTCCGTGAATCGAAAAGTAAGCTTGTGTTCTTCTGTTCTTCAATCATGCATGTCTTTGATTAGACTTCAATCATGCATGTCTTCATCTTCTGATCGCATCTGTGGTTTTGTTCTTTCTCTTCTCGAAACCTCTCTCTGGCAGTGAATCTCTTGTTTCTCTTTCTCTCTTTAGGTGCTTCTCGTCGGACACCTGTCTTGGTTGATCTCGTCGGCGACCTCTCTCACGGTGACTCTGTCTCGGTGGATCTCCTCGAATCAAAAGGTAAAGCGAATCTTGGTCTATTCAATTTTGCATGTCTTTTGATTCTGCTTATTCTTGTTCTGATTTTTGTATGTTTTTTGATTTGTATGTATGTTCGATTTGCCATTGTTAAAAATCCAACACTTTTTTGGGATAAAGTCAAAATTGGGAAGGTTATGAGAGCTTGTATCATACTTCATAATATGATAGTCGAAGACGAACGAGATGGATACACTCAATTTGACGTTTCAGATTTCCAAGAAGCAGAAGACAACAGAACTTCACATGTTGATCTCACGTATTCTACAGATATCCCTTCAAATATCTCCAACATGATGGGTGCTCGAACAAGAATTCGTGATAAACAAATGCATCAACTATTGAAAAATGATTTGGTTGAACACATATGGCGTAAATTTGGACGTGTTGAAGACAACAACTGAGTTGAAAAGCTTTTTGCAAATTATTCTCGTATCTTAACTAATCTTTGTTTCATGTTTCTTTTAAATCAATGTTTAAGATGTAAATTTACTATGTTTTGTTTAAGAAATAATTTTTTTTTCAATTTTTTTTTTTAAAAAAAAAATCCTTAATTAAGATACTACCATTACAACACATACATTAAATGATGCCGTCTCTTAACTAGGTCTCTTAACTCATAATTATAATAAAAAAATAGTTAAGACACCCTTAATGGGTATATCTTGCTCTAAGTGAGCAGAAAATAATGATTAGGAAACTGAGAGTAAAAATTCGAACGAACCACGATCGCTGTCTGATATATAATGAAGGGACGAGAAACCGTCGGAAACGTGGGTGGGGCCGGTAGGTAACGAACGAGTGGGCCGGGCCCATAGAAAGCAGGAAGAGAGAGCGACAGGAGACGCGCAAAAGGCAGTCTCATGCATCTGTCTCCTCCTCTTGTCTACAATTCCTTTACTCTTCTACGGGCCCATTGCCCTCATCACTAGCTCCTTACACGCACAAGCTAACTATGATTAACCTTTTAGTATTACTAGGTTGATCATATTGTAAAAGACAATACATGTGAAGTCCGTTTTAAATTCATATGATCAATTTATATTAGTACAATGAACCTAGAACTGTGTAGTTCAGAGCCCAAGTTAAACAATGAAGATAACTTTGAATCATTGTTATTTTAAGCTTTGTCTATGTTGTTTTTCTAGTTGAGATAACAAACCACTTAATAGATTTGGAACCTGTTTTTCTATAGAAGAGTTCTTAACAACCAATTTTTAAATCTTCATGGACATGATCAATCTTATGGACATAACCAGTGAAATACTCCGTTTCATATTAAGTATCGTTGTAGAGATTTTTTTGTTATAAAATAAGTGTTGTTTTCAATTTTTGATACAAATTTTTTTATTTTTTTATTACAATTTATTTTCCTATTGGTTTAAAGATTGTTAGATGTATAAATAATTTTATTTTTATATAAAAATACTCCTTCTGTTTCTAAATAATGTACATTTTAAAATTTTCACACAAATTAAGAAAAAATTAATATTTAACAATGAGTGCATTAAGTTTTAAATATATAACAATTTTCCATAAATTTTAACCAATAGCTATTCAATAAATTTGAAATTTTCAATTAATACTTTTTGGAAATTGACAATTCATTATTAAAAATGTATAGAAAATTGAAAAAATTATTCAATTAGAAACAAGTGAAATGTGCTAAAACATACATTATTTAGAAACAGAAGAAGTATGTAAAATTAATTATTTTCTTAATTCGTGTGCAAAAAAACTGAAGTAAAATTTAATATAAAACAGAGGAAGTATTGATTCAGACCTTTAAATTTCAACGGTTCATATATATAGACAAATGTTTCTAATTTGTTAAGAGAATTATTTGAATTTTTACTAAATTTATTCATAAACTCTAAAATTTCAGAACCCGTCCTGTTGACCGGTGGTCTAAATTTAAACTTAAAGACACCAATATTAGCTCAAAAACGGCCGGAGATGTTAACAGAAAGTAACTTGCCGACATGAGATTTGCTTTTTTGTAAAGCGAGGATCCTAAACCATTTGAGCTTTTGATCACGCAAATGAAAAGTTTTTCAAAAGGCTTCTTTAGTCTGCACAGAACAACAACAAAAACTGTCTAAATAATCAGCAATAATAGTTGGCAATTGAGAGAAAAATAATAGAAGGAAGTTACTCACATTGAATTCAGAATTGTCTACTTTTTTGTTTGTTTGTTTGTTAATTAATCCATTAATTATCCATGTCCGACCCTCCTGTACTAATGTGACTCACATGGATATGTCTTCAAATATATCGTTTTCTACTGACAAGTCTATTTAATATAATACCTTATCTTATCCTCATATACTTATTCACCATGACCCGTTCTCTGTATATGATTCATGTAAAAAATGTTTTAAAGTGGCATCTTTGAGAAACTGTTTAAGCATTTGTATCCTTTTTTGGTCATGCCAAGACTCTCACCTTTCTGCAATGCATTGCTCAAGCAAAGCTTAAACGAGGCATCAATATCTTACAATCTTAAACATAAGTACAGGTTTAGATGAACCGTACATAACCATAAAAAGCAAATTGCGTGGCAGAGTGAAGCCTCAAGAACTCAAGAGTAATAAAATAACGCAAGAGATTAGGGTCTGTTTTGTTGTGTTGCCTTAATATATAAAGCACAAGAGAGATCAACATGATTAGGGAATGGTTCTTTGGTAGAGAGGTAGAGCTCCTAAGGCCTCTCGGTTCAGCTGCACACAAAGGCCCCATGTATATAGTAAGCCCTCGTGTGCCGCTCAATGTAGAAAGTCCAGCTCGATTCGGTATACATTAGCCTCGCCCTTTCTTGAATACTTTGCTCCTTACCATACATGTCGGGGGGATGTGTACAGCTTTAATGTTATACTACTCGAGACATCAACTAGTTTAGAGAAGCTACGCACAATCCTAGCAAAGGAAGGCATACAAAATGACAAGAAAAACATAGGGGACTTGAAGAAAAGTTCGTCTATGCAACAAGTGCTAGATAGTTTGAATGTAATAGCCAAGATTTGAGGACAAACTAAAGGTTTTTATAATTGCTGAAACATATTTTACCATAACACAGTTATGCCACAGATACATTTGTATACAAAAAAACATCTGCAAAAGGATTGTGTGCTTCAGTGTGGCTCAAAAGTTACACGCCTTTCTTCAGACTCAAGGCGGGCCTGAAACAGAAACATTTTCTTGGATTAGGTTAACCAAATTAGGAAACTTATAAGGTCTAGACATGAAAGATTTTCATTATCACCTCCTTCAAACTTATGGTTCGGATCCTGATCTCCCCTCTACTAGTAGTCATCTCGTCCAATATCTCTGCATCATGGAACTCATCTTCTTCTTCTTCACCTTCTGATAAATGACGAGAAGATCCCAGTTTCTGCTCACAAATAATGGGTTAAAAGGTGTTACAAACATGTTGATAGAAAGCCTCTCAAGAAGCAACAGTAATACCCAAAAAAAAATACAGAAGTGCTTTACCCGGTATGCAAAACTTGAGTGTTGTATAGGTCCAGCTACTATCTCTTCATAGTCAGCAGCATCTAACACTTGAAGGTATTGCGGATCGAATAACTTGGGAAGCAAGTGTTCTCTTATACTTATGAGTAGGAAGAAGAGTGCAGGGAAAAATATCCCAGCCATAGGAATCCATGTCATGCCATAACACAAGAGAAAGTACACAAACTGGAAAAGTGTGAATGTCACAATCACTTTGTATGGTACTAACTCCACAAATGAAGCGTGTACTCCTTCCAAGACTCTGCATTAGAAGAAACCAATGATTGAGAAACCTCTCTCTCTCTCTCTTTTCTCTAAAGAAAAGAAACAAAGATTTTAACTAACTTGAAGAGTCGGCTTTGAGGGATGAAGAGAAGCAAGAGTCTCTCCCAGAATTGGTTTCCAGGGAGACTGTCTATAGCCATATAAGCAAAGTATCCCCATAGAACGGAGCTTGGGATCATTTTGATGACTGGCACGGCAAGAAGTGTTAAACCCACTAGGACTGATTGTAACAAGTTGCTCACTCTTTGCTCGTTTACTCTAACTGGCAAGTTAGCCTCTATATGCACATCTGGATCAAACTTCCCTTTTGTATCTCCTCCTCCGTCTGGTCTCATCACAACTTCTTTCAAGTCTTTCAAGTCAGCAGCTACTGAACAAACCTGAGGTGAACATGTCTCCATCTCTATAAACACTGTTTGCATTCTCCCATATATCTCTGATTTGCTTGCTTTCATCTTCATACCCTCCTTTGCACTCTTCACCATCTTCTTGCGTGTCATCTGCAAAACAAGAAACAAGCCAGGCTAAGAAACTATGATTCTCTGTCTTCAACTCTTTTTCTTCTAATTATATGTATTTGATCTTACCTGACGATTGAGAATAGCAAGACTCTTTGTGTGCATTGGAGCCTGAGGAATAACACCATTTGAAGGAGGAAGTCCAAGTAATCCACATATCAAAGTCTATAAATGAACACCATAACAACTTTTTGTTAATACCATGAAAAATGCATCTTTAAAATCAGTTTTAAAAACTTCAAAGCAGACCATGATTCCCAGCAAGAAGATGTCGTAGTGGTAAGCAGAAGGGTTCTTCAGATTAAACTCTTTCTGCTGTGCCATTTGTGAAGCTACACTATGGTCGAAGAAGTAAAGTCCAGCTATCATCACAGCAGGTATAATCCCAGCAAAGATATACATTACTGGTACCTTCCCCATGTCCTGTTTATAAACAAGTTTTGCATAATGCTGTTTTGCATTTGGATTAATCATAGTTAGATCATACCTTGATTACAGTCCAATGGTACAATGAAGCTGTCTCCCATGGTAGAGGACAGAACAGTCTCCGAGGAACACTTGAAGGGACTTTACTAGGAACCGTGTAAGACAATGCAGTCCAGAACAAGACCATTAAGGGAACACCATAATCTCCAATGAAACTCCGGAGCCACCCTGTTGTTTTGTAGTAAAAATGAATATCTGTTGACACAACTTCTAGAAACTAATGTAATAGTCAATAACGTACCAAAACCGTACTTCCAAGACTTAGCTCTCCTGCTCTTTAGCGCAGTGATTAACAGACCTAGCGAGAAAATTACTGCAAGCAACCCATTTGTATACAGCCAGAGGAAATCTGACTCTCCTGCTTCATGATGTTTACTCTCGGAAGCTTGAAACTCACTAATCAAACCCTGCATGTATATATGTATATAACTAAAACATGTTATTTGTAACTTATATGACTTAACATGTATGGTATTGTCTTGTACCTTGATAGCTTCTTGTAAGAAGAGAACAGCGATCAACATGCCAAAGAGTTCTCCAGCGATTCTAGTAAATCTTGTGATGATTGTGCACGCGTTAAATATTGAAAGAAGGATAAGGAAAACTGCAGTCCATACACAAACCCTGCACAGATTAGCAAACCAATCAAACATCAAAACAGATACATTACGAGTTAAGCAGTAATAAGATTATGTTTAATTAGTTACCAAGCCACCCAAGGTAGGTAAAGCTCTCGGCCAAGATCAGGTCTAGTAATGCAGAAACTGTAAAGATAAGTATACATCATGATGGTTGGCTCTGCAACTCCGAGTATCAACAACGGCTGTCCACCAAAGATGGCGTGTATGATTCCGCAAATAGAAGTAGAAGCTAATGTTTCCACAGCACTCAGAGCTCCACCTATACATTAATCACCAGAGCTAAGTAAACTCACTCTTATGAGATATTCGATACATACCAACATGTGAAGAAGGTGTAATATATAACAGTACCTGTGTGTTTACTTAGTTGCTCACCAAAGGCAACTACAGGAAGAGACGAGGCAAAGAAAATATAGCAAGTAGGAGCCAAGATTCTGGTGAGAAACATAACATGTGACGTTGGTTTACATATTTTGTTAGACTATCAACAATATTCTGTTGATTATTTACGATATTTAAGGGAATATCCCGATTTTGTTGTAACAGCTTTGTGCATATATACGTGTGTAATCTCATTAATGAAGTGAAGGTGAACAGTTCAACTTTCATGGTATCAGATCAGACTTTGCTGCAGCCTTCAACACAATGACTCTGGTGGACCCGACTGACAATCAATGGTACATGGATTCTGGTGCCACAGCTCATCTTACAAACTCTCCAGGTACTCTCAATTCCTCTTTTAATCTTGGCACCGGCAAAACTGTTACAGTTGCTAATGGTGGACGCATTCCAATCAAACAAGCTGGTTCTTTTTCTTTTTCATCAGCTACTCGTCCTCTTAATCTTTCTTCAGTCCTTGTCACTCCTTCTATCATAAAAAATCTCATCTCTGTCAGAAAATTCACAAAAGATAATTCTTGTTCCATTGAATTTGATCCATTTGGTTTTTCTGTGAAGGACCTTCAAACCAAGAGGACAATTCTCCGCAGTGACAGCACATGAGATCTCTATCCTGTTTTCTCTTCTTCAAATAAAGCTTCTATGCTACCTTCGGCTTTCCTAGCTACATCTTCTTCCATTTGGCATAAAAGACTTGCTCATCCAAGCCATCAGTCTTTAAATTTTTTACTTTCTTCAAAAGCTATTGCTTGTAATAAAAGAGATTTATCACAACTTTGTCATGCTTGTGAACTGGAAAAACAAATAAAACATCCCTTTCATTCCTCTGATTCTGCTGTCACTGAAGCTTTTCAAATCGTCCATTCAGACTTATGGACCTCACCGGTACAAAGTCTTAGTGGCTTTCGATATTATGTCTTATTCCTTGACCAATACACTCACTTCTTATGGGTTTATCCTCTTAGACATAAAAGTGATGTGTTTCAAAAGTTCACAGAATTCTCAGCTTACGTTCAAACTCACTTTCACAAAAATATTTGTTCTCTTCAATGTGACAATGGCAAGGAATATGACAACAAGTATTTTCATGATCTCTTTGCTTTAAAAGGCATCCGTTTCAGATTTTCATGTCCTTATACCTCTCAACAAAACGGACGCTCTGAGAGAATGATCAGAACTATAAATAATGCTATTCGCAGTCTTCTCTTTCAAGCCAATCTTCCTTCAAAGTTCTGGGTTGAAGCTCTCCATGCTTCTGTCCATATTCTCAATCTTTTGCCTTCCAAATCAATCCAAAACAACATTCCTTTCTCAAAGCTCTTTCAAAAACCTATTTCTTATTCCCATTTGAGATCATTTGGATGTCTTTGTTATCCAAACCAGAACAACTCCACCACCAAAAAGCTTTCTCCTCGTTCCTCCAAATGTATTTTTCTCGGTTACCCTCAAAACCACCGAGGCTACCGTTGCTACGATCTAGACACAAAAGAAATAATTATCTCACGGCATGTCAACTTCGACGAAACCGTGTTCCCATATCGCGATTCTACTCATCTTAAAGAATCAGAATATGACTTCCTTGATGACAGTGATCCTTCACAAATGTTCAAAGCTATTCTTCAAAGCTCAAACACTACTACTCCTCCACCTGCAAGTGACCCCGTCACAACACATGCGCCAACTCAGCCTACCCAAGCGGTACCTGAGGCTCCAAGGCAACATTCCATGACCACAAGATCTCAACATGGAATTCGAAAAACAAAACAAATATTTTCTCTTCTTGCTGACACTCAGTCTCCCCTTCCTAAAAGTCATCTCACAGCTCTCCTTGATCCCCACTGGAATGCGTCCATGGTTAGCGAGCATGATGCCATTATTAAAAGTGGAACCTTTGAGCTAGTACCCCGTCCGAAACATGTGAACATCATCCGCTGTATGTGGCTTCACAAACACAAGTACGATGCTAAGGGTGCTTTTCAAAAACATAAATCAAGACTTGTTGCCAATGGAAAATCACAGCAAGAAGGCATAGACTTCACTGAGACATTCAGTCCAGTGGTAAAGCCTGCAACCATACGGACTGTCCTTCACACAGCTCTTGCTCACAATTGGGAGATAAACCAATTAGACGTTCAGAACGCTTTTCTACATGGGAATCTTGATGAGACTGTATACATGTTCCAGCCTCCAGGTTTTGTTGACGAATCCAAACCAAACCATGTCTGCAGACTCAAGAGACCTATTTATGGCCTAAAACAAGCACCACGTGCTTGGAATGCTCGGTTTGTGGGTTTCATTACTAACATTGGTTTTAAACAAAGCAAATGTGATGCAAGTTTATTTGTGTACAACAGCGCCTCCGATCGTGCTTATCTGTTGCTTTATGTGGATGATGTTATACTAACAGCTTCTTCAGTAAAGCTCAAAGATTCAGTCATTACCGCCATGAAGGGAGAATTTCCAATGACTGATGGTGGTCGCATCAACTCTTTCCTGGGCGTATATGCTGTCTTCAACACTAAGGGACTCTTCTTAAATCAAACCCGGTATGCACAGGAGATCTTGGAACGGGCAGGGATGAAAGACTGTAAGCCATGTGCCACACCAGTTGACATGAAGTCCAAGCTTGCCGATAAAGAGGGACTACCTGTACAAGATGCCACGGAATACAGGAGTCTAGCAGGAGCTCTTCAGTATTTAACTTTCACCCGACCCGATATCGCCTACGCGGTTCAACAAATTTGCATGTTTATGCATGATCCCAGAGACAAACATCTACAAGCACTTCGCCGCATCCTACGCTATATCCAGGGAACAAAATCAAAGGGTCTTCAACTTCTGAAACATCAAAAAATGACCATGACTGCATATACAGATGCAAATTGGGCAGGGTGTCCGTCAACTAGAAGATCTACATCAGGTTTCTGTGTTTTTATGGGAGACAACCTAGTCTCATGGTCTGCTAAACGCCAACCAACGGTCTCTAGATCAAGCGCAGAAGCTGAATACAAAGGGGTAGCAAATGCTGTTGTAGAGACTTGTTGGTTACGCAACCTTCTCCTTGAGCTCCATCAACCACTACATCGTGCAACAGTCGTGTTTTGTGACAATATCAGTGTTGTCTATCTCTCCAAGAATCCGGTTCAACACCAACGAACCAAACACATAGAGATAGACATTCATTTTGTGCGTGAAAAAGTTCAAATGGGGCTAGTTCGAGTTCTACACATTCCCTCCTCTTCACAATATGCAGATATTTTCACTAAGGGCTTGCCTTCAACATTATTCACCAGTTTCAGGTCGAGTCTAGGGGTAGCAGAACCCGACGCTCAAACTGAGGGGGGGGGGTGTTAGACTATCAACAATATTCTGTTGATTAGTTACGATATTTAAGGGAATATCCCGATTCTGTTGTAACAGCTTTGTGCATATATACGTGTGTAATCTCATTAATGAAATGAAGGAGAACAGTTCAACTTTCATATTTAAACATCAAGATTATACATAATCAACCCAAAGATTTGTGTTGTTACCTTAAACCGGTTTTTAAGCCAAGAATCCAATCTTGTTTGTAGCATTTGCGTCTACCTTCGATATCTCTGAGTATCCCCTTGAAGGGACCTCCTTCACTCTCCATTGCTGCACTGATACACGTAACGCGTTATACAAGATAACACACATGTTCACAGTTAGGTTTTAAAAAAAAAAAACTAAAACAACATAGTTTTTGGAAGTGATGAATCGTCTGCGACGTACCTGGAGAGTTCGGCGACCGTATGTTGCGTCTCTCTCTCTAGATTCAACGAAAACGCTGGGAAATTCTAGAGCGAGATGAAAAACAAGACAGGAATCGATCGTTGGGGAGAAAAAAACGGCAAGGACTTGTATTGCTGATGTGGCAGAATCTCATTGGCTAACAAAGAGGAAACTAGAGAGCATTGCAATACGTACGGGTTAAGACATAATTAAGTAGTTGACAATTAGTAAACCGCGTAATTCTCCACCCATGTTTCTAACTGTTTTAACAATAATCGTGTGTGTTTTTATCAAAAAAAAAATCGTGTGTTGTTACAGCTCATTAAACTCCATGACACCTTAGCATGCTAATTTACACCGTTGATCGGGTAAAATACTTTGAAGTAAAAATTTAAATTTTACTTTTGAACGTTTTAAATACTTTGCAGTAAAAAAACATGAAGCTATTGTAGTATTCATGACATTTTCGACCATTAATAGTTGCCACTTTTTCAAAAATCATAATATTTCGATAATTACAGTCAAACATTTCAAAACTTATGTTTAAATCATACTAAATAACTAAATATCAATAGGATTTGTAATTCAAATTTCATGTATCAAAACTGACATTTTAAGACTTTTATTACCACATTAATTGAAAAATATACTTATTTAGTCATTCTAAATTGTATTTTTTTTTTTGCTTACAAATAATAGTTGGGAAAAGATTAGCAGTTTTAACAAATAATAGAAAGCAATCCGGACGGGTTTTGGGTTTCTTCATTATCAGTTACGTTTTAACAAAACGACATTGAGCTCGAAAATTTCAAACCTAGGGTTAGGGTGGTGAACTTGTTACTCTGTTATCAGCAGCAGCTCTTGCTTTTCCTTTCTAGTCTATGTTTTAATTTGATGTATTTATCTATTTAAAGAAAAGACAAGTTAATCTTATTATTAATGGTATTAATAATTTAGATTAATTCGAAAGTCATATCACTAAGACACTAACTGTTTAGTAGTTCTTTTCATTTTTGGTTTAATTTTTAAAATTCGGATAAAATGCATAGGCTTAGTAATACACTTCAGAACTAGAATAAAGAAATTTTTTATAAATACCTAGTTAGATTTAAAATTTCTATATTCAAAGAAGTAGAACAAAAAATCAATCAATATAAATTAGATCTCCATCTAAAAAGAACTGACTCTAATAGACTCAACCATATAAGACCCGATTTAAAAACATAAATATCCAAAAAATAATTTTTTTATTTTATTTTATATATTTTAGTTTATAATTTAGTTGAAATATAATTTTAGTTAGTAATTTTCATTATTTTAATAATATTTTCAAATAATGTCAAATTTAGTGTTTAAAATATTTAATTTCAATTAATAATAGTTTGTTTTTGGTAATTTTACAAAATTTATATAAATATGATGGATTTTAGCAAATTTTGTTGGAAGTTAGATATGTTGAGTCTTTTCAGATTCTATATATTTCATATGTATTTTAATTATAGATTTGAATTGATTTGAACTTGAAAAATTGATCAAATACCTAAATAGATCTAAAAGTTTAGGATTTGAATGACCAGACCCAAAAAAATATATACAAACCTGATCCTAAGACCCGCAGAATCTCATTAGCTAAATGGGAGGAAAACAGAGGGCAACATATTGTTTGCAATACGTACGGGTTAAGACATAATTAAGTAATTAACAATTAGTAAACCGGGTATTTTCTCCACTCATGATTTTAACAATATTCGTGTTAACTACAGCTAATTAAATTCCATTCCACCTCAGCTAATTTACACCGTTGATCGGGTGAAATACTTTGAATCAAAAATTTAAAATTTTACTTTTGAAAGGTTTAAATACTTTGCAGTAAAAAAACGAAGCTATTGTAGTATAATAAGTATTCATGATATTTTCGACCGTTAGTAGCCGCCAATTTTTTTTTCAAAATCATAACATTCCGATAATTACAGTCAAACATTTCAAAACTTATATTTAAGTCATCATAAATAACTTCAAATTTTCGAAACTGGCATTTTAAGACTTTTATTATCACATTAATTGAAAATATACTCATTTGATTATTTTAAACTATAGGATTTATTAATTTTTGCTTACAAATAATAGTTGAGGAAAAGGCTAGGAGTTTTAACTCATATTACCTTTTGGACTTCTTCTCCTTTCACTCTACCCTTTTGCCATGGCAAATGGTGGCGGCAACAACAACGGTGGAGGCAACAACAACAACAACGGTGGTGGAGGCAACAACAACGGTGGTGGAGGCAACAACAACGGTGGTGGCGGCAACCGCAATCTCAAGAACTTTTTTGCTAAAAAGAATCTCAAGAACTTTTTACTCAAATTAGTTTTTCATTACAGCACAAACAGCAGTGTTAAATGTTTTGTTTAAAGCAAAAGTGAAAACCACAATTAAAGGCACAAACTTGCCTTTGGTTGTTACTCTCCATAACCCCTGCAAATACAGAAGGAAACGCCCAAATGTTTAGTTAGTTCTTCCAGCAATCTTTACTAATGTGCAGAGAGTTTGTATAGTGTTCTCTTACTTACCATCGCATCCACCGATATGTTTTAATTTGATGAAAACATTGGAACAGTGCTCTCTGTCCAGTCGACTCAGATAAAAGCTGATTGGACTCACCTCCATCACCTGTTAAAGTAGAGAATTAGTTGTCAATTAGCATGGACCACATATAATCAAAGGTTGACAGAGATTTGGGTTCTCATCTAGAGCTCAACTACTTTAAAAAGTTGCACATGTTTGATCCTTTGGCAATAACATTAACCACAGTAAGTCTTGCTGCAAAAGAAAGAGGGCATGGATCAAAAACCTCAAGAGTCAAAGTAAAGTACTATTACAAGAAAAGTAGTATACAATATTAATGCAAAGGGAAAAACTTTTGGGGACTCCTTCCCTAAGCCATTAACAATATCTTTTCATCGAAATTTATTCTATTCGTTGAAGTAGTTCCATCATTATTTTTCAATGAATAAAACCTGAAGACTAGCGAGCGGGTGCGTGGAGACCATGTCTTTGTTGATGACAACCCATCTCTTCTCTTGTTCAATCGGTTTCCACTGAACATAGATAGAAATTGGACAGACAAAGCAACCCTTACAGGCTACAGGTGTCAGTCTTCCGCTCGACTTTCGTGCCAAAGAACTTTATCGTTTACTTTTCTCGTTCGGAAAAGATCGTTTACTTTCTGCTTTCGTTAAGACCAAGAAAAAAAAGGAAGAAGAGAGTTTATTTATTTATTTTACGGGTCCCGTAGTTCTATTGAAGTATTTAATTTATCTATGTATCCGGTTTTGTTCGGGTTACAAGTAGGTTGGATTTAGAATCAAGGAAACCCGGTTCGTACTTAAAGAAGAAGACGACGACGACGACATTTTAATTGATGACAGCTGAAAGTTGAAACAGAGGAGATGAGTAAACAAAACATACACTCAGACATTAAAAAAAAAAAAACAAACCTTGTCGTATTTCTTGCTTTCAAAGACTTAGCTTTGAACTCGCCTAACCACAAAGCTTCACCGCCCAATCTTCACTACTCAATAAGCTAACCAAGCAATCCACCAGTGCTCAAGGACACACCACCAGCACCAATCACAACCCGACTTCGCCTTAAAAAGCTTTACCCTTCACCAGCTTCTCCACCCTAGGAAGAAATGGATCCGGATCCTCCAATCGCCGCCGCGAGACACAGCGCCGCTCCCATTAATCTCCTGCTCTGTGAGAAGATAATCCATCTATATCCAATACAATGGAGATGGCGGCAAACCGGGTTTCATTTAGTTTTACAATCAGAGGATAATGTTGTTCTTCCTGAAACACAAAGCACATCGGGACGCTTGCTCCGGCTTATTCGTCCTGCTCTCTTGGTTTCCTCTTTCATCTTACCTCCTGTTTGCTCACAGACTCAACTTAAACAAAAGTCATTGAATCTTTCGTCTTCTGTTTGTAGACTTCTTCTACTGTGGAGTCGGCAAGAACATAACAAATCCTTCTCAGTTAGGACAAATTATCTCCTCTGTAGCAACATTAGTGCTTTGTCTTATATTCCCAATGGTGTCGATGGGCTTTTTTATGGCATCATCTACTCTCCTTGTAGGTATCGTTGTTCAGTTTGCTTCCCAACAGTTTCTATATACCGAAAGTCTCCATCATCTTTCAGGTACCCATCAATCTTTTTGCTTCACTTTGTAAACATTTTTTGAAATGAATGTTTTTGGTTCTGTAGGCATACAGACTTCATCATCTGAATAGAATGTTTTAGGTGTGTTCTCAATCTCTCAAGCTTCCTCATGTGGTTATCATCATCATCACATCCTCAAAACCAGTCTTAGTAGGAACATCTTTCTTGATTAATTACGGTGCAGATCAAATAACAAAAAGAGAATAACTGTTCTATTTCATTTAATCGATGTGTAAATTATTTATTTACAATTAAAGATAAAACATATGCTTCCAAGTGCTGGATATTATCCCAACACTTTTCATTGGAATCATAAGAATAAAATTTAAAACTGTCAATAAAAAGGTTTTTCTATTTTTGGTAATTCCCAAAATAGAAATGATTTTATTTTTATGCGGAAATGTTTCCTTGTCCGAAAAAAATAGAGTCCATAGTAGTGTTCTGTTCAAATTGCTTTATTATCATTGCTTTGATTGGTTAAATTTAAATTAAACCATTTATAATCGATCAAAGCTTACCGTTAATCCTTATTCCTCAAGTAATTATAGAAAATGTTTAAATATCAAGAGAGTAGTAATGAACTGTGTGCCATAAGGTAAGAAAAATCAATTTCAATATTACTGAGAATATATGTTGAAATTTCAATCTTTTACACTTCTAAAGAATCAAACATGAAAAAGGCATTTAAAGGCTAATATATGCAAAAAAATGGCCGGTCTACATATGAAAGCGACATGGCATGTGGATGGAAGATTTTTGCACATCATAGTCATATCCAAATCTATTTTGAAGTTGATTCAAATATATATTATTATATTAAATATGAAAAACTTGGAAGATTAACCTAGTACTTGAATAAAACCCTAGACAAAACTAATAAAACCTGGAATGCTTAATATAATTTTCATCAAAAATTATATATCCAATAAACATAAGACATCACCAACCAACAGATAATGGATACATATATCAAAGCAACACCTTGTGTGGAGTTGGAAAATAATAGGACTTAGCATTTTATCCGGACCTTAGGATCCGACCCGAAACGGATCCGAAAAATCTCGGTTCAGATAGGAACCAAACCAATGCTTTTATTTTACTGGGTTTTGTTGAGGAGGATCCGCGGATCTTGGACTGACCTGAATCCGAGACCCAATGGATACCCAAAATATTCAAAATTTCTAGTATATATTAGGCATATAAGGATGTTTTAGTATATTGTTGGTATTATGTGTATTTTTTAATTTTCAGATATATTTTTCGGGTATGGTTTTGAGCTTTGGGTAAAATTTTAGATTTTTAAAAGTATAATTTGAATAATCGGATAAAATTATGGGTATTTTTCATTTTTTTGGTCAAATTTTGAATAAAATTTCAGATTTTTTTTGGGTATTTAAATATTTTCGAATATTTTTCGTGTTTTTCGATTTTTGGGCCGAACTAGATCGCATCCGAACATAACCCAATCCGGAACCGAACTAAATCCGATCTGATATAATTCTAAATACCGTATTGGGTTCAACTATCTCTGATTTGAACTGATCCTCCAATCTGATAAAATTCAATTATTCTATTGGATGTAAACATCTAAGACTCGAAAGACTTGATTCCGACAAGACCCGACCCAAATCCGATCTGAGGACCCGAATCCCAAAGGCCTAGAAAATAGCTAAAACTAAAACGAAAGATAAAAAGACCAAACAAAAAGTGACTATGAAAACAAATAATCTATTAGTGTATGAAAACTGTAATTACCAATTTACCCTTTTCGTACGATCCCGCTTTAAATGCTCACTCCCTCATGCAAGAAAGGTTCCCAAAGCTCTGTAAAGATCATTCTCATGATTTCCTTTTTTTTGCTAAAATTCTCATGATTTCATTGATCGAGGAACAATAAAACTACTGGTGTGATAGTGTCACAATCACGAGGAGCATGTAGCAGAAAATTGAAGTTTTGGGGTTTTAAACGCATATAAAGACAAAAAGAATGATAGGTAGTTATTATCCGACCATAAATGCCAATGACAAAACAAAATAGATATATTAATGTTTGGAAAAGATTATTACTACTAGTTTACTCTTTTGCAAGAAACGTTCCCAAAGCTCCGTCTTAAAGGTCATTATTGATCGATCCCTCCTTATTTATTATTTATCCGGTTTTGTAGATAAATATATTAATCTTATCCAAATTGTCCAAAGGACATTTAGAACTGGTGCAAATTAGAACATTTATTCACACAATTCAGTGGTTTTAATAAAGTAACGCTTATTCCAATTGAAGAAACAAAAGGTTAGGGTGTAACTATAATTTTCGAGAAAGGAAAGATCTGGCGGTCGGATGTAAGACACGTCATTGATAAAGCAGGTTAGCAAATCACTGAAAAGGACGATTTTACCCCTTCCTGACCGTCACTTTCTTATTTAAGGAAAAAAAGTAGGAAACGATGTAGTAAACCCTATTTCCTTTTCGGAGAAGTGAGTGTCTGGGGGGGATTTACAATCACGCAAGAAAGGACAGTCTCGAGAAAGGAGAAAGAGGTACAGTCCAAAATATACTCTGCTTCATCTTCCTCACTTGTAAACCGCCATTGTTAAACCTATAGCTTCTTCTTCTTCTTCTAATGTAAGCGAAAGCTTATTAATCGACTCTTAACGTTGTTGTTTTTTTGTTTTGGTGGCTTAGCTACTCTAGAGATGAAGAAAACGCGATCAAAGAAGAAGAAGCAAGGAGGAGGGAAAGGAGGCAGTAAAGCTGCTTCCACTTCTTCGGCAGCTAGTAAGAAGGATGACGCCACGACGACTACCCACGAAACTCGGCCGAGTCAAGGAACTCAGAAAACTCATGAGGTAGACGATTCCTCGACGCAACAAGAGAACGAAGGAGAAGATGCGAAACCGGTGGTATGCTCTTTTACATATCCCTTGCTACGGCTTATGATTCCCGACTTTTAGATCTGTATATATTAAGGGCTTGTGGTGTTGTGAATCTGTGACTAATTTAGATCTGTCCCTATGTATTACAGCCGAGTCAGGAGAAGAAAAGAGAAGAAGCGAAACCTGATGAGAAGTTTACTAGCGCTAGCAAGAAGGATCATCGGGTCATCTACATGAATAGAGATGTGAATCTAAAAAATGTCCCAACTCTTATAGCTGGTGATACTCAGAAAATGTAATTAACTTGTGGTGTTGTTTTCTTTCATCGTCTAGCTCCCATGAAAGTGTGATGCATTCACAAACGTCCATCAACCTATATAGCAACTTGATAGTGCATCGTTATATATATTCAGACAAGTTTTGTATCTTCTTTATTTGCAGGTCTGACTTCGAACATTTGGAAGGAGATCGTCCAAAAAAGTTCAACAAACTCCTTCCTTGTGAGCTCTATAATTCCCTGCTTCCAAGTCTACCTACATTTCCTTGTATGGCTGTGGTTAATATTGACGATATATTCTCATTAACATGTCTTCATGTGCTTCAAATATGTTTTCTTAAATAAACTGTTGTTATATGGTTCTCTTTTTCTTTTCTTTTCTTTTTTTTAGCCTGGGTCGCAACTCAGAACTGGTATGTTATTTTTGTGGCAGATAACAACATTCCACTTAAGGAATGTGAACCTGAGCTGAGCATTGTGGCGTTCCCTTCTAAACCACCAGTAAGCTATTTTTGATCATGTAGTGATATGTGTTAAGAGTGTCAACTAAGAATCAAACTCAAGCTTCTTCTCCTGTGTGTAGGTTAACCGGGAATCTAAGGAAAAGAAAGATGACACTGAGAAGGCAAAAAAGGAAAAGGAACGGATTCGTAAACACTTTGACACGTCAGGATTTAAGGTCATTGCAATGTTGGCAGATGGTAATTGTCTGTTCAGGGCACTTTCCCATCAGCTAGACGGCCATCAAGAAAATCACTCCATGTACCGTAAAATGATAGTAGATTTTATGGTGGTAAGACATAATTTCATACAAATTTTAAAACTAGAGTTACCGGTAATTATAGCTATGTGGTTTTATACAGGAAAACCCTCAAAAATTCAAGGACTTTATCATTAAGCCATATGAGGAGTATTGTAAAGCGATGAGGGAAGATAAAGCTTGGGGAGGGGAACACGAGTTGGTGGCAGCTGCTTATATCTTTGACTGTAGAATACTTGTTCACCAGGTAATTAAGATTAATTCATATATATCACATTCTTTGTTTACTACCACTCTCATAAGAATTTTGTGTCTTTGTTGCAGCTGGATAACAATATGGAGTTTTACGATGTTAACCCCCTTGCTAATGCAACACGCACACTGAATCTGTAAGTATTGTTGATAAATGAATAGATTTAAATTTGTCAATATTGACCAGATAAATTGATGTGTTTAGGTCATATCATCGTGGGTCACGACACTACAACAGTCTTCAAGCTACTAAAGAAAAATGTCTGGAAACTCAGCCAACCGAGAAGGATCCAACGTCTTCTTCGCAACCAAAAGAGGAGACCAAGAAGACTCTTCCTAGTTTCGACGACAAACATCATCTGGTATATATATGCTCTTTTACACGTCTATTGCTAGTTAGGTTTAAGATTTCTGATTTTAGATAGTACCGGCCATGATACCAAGGTATACAAAGCTTGAGATTATTTGTGGCAAAGTGGTAGTTGCCGCTGGATATTAAGCTTTGGTTGATAGGTTCCATTCGAGGGAATCCTCTTGCCTTGAGATAATTAAATTGCTTTTTATAGACATATGTATTACCGCCCCATAATGTTTGTTTGGGCCTCTGGTCAAGGCTTCTATAGACATATGTATTACTGGCCCATAATGTTTGTTTGGGCTTCTGGTCAGGGCCGGTTCTGTTTAGATCTGTGCATATTAGGGTTCGTAGTGTATGTTTTATACAAGTTTGTGTTCTATGGATATGTGGTTTTCTCACGCTATTTTTCTTAGAAAATGTGTTGCTGCGTTTTTAACTTGCTTGCGTTTGTGGATTAGCCCCAGTCTGATGTAAAGAAAGATAAGACTCGCCGTGATAATCTTAAGAAGACAGAAACAGAGACTATAGATGAAAACAAGTACATAACAGAGACTGGTATGCTCTTTTATTCATCGTTTGCATATTAGGGTTTGTGCTATATGTTGATGCTTCGGTTCATTTTAAAGTATATTCAGTGATTATATTGTT
Organism: Moricandia moricandioides; assembly: GCA_905132885.1. Lineage (NCBI taxonomy): Eukaryota > Viridiplantae > Streptophyta > Magnoliopsida > Brassicales > Brassicaceae > Moricandia > Moricandia moricandioides. The sequence goes on from CAJHQQ010000368.1 coordinate 124,478, forward strand.
AAGTATACATGCTGAACTGTGTGGTGCATTTCTGTTCGTTAGTAATCAAATGGTTTCCATGTGAGCTATGGCTTTGACTTATTCTCTACATAATTAATCTATTGGTTAAACTGGTTAACATATTAGGGTTTGACTTTGGATTACGGCTTAATATTTCTTACTTTACATCTGTGCATATTAGGGTTTGTGGTGCCATATAGATATGGATATGTGGTTTTCTCACTTGCTTGCTTGTGGATTGACGTAACAGAAGAACTGTATTGTGTATTTCCATATTTGTGTTGCTTTAGTAATCAAATGGTTTTCATGTTTCTCTGTGTATTCAGGAGGATTTGTGGAAGGCTGCATTCCCTGTAGGAAGTGAGGTATTAAGTCTCATAAAGTTTGGCTTTCGTCCTATTCTCTACATTATTAATATACTGTATTGGTTGGCTTATGCTCTGCAAAAACAGTGGGATCAATTGGATACACATCATAAGTTCGACTGGAATTTCACAAATCTCGAAGTAAGTTCAATTATCCATTTATAAGAATCCTGTGTTCACTGAGTGTTAAAAAAACTCACAAGAAGTTTTATTTGCTTTGTGTGACAGCAAGCTCTGCAGAAAGGTGGAAATCTCTATGGGAAGAAAGTCTATGTTTTTAGCTGTATTGAGGGTAAGCTATTTCATTTCCTACTTATATATTGGCAGGATTAGTACGGCCTTGTTTGCTGTATATTATCTTAAATTGACATTCATTGGCAGTGAAAACCATCTTATCACTGCAGCTCAAGTTGTATGTGGCAAAAAGGAAAACAAGACTATCGTTCCTCTCGAGGTCGAGGAGACGGCACAACCTCTAAATTATTCTGAGTTTGATCATATCTAAGAAGATACTTTACTAACTATTTTTAATAAAAGTAACATAATTTTTTTATTTTACTCTTTGTTGCGCTAGAACCGGAGTGAAGTCTGGTGGGACTACGAAAACGTACCACTTCCCAATGACTTCGTGAGTCCCGAAGCAGCTTATGATCGTATCGTGGAGAGTCTGAAAGAGGAAGGTTGGAGTGGACCTGTACACATCTCACTTGTGTTAGGGTATAAATGCACACATGTGCCCAAAGGTTTAAACAAGAAAATTGATATCCATTATGGGAAGGAATTTTCTAGTAAGTTTATGCGTATCCTGTGAGTTTTATTTGGTTTTAAAGCATATTATTAATTTAATTAATTTTTGTTTCAGGACCATCCAAAAAGACTGAGAAAACAAAGGGTGATCAATCCGCAGATACTAAAATAAAACTTCTGGTAGAACAATGGTTGAAGGATGCTCCAAAACCTCAAAATGTTGTTTTTATCACCGGAGATGGCGGTTTCCAAAAAGAGTTCGAGCTGGTGAAGAAAGCCGGACATCAGACTATGTGTGTTTATAAAAAAGATTCAAAGTCAGCAAAACTCCGCCCTGCAAAAGAGCGGGAATGGAGAAGCTTCATGTGTCTTGCAACTGAAGGTCTTCCAAGTGAAGTAATTAGGAGCCAAAAAGACAGAATCTTTGATAAGATCAAAAAACGAAGGGCACTTAAGGCAGCTAGGAATGCGGATCCGGTGAATACCCAGTAACATTTTCATTACTAGATATATAATACCTTTAATAAAAAAAATTGACTTCTTTCTTTTTGTGTATAAGGAGAAACGAAAGAGAGAGTTGGTGGAAAGGGAAGAGAAAAGAAAAAAGAAACGTGATAAACTGAGAAAGAAGAATGCAAGGAGAAGGAAGAATAAAAAGAGAAAGAACGTCCTTGTCCCCGTAGTTGTTTGTGTAAGCATTGATTTGTGATTTGGTGAATTTGTTTATAAGTTACCTGATGGTTAATTTGGTCTCTTCTCTATCTTACAGGTTGAATCATCCATTCCCCCTTCTGACAAGATAGGAGTTACATCACATCAAAGCAAGGTTGAGAAAATAATTCCCATGGAAGATATGAAAATGACCTGGGTTCCTTACATCCCGCTCGACAAAAGGTCCCGGCCTTAATCAATAAGGGGGAAACGATACTATTCTTACTTGTGATGTTTACTGGAAACTCCTCTGCTTTTGTTCTTCTACAGCGATAAACAAGTGGATTTGGATGGAATTTCTATCTTGCATTGTAGGCTGGGAAGGTAAATAACACGTCTTGTTGTTTTCTCTCATACCATGAAAGTCAGTAGACGTTATTTGCTTTGTTGAGGAAGATAGGAATTTGGGTTACGTTAAATATGCTATTGAAAGAATAGCTAAACGGATCTTTATCTGAAAGTATGATGCATCCTTCACAAACGTCCATCAATAGCAACTTGAGAGTGCATCTATATGTATGTGTATTCAGTCATTCAAGCTTTGTATCTTCTTTGCAGGTCTGCTTTCGAACATTTGGAAGAATATGGTGTTAAAAAGTTCAACAAATGCCTTCCTTGTGAGCACCCCCTGCTTTAAAGTCTAGCTACATGCTTGTTCTGAAATACACTGATATGGTTCCCCCCCCCCCCCCCCCCCCCCCCTGGTTTGTTATTTTTAATTGCAGATATCAACAACCCGTTTATGGAGGAGCTAAGCACTCCGGTTCATCTAAAGTTCCCTTCTGAACCACCAGTAAGCTAGCTTGCTATTTTTGGTCATGCAGTCAACATGAATCAAACTTAAGGTTCTTCTACTATGTGCAGGTTGAACGTGAATATGACTGGGAGAAAAACGACCACGAGGTGCAGTATCTGGCTTTACAAATCACAAGGAATATTGTTGTCTAATTACTAATTCTCTCATCTCTGTTAATTTTCTCAGGAATTCACCAACGATCTTATCAATGAAGAGGCAGTACTCCAGAACAAAAAGAATAAGTTCAAGGTAAGTAAAGAGCTGGAATTAATCGAAGAAAGCATTTTATTGAGGGTCGTCACTGATGCACTCACCCATTATGTTTCTTCTTCTGAAGTTCGTCAAAAGGCAATGTGCCGGTGCCAAGAAAACTTATGAAGAGGTATAATGTTCTATTTTTCATACGGATAATAGTCAAGCGAACATGTAAACAGTTAATTTTAACTCTACAATTGTCACAGGCGAAAGAAGCTCTTGAGGAAACAAAGGAAGCTTACAGGAAAATGAGGTTGCATAAGTTCTATCCAGTGCCTTCACCAGCCACACCCGACCTATCAGGAATCGTGAAGGTAAATCAACACCAATACACCATCTTTTGTTTAATCTTATTTGGTTAAAGGAACTCCTCTGAGTCTGGTTTTTGGGTTGTTGTGCAGACACCGTTCATCAACAAGTACTTCGGGAATGCTCACAATGTCCTTTGATCGTTTCTTCCAAACCCCATGAAGAAGGATCTTTTCTTTTCTAGCAAACTTTAAATACATTTTTGATGAAAATCCAAGAAACCACTAGGTGATGAAACACACTTTTAAGCCTGTCTTCTGGAGCCGGATTTTTGGTTTTCCATGTTGCAACCGGAAATGTTTTTTTTTTTTTTTTTGCCAAGCAAAACATTGTTGAGATTGGGCAAAGTTTTTCTTTAAGTCTAAAGAGAACAAGTAGCAACTATTGATACACATACAGAGAGTTTGAGAAAGACCTTCTCGTCAAGTTCGAATCGAGAAGAAGCAGCAGCAGAATCGGTGAAGATGGTAGTGGTTCTTTTCTTCCTCTCTCCCTCGTAATCGGACAAGAGTTCCTTGTTTCTAGCCATTGTCACAATACAAATTAACGTGGTAAAAATACACTGCATACACGGTAACGTGGTAAAAATACAATACAAATTAACATCGGCATTGCATTTTTTTTTTCACACAGCACAAACCACAACCATCAAAACCTGAGTTGTTTCTGTTAAAGGATGGGTTCAACTTTCTATATTTTATCCATAAACTTAGTTCGTACGACTTATATATATATATATATATATATATATATTTTTTTTTTTTTTTATCAAACTTATATATATATATATATCATAATCAAAATGATACATTAATAGATAACTTTTGTGACACTGTTACCACTGATTGGTTCGACAACACATTAACAAAAACCAAACCCATGTCTCGTAACAATAAAATAAATAATACAAAGATTACAAACAGAAGCGAAATGGTTGTCTCCATTCACCATATAAAGCAAACGGCAACAGACCATTCATCACAGGAAGTACCAACAGAATCAACAAAAAGAAGACACTACGCCGTGACCAATACGGAACCATAGTGTTACAACGTCCTCCTTGAGTAGTTATAGGACCATAAATTAAACGATAAAAAGCCAACAAGAAGACATATTTCCCAGCCAGAGTTCACCATTGCCTCCTAATATATACACACAGAACAGAGCCCCTCTGCGTTCATCAATGAAACTTGCTTAGGAACCCACCATGAAGAGGTTTTCTCCTCGGATGGCTGACACATTGAGGTTGCTTGCATGATTCTCTGCTGTGAGAACACACGTATGCACCGTGTAACATAAAAATCCAGCATGGTGAAGACACTTACGACGAGCCCCTCCATGATTTTGTTCACCCTATCAGCTTTTCTTGTTCTTGTTTTGAAACTTCTCCGCTCTGAATTGAGACTTCCAAAGTATCCATGTTCCATCTCTAGCTTCGATTTCCAAAGGTTGCATGATTTGTAGCTTTGTGCTAGCTCCTTAGTTTCCTTTGTAAGACCAATCTCCATGGCTCTTAGGTCGTTTGCTCTCGTGCTCTCTTCTAAAGCCCTTTCGAATGTGGTCAACGGTATGGCTGAGTTTCTCTGGACACTAGAGAGTTGTCGAGTCTCTTCGTGCAGGACGATCGAATAAAGTTGGATGTCCTTGCACCGCCTTGAATCGCTTTATAAGGAGACACAGCAGATGAAGTCTCCGTTGCAGATAGCTCCCTGTCCGCGAATCCTTCTGGTGCGGAAGTGCAGACTCATTGATCAGTTTTAAGCATCTAATCTTTAGAGTACTGTTCAAAGTTGGTGGCAAAGGAACCAAGCTTGTGAAGACCTGTAATGTAATCAATCACATCCCTTATAGTAATCAAAGAAAGTCTATGAACTGAAGAATGCAAAAAACAATTAAGGAGACTGTTGGTTAAAGATTCTTTGACAGCAGAAGCAGAAGATCATTAACCAGTGACCTGTAAATCAGATACTTATAATAATAATAATAAAAGAAAGTCCATAAACTGAAGAACCTAGAGGACAAGAACACACAAAAGGGAGTTAACATTACAGAGCAATGCAAGTCAATGACTTTTTGGTCGCTAAGTATCTACTATGTCAGAGAATTAAATCAGAGCTACACAGACATTCGTGATTAAAAAAAAAAGAAAAAAAGAAAAGAGGACCAAGCTTTAAGACAAAAGTGAGACACGAGACAATTCAATTGTGCCAGAGTAGATATGCAAGCTTACACTTATAGATCCCAAAAGAAGAGATTCAGCATCTATCATTTGATTCGGATCAACGCAAACTATTAAAAGACTTGGGATCAATTACTCATATCTTCTCTAAAGATGCCAACTTTTTTTTTTTTTGTCAACTATAAAAGACAGAACAGGAATAAGTCAAAGTCTAGTTTCGTATCAACAGAGCCAATACGCTATATAATGGAGTTTGGATAGAAAGATAAGGAAGGGCCAAGGCTTCGTTCACCGTCGAGCCCATACCTAACCGCACCGAAGGGTTTCGAAATCTAATCTACGAGCCACTCTCGAAACCTGCCCTTATGGTAGAACTGGGATAAGAAGAGCCATAAAGATGAACAACAAGAGGAATACGTTTCGTTATCTTTGAATCCGTCTTCCTGTTGATGATTCGACCTTACATTCACCGACTGACTTTTAGGGTCCTGGACGAGGAGAGGGCGTCCATAGCATAGATTTGAAACGTAACTTATGGGGTTCTTCAGTTTACAACTTTGAGAGTATTTTTTTCAACTTATGAAAATTTTAGCTGCTTCGAATTTCCAATCTTTTTCCTTTTGGTAAAACAATCCCGAACATACCTCAAATTATACATTACTAATTTTAAAGCTATTATTTATATATTCATTTGAATTTTTATGTATACTATATTCATTTTTAATAAACTAATCTTATAATCCATTCAATTATATAAAATTAAATTTTTTAATTGATTATTATTTGGGCAAATTTTTCAAATAATTTTTTTAAAAAAAAAAATTTGTCACAAAAATAGCACTTAAGAACAAAATGACCAAAATAGACTTTTTTTCTTAATTTTGAAACTTTTAATATTTTTAAACTTTTACTTAATTATAAATTATACCCCTACAACTCAATTCCATAACTCTAAATACTGAGTTTAGATTAATTAATCCAAGGATTACAAATATATATTTACACTCATTAATAAAATTTATTTTGGTCATTTTTTTTCCTTAAGTGTTATTTTGAAGACAAAAATTTTTAGGGCTATTTTGGTCTTTATCTCTTAATAATATTTAGTTATATGTTTTCTAATTTCTGTTTTTTAATTTTAACTTTTTATTAAATATTTTTTGGATAACAAAACAATTTATATATATATATATATAATAGAATTATCTTTTTCAATAATTTTTAGATTTTGGATAATTCTTATTATTATTAATTTAATTCATTTATATAATAAAAATAATTTAAATTCGTTTTTATTTTTGAATAATTTATATACTTTATTCATTAAAGGCATAAACGATATAAATCGCTCTTACTTTTAACGTAAGAGCTCCGTTGCCAAAAATCACTTTGCAAATAATAATATAGATTTTTTATTAGTCTTGTGTCGAAACCAAACCAAAAAATATCAAGACCGAAACAAAACCAAAATTATAAAAATCCAAACGCTTCCTATATTTCTAAACTCGAAAAAATAAATTTGAATTAGAATTGAACTGAGAACTAAATGTATGCCCAAATATTTTGAATATACTAAAATATTAATTATTTTAATTTTAATATATATAAAATATAATTTATAAATAAAAAATATCTAAAAAACTCAAACTACCCGCAAATATATTTTTGATTTTTCTGCATTTATCTTGGATTTTCAGAATTTTTTTGGTTTTTTGAGCTTTAAACCCGAACCAAACCCGAATTATTTATAATTCGATTCCACATTAGGCTTTAAAAAAAAATAGAAACCCGACCCGAACCTGAAATTACATGAACCGAACCAACCCGAAAAAATGTTTGATTCATGAATGACTCCTAAACATCCCAACTTGAATAACCCAAGAACCGAATAAATCAAACCGACCCAAACCGAAAACCTGAATGCCCAACACCTAGGTTGCACAGAATTTTCGTCGGATGTCTGCTTCCCGCTTTGGAACCGGAATCGGAATCGGAACCTTATGGAAGCTTACGAAATCTCGCTTCCAAAATATCTTATTTAAAAACATGTTGGAAGCTTACGATTCCATTTTGGAGTCACGCTTCCATTTAAAAGACACAATATCATTAATAAATAAATAAAATAGAAATCATATGTTTTGTTCTTATATAAAATTTAAAATTGTTAACATAGAAGAAATAGAAATATGAAAATATTAAGACTAATCTTAGGAATTATCTTTATGTTTTATTTTTTTATTAGAATTATATCATACATATTTAAATATATTATATCAGTTATTTATGAAATATTAATAATAATTAGTTAGATAATATTTTTTTGTAAACCTAATTACTTTATATTTTCACAATTATAATGTTTAATATTTAATATTAGTATAAATGAATAAATGATTTATTTTTAGTTTGAATTATATAATTTTTTGTTCACATATTCTATAAATTTTAATATATATATATTTGGATGTATGTTTCTAACATGTCTCCGCTTCTTAGTTTTTTAAAAAATACATGAAGCTATTGTAGTATTCATGACATTTTCGACCATTAATAGTTGCCACTTTTTCAAAATCATAATATTTCGATAATTACAGTCAAACATTTCAAAACTTATGTTTAAATCATATTAAATAATTAAATATCAATAGGATTTGTAATACAAATTTCATGTATCAAAACTGACATTTTAAGACTTTTATTACCACATTAATTGAAAAATATACTTATTTAGTCATTCTAAATTGTATTTTTTTTTGCTTACAAATAATAATTGGGAAAAGATTAGCAGTTTTAAGGCATACTACCTTTTTAACTTCTCCTTCCTTTTTTTTTTGACTGAACTTTTCCAAATATACAAATGAGTTATAGTAAGAAAGGTAAACTGTCCGATTTTGTAAAGCTCATAGATTTACTGGCTTTCGTTTAGGTCCATTGGTTTGAAGTATATAAAGAAACCCTAGAACGAATGGGAGGAAGAATCCTGTGTCTGTAGTGATTATTAGTTAAAAAAAAGAAGGTATTGAAGGATGGTGGCGACTCGTGAACACGCGACAGCTAAAATAGAGGTGTGGTGGGACATGAAGGACTGTCCAGTTCCGGAGGGTTATGATGCTTGTCGGATCCGACAGAGTTTAGAAGGAGCGTTCAAGGAAAAAGGCTACACTGGCCCTGTCTCCATCACTGGCTATGGTGACCAAACACAAACACCTGCTCACATCCTGCAAGGGCTCTTTTCCACTGGAATCTCTGTAGCACATACCCGATCCGGTTTGTTATCCATCTCTTTCTCTCTGGAACTTTATATATATATATATCACTAATGAAATACCTTTTTTATAAAAAAAACTGAAACAGAAAGCACAAACTACATCATGTATCGGGATATGGTGGAATGGCGAGATCAGAATCCTCCTCCGGCTACAATGATGATCATATCAGATCAGGTGGGACGTCAATTCTCTTGGGATCTGGTCCGGCTACAACAACGGACGCACTACAACCTTTTTCTAGCTTATTCAGTTTTTCCAGAAGTAGATGTTCTCCTCTGCACAAATGGAGAGTGGCGCTGGAAAAAATTACTAAAAAATAAACTAAGAAGAAGCTCACAACCACAACCACTTGTTGTTGAGGGTGGTGCCAAGTTTTATTGCAAATCGTGCAATTTCCATAGCCAAAGCCTTAAGAAATTCTCGAAACATCTCTCGAGTTATAGGCACGCACTGGAAGTGAGCATCATCATCTCTATCTATTTCTCATCATCAAATACTTTTATCTAACTCTTATCAATCACTACTCGCAGGAGGATGTAAACCCTACGTTCCACAAGGTCGTACGTGTAACGGATGATTGGGGAAGAAACTACAAGGCGAAGCCTGAATTTGCCACAGCTAAAATACAGGTGTTGTGGGACTTGTTTGACTGTCCGATACCCCAAGGTTATGATCCTCGTCAGATCCGTCCCAGTATAGAAGCTGCATTCAAGGAACTAGGCTACTCTGGTCTTGTCTCCATCACTGCCTATGGCGACCATAAATATACCCCCTTGCAAGCTCTCTCTTCCACTGGTATCGATATTGCACATACCATTCACGGTTAGTCCCTGTGAATTTTTATTTTTAATATCTTTTTTTAGCATTTAAAATGCTTGATTGATTGAAACCAGATGTCACATACAAGCGCATGAGTTCAGATGTGTTGCAATGGTATCATGATAACCCTCATCCGGCTACATTGATGGTCATATCGGATAGTGTGGACATCATATCAAGTTGTGTTGGCATGGTACTACAAGAGAATCAATACAACTTTTTTCTCGCTTATTCCTTTAGGCCATACAAACTTTCATTCCTCCTCACTTCTGCTGAGTGGCTCTGGGAAAGCTTACTTGCAGGTAGGTCCTCTCCTCCACTTCTCTCTCTAAGCTATAGTTAGTTTTTTTTTTCCTTACATTTCCACAGTTTCAGAGAAAAGAATACAACTTCTTCAGAAGTGCAGTGGAAGTGAAAGCGCTGAACCTACCGCAACGTTTTATTGCAGATTGTGCCACTCTGCTACCAAAAGCATTGATAATTTCAAGACGCATCTCTCAACTGATGAAAAACATATAGAAGAAGTAACCATCCTCTCTCTCTATATCTCTATCTCTCTATCTATCCATCTGTTTTGTGTAAATAACATTTTCTACTCGCAGGAGAAGAGAATTCCTGCGTTTAATGAATCTAAATTTCAGTACAAGATGCTAAGTCGAGTAGTTTGGTACCATAGAGATCATTTGCAAGAGGCAAGTTTTTTTTCTTTTTATATTTCTTTCTAAATGATAATTAATACAAATTAGTCACATGTTATCACGTATGATTCAAATACTCAAAAATATGTCATATATTTTGTAGCTAAAAAAATATCGAGAGGGCAAACGTATGAAGAAAGCAATCCGGACGGGTTTTGGGTTTCTTCATTATCAGTTACGTTTTAACAAAACGTCATTGAGCTCGAAAATTTCAAACCTAGGGTTAGGGTGGTGAACTTGTTACTCTGTTATCAGCAGCAGCTCTTGCTTTTCCTTTCTAGTCTATGTTTTAATTTGATGTATTTATCTATTTAAAGAAAAGACAAGTTAATCTTATATTGTTAATGATATTAATAATTTTAGATTAAATCGAAAGTCATATCACTAAGACACTAACTGTTTAGTAGTTCTTTTCATTTTTGATTTAAATTTTAAAATCCGGATAAAATGCATAGGCTTAGTAATACACTTAAGAATTAGAATAAAGAAAAAAATTATAAATACCTAGTTAGATTTAAAATTTCTATATTCAAAGAACTAGAACAAAAAATCAATCAGTATAGATGAGATCTGGATCTAGAAAGAACCGACTTTAATAGACTCAACCATATAAGAACCGATTCATAACCGATTTAAAAACATAAATATCCAAAAAATAATTTATTTGTTTTATTTTATATATTTTAGTTTATAATTTAGTTGAAATATAATTTTAGTTAGTAATTTTCATTATTTTAATAATATTTTCAAGTAATGTAAAACTTTACATGTTAAATTTAGTGTTTAAAATGTTTAATTTCAATTAATAATAATTTTTTTTGGTAATTTTACAAACTTTAAATAAATATGATGGATTTTAGCAAATTTTGTTGGAAGTTAGATATGTTGAGTCTTTTCAGATTCTATACACATGAATCCGAAGTGAATCCGCTACGGATTTGAAAATAACATATATTTCGTATGTATTTTAATTATAGATTTGAATTGATTTGAATTTAAAAAATTGATCTGAACCGGAAAATTTCAAATACCTAAACAGATTTAAGAGTTTAGGATCCGAATGACCGGACCCAAAAAAAAATATACAAACCTGATCCTAAGACCCGCAAAACCTCATTGGCTAAATGGGAGGAAAATAGAGGGCAACATATTGTTTGCAATACGTACGGGTTAAGAAATAATTAAGTGAAAATAGAGGGCAACATATTGTTTGCAATACGTACGGGTTAAGAAATAATTAAGTAATTAACAATTAGTAAACCGGGTATTTTCTCCACTCATGATTTTAACTGTTTTAACAATATTCGTGTTAACTACATCTAATTAAACTCCATTCCACCTCATGCTAATTTACACCGTTGATCGGGTGAAATACTTTGAAGCAAAATTTTAAAATTTTACTTTTGAACCGTTTAAATACTTTGCAGTAAAAAAATGAAGCTATTGTAGTATAAGAAGTATTCATGATATTTTCGACCGTTAGTTGCCGCCAATTTTTTTTTTTCAAAATCATAACATTCCGATAATTACAGTCAAACATTTCAAAACTTATATTTAAGTCATCATAAATAACTTCAAATTTTCGAAACTGGCATTTTAAGACTTTTATTATCACATTAATTGAAAATATACTCATTTGATTATTTTAAACTATAGGATTTATTAATTTTTGCTTACAAATAATAGTTGGGGAAAAGGCTAGGAGTTTTAACTCATATTACCTTTTGGACTTCTTCTCCTTTCACTCTACACCTTCTCCATCTTTTTGGACTTCTTCTCCTTTCACTCTACCCTTTTGCCATGGCAAATGGTGGCGGCAACAACAACGGTGGAGGCAACAACAACAACGGTGGTGGAGGCAACAACAACAACAACGGTGGTGGAGGCAACAACAACAACGGTGGTGGAGGCAACAACAACAACAACGGTGGTGGAGGCAACAACAACAACAACGGTGGTGGAGGCAACAACAATAACAATGGTGGTGGAGGCAACAACAATAACAACGGTGGTGGAGGCAACAACAACGGTGGTGGCGGCAATCGCAATGGTGGGGGAGGAAACACAAACAACAGTGGAGGATGCAATAGGACGGTGGAGTTACAGCCTCACCCGGTTAAAGAACAACTCCCAGGCATTCAGTATTGTGTCAACAGCCCTCCTCCTTGGCGTATGTTTTTTAAAAAAAAAAAACAAATAATTATATTTATTTAATTAGTTTGTGTGTAACTAATATATTTTGATGTTGCAGTTGAAGCGGTAGTGCTAGGTTTCCAGCACTATTTGCTGAGTCTTGGCATCACGGTTCTTATGCCAAGTCTATTAGTTCCACTCATGGGAGGTGGTGATGTACGTTTTGATCTTACTTCAATTGCTTTTATGCGCTTGTCTTTTTTTTTATCTATGTTTAACAATATTTATTCAATATATTTTTGGTCATTTCTTAGGCAGAGAAGGCTAGAGTTATACAAACAATGCTATTTGTGTCTGGATTAACAACATTGTTACATTCTTTCTTTGGAACTCGATTACCCGTGATAGCTGCTGCTTCTTATGCCTATATCATACCTATCACTTCCATCATTTCCTCAACCCGCTTCACTCATTACACTGATCCTTTTGAAGTAAGTCTTAGCCTAATTAATCTCATCGTTTATTCTTACAAAACTAAACCTCACTGATAAAAACGGTTTGATCACATTATTAATCAGAGGTTTGTGAGAACAATGAGAAGCATACAAGGGGCTCTGATTGTCGCCGGATGTTTCCAAGTTCTTGTATGTTTCTTAGGCGTATGGAGAAATATCGCCAGGTAAAATAATTAAAATATTATTTTGCTTTACTGGACTTTGACTCACACACCAAATGAAAGTATGTTTTTGGTTGTGCGGTCATTAGATTTCTAAGCCCACTCTCAATTGCTCCTTTGGCTACGTTTGCTGGACTAGGACTCTACCAAATTGGCTTCCCTTTGGTATGTTTATATATATACTCAATATGATTGATTATTGAATACCTTATATGATGTAAAAAAAACATTTTACTTTCTAGTTGGCGAGGTGCGTTGAAGTGGGACTTCCCGGGTTGATCTTACTTGTTTTTGTCACGCAGGTAAAGCTCTAACAATGGCTTCTTTTTTCATTTTAAAATCATTACACATGATTAGATATGATAACCTACATTCATTAATAAACGTCTATGTGGGTTTTTAGTACTTACCACGTTGTCTGAAGATGAAGCATGGTGGGATTTGGGACGGATCAAGATGTGATCGTTATGGGATGATGATATGCATTCCATTGGTTTGGTTGTTAGCTCTGCTACTAACATCGAGTGGTGTATATAACCACAAGCCTCAAACTACTCAAATAAGTTGCCGTACAGATCGTAATGGTCTCATTTCCAACACTCCTTGGTCAGTGAATGTTTTCTTTTAGCTGTTTCACTATCTATACATACAAACTTTTTTGATTCTATTCTCTTTTATGTGAATTACAATTAGGATATACTTACCATATCCTTTCCAATGGGGAAGCCCAACCTTCCACTTCACTGATTCTTTCGCGATGATGGCTGCCTCTTTCGTCACCCTCTTTGAGGTTATTCTTTTGTTATGAGAAATCATAACTAGTATTGAATATTAAAAAAACAAGAAAATGTAAAATTTAATTTACTATTGTTATGAAGAGTGCAAGTGTTATATGTTGTTGTAGTCGACGGGATTGTTTTACGCATCTGCAAGATATGGAAGTGCGACGCCGATCCCACCATCAGTTATTAGCCGTGGTACTGGCTGGCTGGTTAGTCTAACAACAATTTAATTAGTCACTTTCTATTTAGTCTAAGAACAGTTTAATTAGTCGCTTTTTTGTTTTGTTTTTTACCATTTATCAAATATTATTTTTCATCATTATAGAAATATAATTGAATGAATATCTTTTAGGGAGTTGGAGTATTACTGAACGGCATGCTTGGAGGCGTTTCAGGGATCACAACATCAACGTAAGGAACCTCAACTCTAAACTAAAATTTTAATAACTATAAATTCTTATCTAATTTCTAGTAAAATCTTATGAAATGACTAACGTTAATGTTCAGAGAAAATGTTGGACTTTTAGCAATGACTAAAATTGGAAGTCGAAGAGTGATACAAATATCAGCTGCCTTCATGCTCTTTTTCTCCATTTTTGGTATATATATATATATTTTTTTTGTTATAACCTTTCCCAGTGTACAAATGAATTTGGTGAATATTTTTTTCGGTTTATCTCTTATTTATTTTGATCAAAATGCAGGAAAGTTTGGAGCCTTTTTCGCGTCCATACCATTACCAATCATGGCGTCCGTTTACTGCATCGTCTTGTGTTTTGTGTGTAAGTCTTTTCATCACATGTCACTTACACTTTCTTTAAAAATAATATCATTTCTAATACAATGTGTAGCTTCTGCGGGGCTTAGCTTTCTACAGTTTTGCAACCTCAATAGCTTCAATACCAAATTCATCTTAGGATTTTCCTTTTTTATGGCTATTTCAATCCCTCAATACTTTAGAGAATACTACAATGGAGGCTGGCGATCTGGTCATCACTCCAGTTGGGTCAGTACATCTTCTTGGATACTTTTCATTTTTTTTTTAACATATTCTTTTCATAATATGGGTGTTGTTTCTTGGATAATGTGAATACAAAAAAAAACAGTTTGAAGATGTGATAAGAGTGATATTCATGTCACACACAACGGTTGCGGGAATGATAGCAATAGTGCTTGATTGCACATTGTCTCGTGAGAACGATGAAGCCAAGAAAGATTGTGGGCTGAAATGGTGGGAGAAGTTTCGATTATACAATCTCGATGTCCGAAACGATGAGTTTTATGGTCTACCTTGCTGCCTCAACAAATTCTTCCCTTCTCATTGAAACTTTTTAAATATATTTTTCTTTCTAATCTTTTGTCTTTTTGAATGTTTTCATTCTTCATTTTTTTTATGTCCACCTTGAGTTTTATAGCGTTTGTTAGATTTCCTTACATTTTATTTAGCTTTTTACACATTCATCATAAAAAATTTTAGAAGGTATAATGACAATAGTGACTCTTATATTTTACAATGGTTCCTACTTGTCCTAGCAGTCAAATGAAAACATTAACCAATTCAAATAAAAATGACGCAAATTAGCCACGCAAAAGAAAAAGAAGATGTAATTGAACTTTATAACTGTTTGCATATTATTAATTCATTACATTAAGAATGTTAAACACCACAAGAGTTTCCTCCTGGACCACCATAATTGAAAAAGAAACCGAGTGGGTTACTGTAAAATGGACGTCTCTTACCAACTTTCAGCCCATAACAATTGGCACTATCTAGCAACACTTGTGCAGGAACAGAACTCATTTTACGTTGCTTAAAATTGGAATCTAAGACTTCAATATTTGTAAAAGCTGCTGAGTTTTTGGGGTATTTAATATTTGGAAATTGACCATTACCCATGGGAGGGCTTGAACCATGAATTGAAGCTCGAACCACACCTCCAACTCCAACTATTTGTGAACCATCGCCTAAAAGATCAAATAGCTCTTTTGGCCAATATCCAATATCTACATTGGGTGCGTTCGACCCCAGTTGTGTAATCCACCAGTTTCTTGTATTTTTATCCTTTTCATAAATATTCATAAACAAATAAGTCATAAGTGATTAAAAATGCACAAAAAATGTGCTAATCAAATTATTTGAAAGCAAAGTGTACGAACTAGTTAAAGAGGTTCTAGTCAAAATCGTCGATCGCTAATTTGATTCTATAAGTTTCATGATTCACCAATCATTCACAAGTGAAAATGACATGTGAAATAAATATATAAAATAAGGAAAATAATACCTGATGGATGGAGCAATGCAACCAGACAGGCTTCCCTGGTGGAAGATCAATGGGACCGACTATGTTAATCTCCCGTGACACTTGAACGAACCCTGGATATGATGTATTGTTTGTAGCATTTGCGTCTACCTTCGATATCTCTAAGTATCCCCTTGAAGGGACTTCCTTCACTCTCCATTGCTGCATAGATACACGTAACGTGTTATACAAGATAACACACATGTTCACAGTTAGGTTTAAAAAAAAAACTAAAACAACATAGTTTTTGAAAGTGATGAGAGATAGCCTCTTAACATATTACTGAGAGATAGCTTCTTAAAATTCAAGTGGTTAAAAATTATTGAAAATAGCTAATTACAAAATAGTGTATTAATAATCAAAATTTAATATAAATTTTTTAATATGTATGAAAGTTTTAAAACTTATATTTTTTTGAAACAGAAGGAGTAGCTGATTATTTTCACGGATATTAAAAACATATTTAAAAACTCTATTTTACTATTTATACATACATTAAACATTTTAGTTTTTAATTAACACATTAAAATAATAAGGTTACAATTGTATTTTATTTAAAACTATGCACTAAATATAAAACAAATTTTTATAAAACAAAAATAACATTTTATACAAAACAAATGGCTTATTATATAATATCTTACACTAATAATCACACAAAAACTGCATTAACACATTAAACAAAATTCTTACTCAATTCTTACATAATTATATTATGAGAAATCGGAAAATTAAATATTTAAATTGCAGATACATGTTTATTTGTTTCCACGTTTGTTTCTCTTCTTCTTTGATTTAATAATATTTTAATAAAATATAAATTGATCTTTTAAACCAAAATTACATTTTTTGTTTGTCTATATATTATAAGGAAAATTATTAGGACCACACAATTTATTAAAAAATCAGTCATTACCAAAATAAATAAATAAACATATATATTATATATACTCAATTTATTTACCTGTTTTATTATTAAAATCATATGTCACATTGTCTTTATCTCTTTATATAAAATATACGTATGTATTTGTTGTAATCATCGTTATGGATGATGTCTTGGTCGAAGAATTTGAGATCTAGAAAAATTACAAGACTTGTTAATGAATCTACATGATGAGTTTAGAAGTAGAAGAACAATTTCAGAATTAACTGGAAAATCTTTTAGACTAAATATTTTGATATAATATATTTAATATTGAAATATAGAAAAATTTAGAGTAATATTGAAACCATATAAACTACCATGGAAAAATGACAATATAGAACGAAAAATATATTCTCTGTATTGTATGACGATATTTTAACGATCGTTGAAAGTTCACTTTTTCAAATTTTATTTTTTTGTTTAAATCAGTATATCGGGCCTAATAAGCAAAAGGGACCAAAGGAGCAGTTTTATTTGGGCTTATAAAAAAAGAAGATCCAATGATGGGATGGAATGGAATAATTTTTAAAGCTAATAATTTCTACCCATTAGAAAAAAAAATATATCATTTTCATTAGTGTAAAGCTAAGAATTTCTTCTTTAGAGCAGGATTAACCGGGGTCTTTTAAGATGGAGTTCTTAGCTTTTGTAAGAGACGTTTCTTACCTTTTAACTAAGAAAACCTAAGAACCGTCTCTTAAATAAGAATCATAAGAGACGTCTATTAGAGTGAAAAATGTAAAAAAAGAAAAAGACAAATTTTACGTTAAAAACCCCACCTTAAAAGACCCGGGTTAATCATGGCTTTAGTGGTCTCTTGAGCATACATAATGGGATGGAATGGAATAATTTTTATTCCGTTCAAGACTTCTCTTGTGTTCGGCTTCACCTACAAGAAAAGGTTTACCTTAAGAAGACATTTTATCTCAAACCCATTAATAGACTTCACCTCTTTCTTCTAGTAATCCCTATGCAGTTTCCTTAAGTAATCCACATCCTAATTTAAAGGTTTCATTTTGAAATTCGATTTATTCTCCTTATATATATTCTGTTTCTAACTTTATGTTCACATAATTGCGAAGCAGTGTGGAGCCTTTTCAAAAAGACATTCAAAAGGGAGAACGATTATTTGGTTCCTTGTGGTTTGTTATTATTATGTTATATAGTATATATCTACATATCCACAAAATTAGATAATCTACTTTTCACAAAATTGTTTCAGACATATACTTTAAATTTTAAACTGAAAGTAAAATAGTTTGTAGGTGAAAACAATATGGCGGAACAGTTATTGCTTCATGGAACTCTTGAAGTAAAGATATACAGGATCGATAAGTTGCATCAACGTGCAAGATTCGGTTTATGTGGCAAGGTACATAACCCAAATATAACCAATATAGTCCCAATTTAAATTTGATTATAACGTTGATTGAAACTTTATAAATACATTTTTATTTCTGTATTTGGTATTATTTATAAATTTCTATAAGATTACAGTAGCTAAATATACAATCAATATGCTAATATATATACATATTTAAAATTTTCTACATTCTCTGTTATCTGCTGTACTAATAGAGAATATACTTGTTATACAGTAATATATTTCTTATATTCTAAAATGCGACCAAAAGATGATTTTAATGAATAGAAATATTTTGTAAATAAAAACTCACAATGATTATTAGGGGGACAAGGAACCTACTGGTAAGAAGATTCAAACCCAAATCAAGAGACTAGCGGCCTCATGCAAATATTTACTAGGAGGACATCTCTACGCAACCATTGACCTAGACAGATCAAGGGTGGCTCGTACCATGATGAGACGTCATCCTAAATGGTTCCAATCTTTTCATATATACGCCGCTCATTCAATCTCCAAAATCATATTCACTATCAAAGAAGATGAACCGATCAGTGCAAACCTGATCGGCCGAGCTTATTTACCTGTCACCGAAGTCATCTCCGGACAGCCTGTAGACCGATGGCTCGATGTTCTAGACCAGAACAAGAGCCCGATCCAAGGAGGTTCGAAAATCCATGTCCGTGTGAAGTTCACTAGCGTAACACATGACGTAGATTGGAACAAAGGAATAATATCAACACCACCTTATAAAGGAGTTCCTAACGCATTTTTCAACCAAAGAGAAGGTTGCAAGGTTACACTTTACCAAGACGCTCATGTTCTTGGTGAGTACCCGGACATAACACTTGCGGGAGGACAAGCGATTTACATACATCATCGGTGTTGGGAAGATATTTTCGACGCGATATGGGACGCAAAACACTTGATATACATCACGGGATGGTCGGTGTACCCCGACATAACATTGATTAGAGATCCTAAGCGTCCGAGACCAGGAGGGAACCTAAAGCTAGGTGAGTTGCTGAAGAAGAAAGCTGAAGAAAACGTGACCGTTCTCATGCTTGTGTGGGACGATAGAACGTCTAACGAAGCGTTTAAGAGAGACGGTTTGATGATGACACATGATCAAGAAACTTACGATTACTTCAAGAACACGAAAGTGCGTTGCGTTCTTTGTCCGAGGAACCCGGATAACGGTGAGAGCATTGTTCAAGGGTTTGGTGTGGCTGCGATGTTTACTCACCATCAGAAAACCATTGTGGTGGACGCTGAGGTGAAAGGTTTGGAAAGTAAGAGAAGGATAGTAAGTTTTCTTGGAGGTATTGATCTTTGTGATGGGAGGTATGATACTGAGGAGCATCCTTTGTTCGGTACGTTGAACAATATTCATTCTAATGACTTTCACCAGCCGAACTTTGATGGCGCATCGATTAAAAAAGGCGGTCCACGTGAGCCTTGGCACGATATTCACTGCAGGCTTGATGGTCCTGCTGCTTGGGATGTTTTGTATAATTTTGAACAGAGATGGATGAAACAAGGTATTGAAACAAATAAAACTAGGCTTCAACGCTTTTTAAAAAAAAATTACAATTTATCATGACTTTACCAAAAAAAAAACATGTTATAATAACGTTAAAACTTTTAAAACATACTTTTAGTTGCACTATACCGGAAGGAAAAGCTTTGTCTGAATATGGCGTTTGCAAATACATTTTCAGAATATATCTTATCAATTTATTTTTGTTAATGGAAGTTGGTTTAAGCGCAGGCGTTGGTGCTGTTGTGCTCCTGGGTTCGATCCACCGTGGGAGGAGTGTTTTACGCCAGAAATGGTATCAACAAAAGCTGGCTCCGGGCCTGGGGGAATTATTTGGGCCTAAGGCCCAGACACCTCCCGGTTAACATTTATTTTTGTTAATGGTAAAAAAAATTGCATGTAAATAAATACATCAAATTAGTTTCTGAATCCAAGTAACTCATGTGCATGATAGAATATATAATAGCATTCAAATCTCTAGTTCATTAGGCCATGATTAACCCGGGTCTCTTAAGGTGGAGTTCTTAACGAAAAATTTGTTTTGCATTTTTCCCGCTAAGAGGCGGCTCTTATGGTTCTTATTTAAGAGACGGTTCTTAGCTTTTCTTAGTTAAAAGCTAAGATACGTCTCTTAGAAAAGTTAAGAACCCCACCTTAAGAGACCCCGGTTAATCCTGCTCTTAGACCATGTTTAACCCTAAGGGGTTCTTATTTTACTTTTTTTTTCTAAAAAAAGAAATTAAAAAGAACCAATCGCGGGCCGCCACGTGTCAGTGAGACCCGCGAACAGTACAAGAACCTCTTAAAAACGTATCTTAATTAAGAATTTTAAGAGGTAGTTCTTAAGGGTTTTAGTGGGTCCCACCCGATAAGAAACCCCCATAATCTTGTTCTTAGAAACTATTTTTGTGTACTTACTTACAGGTAGTGGTAGAAGGTACCTAGTATCGATGGAACGGCTCACAGAGATCACAGTTCCGCCACTACCAATAGTACAACCAGACGATGTCGAAGGTTGGACGGTTCAAGTTTTCCGGTCGATAGACAACGGTGCGGTTGAAGGGTTCCCAGAGGATCCACGTGAAGCTTCAAGCGTAGGACTTGTAACAGGAAAAAACAACGTCATCGAAAGAAGCATACAAGACGCTTACATTAACGCCATAAGGAGAGCCAAACACTTTATCTACATTGAGAACCAATACTTCCTAGGAAGCTCCTTTGGATGGAACTCAAGAGACATTAATTTAAACGAGATCAACGCGTTACACCTCATTCCCAAAGAGATCTCTCTCAAGATCGTGAGCAAGATCGAGGCAGGTGAGAGGTTTTCAGTTTATGTAGTGATTCCTTTATGGCCTGAAGGTAAACCTGGATCTGCATCGGTTCAAGCAATACTAGACTGGCAAAGGAGAACGATGGAGATGATGTATACAGATATAGTCATTGCTCTTCGGAAGAAAGGTTTAGATGCAAACCCTAGAGACTACTTAACGTTTTTCTGCCTGGGGAACCGGGAAGTTAACAAGGCTGGTGAGTATTCGCCTCCGGAAAAACCAGAGGCCAATTCTGATTACGCAAGAGCTCAAGAATCTCGTCGGTTCATGATCTATGTCCACTCTAAAATGATGATTGGTAAGTCAAAAACCTAACTTGCATGACAAGCAACATTCAATCTTAAGTTTTGTAACGGGCCAGCAGCCCAGCCCATCTTAACATATAAGTTCCTATCTCTCTATGCAGTTGATGATGAGTACATAATCATAGGATCAGCCAACATCAACCAAAGGTCTATGGATGGAGGTAGAGACTCGGAGATCGCAATGGGAGCATACCAACCTAACCATCTACTATCTACCAACCAAATGAGGCCAACGGGTCAAGTTTTCAGCTTTAGGATATCACTATGGCTTGAACATCTACGGATTATAACCAATACATTCCAGTTTCCGGAAAGTGAAAAATGTATAAGAATGGTTAATGAAAAGGCAGATGAGTTATGGGGACTATACGCAGCACAAGTATACCCTCGGGATCACGATCTACCGGGTCATCTGCTTAGTTATCCGATTAGCATTGGTAGCAATGGGGAAGTAACAAGTCTTGCTGGGGCTGAGCTCTTTCCTGATACTAACGCAAAGGTTTTAGGAGAAAAATCTAATTATCTCCCTCCAATCCTCACTACTTAGATGATGTAACACTTGCGTATGGTAGTAAAGTATTTGATTAATTAAGCAATATTTCTGCATTCTATTTTGTTGTTGTCCCATACACGCATGCATATATAAATATTACATGTCCCACAACATCAATATTATATCATTAGTTAAATGCTTAGCAGAAATTAACTAGAAGTTAAGGATCCTACTTAAACAACCACGGTTGGAGAAGTATAAATAGCTTTTTGACGTTTTATTAAAAATATAAGCAACTCTAGTCTTGAGAATCAATCCATTACAAAATAAAGCAGACAAAAGTTTGAAGCTATAGTAGATTAGTAGTGGTACACTTCTTAGAGTCTAGACCGCTCATAGCCTCCTTTTAAAATCAAACGTATGGATAACAAAAACCTAATGAAAACTCTTCTTTCACATTATCAATAATTGAGATGGCGACACAAATCAAGTTACCCATTCACACTGCCGACACAATACATTTCACTCATTATTTATTTTGTTTATAACATTGTCTATTCATAGGAACCAAACAACGTCATCTTCTTTTGTACTCCAGAGGATTACTTATAATGAAATCGTGACAATAACAAAAGGAAATGAAAAAAGTGCGTTGACGGAAAAGTATTCCTAATCACAGTGGCTGGCGTCACATGCACGAATATCTTTCTTTTCTATATTCAAAAAGAAAATATATATATAAAAAAAGGAAAAGCTTTTGGAAATTATTTGCTTTTATATTTTTTAAAAATATTTTATAATTAAAGAAAAATAATTGAATGTAATTATGGAAAGGAAAAAAATTCTGATTAAATATCATATTTAGGAGCTGTTTGATTGATTTAAATGGTAGGTAGCTTTTTTTCAGAAAAAAAATTGTCATAGATTAAAAATGATTTATTTATTTATTATAGAAGTACAGTTGTAAAGACTAAAGAATAACTGAAAATCTATTTGTGAAAATAAAAAACAGAATTTTTCTATTCCTTGCAGAAACACCACACACACAGAACACGAGTTAGGAGAACAAAAAGTGGGAATAAAGAAGGAAGAAGAAGAAGAAGATACTTCTGTTTTGTAATCAATCTAGCTGCTGGGGAGGTGGCTGAACAAAACCCTAATCTCAGTTTCCCCCGAATATGCCATTTTTGAGGTTATTTTCCTTTTCTTTTTTGTTGAATTGTGTGAATTGATTTATTGGGCGAATATGGAAAAATTGGATATGTGAAAATATGCAGGATAGTGAGACTTCTGCTGCCTGGGATAAGGATCTTGATAAGAAGGTCGCTACTTTGGTTGCTGTAGATGCATATCCGTGATTACATTCCCTCTTGGATCTTCCATTTATTTGGTTGCATGGGGTGAGTGAAGATCTAAAGCTTTTGTCTTTTTTTTTCTTAAACATTATTTTTTCTCTTTGTATGTGGTTGTGTTACCTCTATGTATATGACTGAGGAAAGGATATGAATCTTCTTCTGAAGATTGAGTAAAGTTGAAAACTTTTTTTTTTTTGAATCTGACCCATCATCTTTTGAGATCTTGTGGCCATATTGTTTCCTTGTAGGTTAGGTTAGGTTAGGTTAGCTAATACCATCGCTTCATATGGAAACTGTGTATATAGATGGTTCTTGCTTGTATTTTAAGCAAAAGCATATGGATTCAAATCATCTCTCAAGTTTTAGTTTTGCTATCTTTTGTCTCACGATTGAAAATCATTTCCTTTCTTTAGTTTCGGTTTGGTAGATTGCTTTAAATATCAATACCTGTTGGTTAAGATCATCAATAAGTATTGTGACTTGAGTCTCATGTATACTTCTCAACTCGTATTCTATTCTGCAGTTTTGATGAAAGTCTTTCTCACTGGCGTTTGTTTTTTGTTTTGTTGATGTGATTTTGCAACAGTACAGAGGTTGTTTTGGAAGCTGCAATAAACCACCACCGCTTATAGTTGCAGTGGATGAGCCGTCTAAAGGTTTAAGGATTCAAGGTCGTTTAGTGAAGAAGCCAAGCGTATCAGACGATTTTTGGAGCACGACCACCTGCGAGATGGATAACAACACAATGCAGTCTCAAAGAAGCGTGTCTTCTATCAGCTTCACTAACAACACTGCTACTTCTGCAAGTAGTAGCAACCCCAATGAATTTGTAAACACTGGTGAGTTGAAATTTCCCACGCATTGTTGTTTCTACTGACACTCTCTATGCTTTGTTTTACTTTTTTTTTCTATTTAATGAAAGACCATTTTGATGTGTTCAAATGTTGTTGGACTTTCAGATTGCTTTTCATGGTTCTCTGTCTATTCTCATTCTTGTTCTTCATTGGTGCCGCTTCCCTTAAAAAGTTGTGTCTGTTCTTTTTTTTTTTCCTGGCTAGGATTGAACCTCTGGAACCAGACTAGACAACAGTGGCTTGCAAATGGATCTTCTCAAACAAAGACCAAACCTAGAGAACCTACAATAAGGTTGGTTCAAATCCTCTATGAGTGTAGAATATATCCTTCACAGAATTCTATCAAGAACAAGAATCAGATATTGAAAAGAATTTGACTTGGCTAGTCACTAATGTGCATTCACAGATAAAAACAGAATAAGAAGTTTGCAGTAGTTTAGATGGTCATTCATCTTCTCAAAAATCATTTCCTATTTACACAAATTTCCATTTACTTTCTTATCCACTGAACATTGAACTTCTTAGCTGGAGAATAGTAGAAATAGAAAATTCAATTGCGTGTCACCATTCATGTATCATTCTTCTTCAAAATGTACTTTTATCAATAAATATGCATCATCAAGCCATCCAAAGATTGGCAAGAGCTTGACATTCAAAAGGCTATTGTTACAAGAATGGTGTCCTTATGATTACTTAGTCTCTTTAGTCATGAAAGCCGCTTCTTAATAGTTTTATGGATATATCTTTTAGCCATATCACATAGTTTGTGGTGTAAAACATCCTGAGTTAATATTTTTTCTTTTTCTGCAGCTGGAATGCAACATATGAGAGCTTGTTGGGTATGAACAAGCGGTTCTCACGTCCAATACCTCTCTCTGTAAGCACATTTTTTTTCTCGAGAGAACCTTGCTGCAATTTATTTAAATGTGATCTGTGATGATTATTGTGATTGTGGCAGGAAATGGTGGATTTTCTGGTGGATGTGTGGGAGCAAGAGGGCTTGTATGATTGAATTTGCTGCAACTCTTTCAAACTTATTTTTATTTTCTTCTTATATGTGTGTAATTAATATCTTAATGATGGCATCTTTAGTCTTATTATTATAATTACGTGTAAATCATTAATGGTGTGAACTGATTTGGAAGAAAAATCCTACCAAAATCAATTATTGCCGTGAAAGTAAAATTATCTTTCAAGTTGTTGTACATGTCTGACCATTATCACAATGAGATTCTTAATTTGTCTTCTACGTCACTCTCAGAATCATCCCATGGTTTTCTTTGCTTGGATGTAGTAATAAAGATGAATACGATCTCTCTTTGGAGTAACCACATAACAAAAATCAAGTACGATGAATGATATACTAAAAAACGAGACTGTATAATCAATCATGCACATGGTAGTTTTTCAAAAAAAAAAAAAAAAAAAGTTTGAACATTCATTTGCCATATAAAGCGTTACAATACACATGTATCCATAAGATTAAATATATTTCCTGGAACAAGTTTAAGATACATGGTCAAAAAGGTGTTCAATATATAAACTTATGCATGATTAATACTGGCTATAAGTTGAAACAAAACTTCGTTTACTGTACATATATAGGAAATGAAGATTGTATTGTTCTAAAGGATATATGTAGAGAGAATGAATTTAAGAATATCTTGTTTGTTCCATTTCTTACCAATACCATGACTTGTGTTCGTTACTCCTCTAAAGACAGTTTCTTTTGGGTGTTAAAGTTACTGCTAATGTTGATTCGTCTTACTATTCAAGGTTATCCAAGCATTAGACCTTGTTTTTTTAGCAATACTTTCTTTTGCTCATAGGTTTATTGAATAAACTATGTAAAAACAGCATTGTGAAATATCAAACAAAGTTTCATATTGAAAATTTAGACAACGAGGATCTAATATATAAATAGAAGTACAACTATAATTAGTATGAGTTTTTTTTAGAATGAGCTCAAAAGTAAATCCATGAGAATTTGCCTCTTATGCTCAAAATAGACAATATCATATTAATTGGACAATAAAAAATTGGACATGAGTTTTAACAAACACGCATACTAAACAGTTGGATTGATTCTTTGCAATGAACAATAATTCATGTTGTCACAATCTTTTTCTTTTTCCCTTCAATCTGAAAATCTATTAAAACTTCAAAGAACTCAAACCTTTTCAATGCTTTGTCAACAATTTTCAGCAAACGAAAAAGAAAGGATATCTGTCTATAGTGCATGTACTGGAACAATGTCCTCTCCTTCAATGTATCCAATCTTCTTCTTATTTTTTTTGTCAACCTTTAACCATCACTTTAGTTGCCTTTTAAAACAATAACATTCTTTACTTTTCTTATTTTATAACCTCAACTACATTTTTGTTTTGTTTCCATCTCATACCTTGATATTTAATGATGCTGCAACTGGTGAATCTATACATATCTAAATGCATGAACAGCACAACAAACAACTCAACTGGCTAATTGTTTAAATGTGACTTAAGCTCTTACAAGTATACATAATGGAGATTTTGTTGGGTTTTTCTACTAATGAGCAAACTGGTTAACTGTGGTTAAGAGAAACTAGTGTAGGTTTTATATTTAACCTCTGGACTTATTTTATGCTTAGAGTTAAAAGTGTATACATACAAAATACGAAAGACTCAAACAAAAAATAGCTATTATGAGCTATAACCAATACTTCCTGTCGGGTTTTTTTTATATCTAATACGATAACTAATTCTCTGATTGAACACATTAATATCATATCTAATACTGTAACACCAACCATTAATGCAAAATTTATAATCATTCATCGAATAAAAATGAATTATGTTGTCTGAAATTATTTACTAGTAAAATTAAAATCTATGACTGAATAATTCCCTTGAATATACAAGATCATATATAATTATGTCATTTATTTAATTTTAATCCGATAATTAATTATGTGACTGAACAAGTTAGTATCATATCTAATACTGTAACACCAAGCATTAATACAAATGATCCTAGTAAAATTTATAATCATATCATTTATTTAATTTCCAAGAAATACCATATATATATATATATATATATATATATATATATACTCTACCTATTCAAATGATTCACAAGTCGAAGCGAAGAAGATCTTTTCAAATTGAACTTCTCAAATAGAAGATCAGCATGGGTTTGGATTATGGTATCTTCATATATCTTTCTTGAACAAAGGCTTATGTTATCCCCATATACATATAACATCATTGAAAAAAAAACACATTAAGAGATATCCAAGATCTGATATTATTTTTCTCAAATAAACAATGACTAACATTGATACAGTCATGTTTTTCTACAACTAAATATATATAATTATAAATAAAAAATCAACCAACTCGACCTCTCAATGTTATAACTTTGTCAACAATGCATGTATTCGACATTTCCTTGCCATTCCTTCAATGTATTCAGCCTTTTGTGTCAACCTTTAGCTCTCAAAACTTTATGAAATAAATTTATATTTGTATATTCTCCTTTATAATAATGTTTATGTCGTGAGAATATAATTAAAATAATAACAATTGGGGGTTCGGTGGGTTCAAAGAACAAAGAAGGAGGAGAAGGAATCCGACTTTCTCGCGTGTATACATTGAACCTAAGAGTTTTTATTCCCTACATTAACCCCCACCGTAAGCTCCCCAACATCTTCCTCTTCCTTAAAAGACAGTTTCACAATTTTTTCTGCATCTCTCAAAGTTTTAATCTTTCTTCCTCCCTTTCTGTAAATCTTCGTTACCCTTTTTTTTGCCCTATCTTCTAGGGTTCTTCGCGTTTTATGAATCTCAGTCTTCTTCTATTGATCTTCGTCTTCGTCCTCTTTCTCCAAACGTTGATCGAATCATGCCTGG
Organism: Moricandia moricandioides; assembly: GCA_905132885.1. NCBI lineage: Eukaryota > Viridiplantae > Streptophyta > Magnoliopsida > Brassicales > Brassicaceae > Moricandia > Moricandia moricandioides. Next base: position 152,582 of record CAJHQQ010000368.1, read on the forward strand.
GATCTTCAGATTTAGTGGTATGCTGATTTAGAATCTCGATTTTTTTGACTTTCTATTTACCGATTTGTTGATGAGGAACTTCTGGTTAGATTCTAGGGTTTCTAAATAGAGAAATGATGGAACTTTACTTGTTTGTTTACACAGGTGATGACGATTTTTTCACCGGAGGATCGTCAATGCATCTATCGCCAGGGAGCTGTCCCGGCGTTTACTTATCAGCACGCAAGAGACTACGTGTTGCTGCTGCTGCACCGTCGTTTTACTCTGCTTCTGAGGAGAAGCAAACTTCAATCCAAGTGTTGCCTGATGAGTGCTTGTTTGAGATTCTCAGACGCTTGCCTTCTGGTCAAGAAAGGGGGGCCTGCGCTTGTGTCTCCAAGCATTGGCTTAATGTTTTGAGTAGTATCAGTAAGGATGAGTCTGTTCAAGATGTGGAGAGTGAAGGTTTTTTGTCAAGGAGTTTGGAAGGGAAGAAAGCTACAGATCTGAGGCTGGCTGCTATCTCTGTTGGGACATCTACTCGTGGTGGGTTGGGGAAGCTTCAGATCCGTGGGAGTGGGTTTGAGAGTAAGGTTACAGATGCTGGACTTGGAGCGATTGCTCGTGGCTGTACGTCTCTTAGGGTTCTGTCTCTGTGGAATCTGCCTGCTGTTAGTGATATGGGTGTGTGTGAGATCGCAAGGTCGTGTCCCATGATTGAAAAGCTTGACCTTTCACGATGTCCTGGAATAACTGACAAGGGTTTGGTTGCTATCGCTGAGAACTGCAAGAATCTAAGTGATCTGACGATTGATTCGTGTTCTGGTGTTGGAAACGAGGGGTTAAGGGCTGTTGCAAGAGGCTGTACTAATCTGAGATCTATCTCTATCAGGAGCTGCCCACGCATTGGAGATCAAGGAGTTTCTTTCCTCTTGGCTCAAGCTGGTTCTTACTTGACAAAGGTGAAGCTTCAGATGCTGAACGTAACCGGTCTGTCTCTTGCCGTTCTTGGCCACTACGGAGCAGGAGTTACTGATCTTGTGCTTCATGGTCTTCAAGGTGTGAATGAGAAAGGCTTCTGGGTTATGGGAAATGCAAAAGGGATGAAGAAACTGAAGTCCCTCTCGGTGACCTCGTGCAGAGGCATGACTGATGTTGGGCTCGATGCTGTTGGAAATGGTTGCTCTGATCTGAAGCATGTCTCTCTGAACAAATGCTTGCTTGTTTCTGGCAAAGGACTTGTCGCTTTGGCCAAATCTGCATCGTCGCTGGAAAGTTTGAAACTTGAGGAATGCCACAGGATCAACCAGTTTGGTTTCTTGGGTTTTCTCATGAACTGTGGCTCAAATTTAAAGTCATTCTCTTTGGCAAACTGTCTGGGATTCCAGGACTTCAACGCAGAAGCTCCTCTGCCATCAGCCAGCTGCAGCTCCTTGCGTTCACTGTCTATTCGTTGCTGCCCTGGTTTTGGAGATGCAAGTCTCTCCTTCTTGGGAAAGTTCTGTCATCAGCTTCAGGAAGTTGAACTCTGTGGATTGAATGGAGTGACTGATGCTGGTGTGTTCGAGTTGCTTCAGAGCAACAACTTTGGTCTAGTGAAGGTGAATCTGAGCGGATGCATCAATGTTTCAGACAACACAGTGTCTGCCTTATCCATGTGCCACGGACGCACATTGGAGTCACTCAACCTCGATGGCTGCAAGAACATCAGTGATGCAAGCCTTGTCGCAGTGGCCAAGAACTGCTACTCAGTCAATGACCTAGACATCTCAAACACTTTGGTCTCAGATCATGGCGTCAAGGCTTTGGCATCTTCTCTCAACCACCTGAATCTTCAGGTTCTTTCAGTTGGTGGCTGCTCAGCGATTACAGACAAAAGCAAGGCATGCATACAAAAACTAGGCCGCACACTCTTGGGATTAAACATCCAAAGATGCGGTAGAATCAGCAGCAGCACTGTGGATAACCTTCTTGAACATCTATGGAGGTGCGATATACTTTACTAAATCCCCACAAAAAAACACCACCTTAGTAAGTATTAGTCAAAGTCGTCTTCTAGCTTTTGGTCGCTAAACTCATAGATTCCACCTAGAACTCAGTTTCTTTACCAGGAAGCAGCAGCTGTTTTTTTAATTTTTAGCCGGTTACTTCTAAACAGAGGAGCCTGTTTCTACAGCTGTTGTGTTCTTGGGAACCTGTCACTTGAGTTCTGGTAATCTAGTTATAGGGTTTGGTCTTGACCTTTTTTGGAGTTGTTGTCTCTCTATGCTTATATCATGTTCTTGTGTGGAGTCCTTGTTAATCTGGTTTAGGTATGTGGTAGTGCCTTTATCTTCCTCGTGTAGAGCTTTTGGCAATGGCGGTGTAACTTCTTAGTCGCCATTACAACTCCTTGGAGTTGTTTTTTTATGTGTTGTCTTCTGCCAAAAGCTCTGTTTTTTTATCCACTTTTTTTTTTGTTTTAAGGCACTATCTGTACTGCTAATCATTGTATAAGAGCTTCCTTGAAGATACTATCCTTTGTAATATAGCATGATCCTTGGATCATTTTGTTTTGATTACAAAATTAAATCCCAAAAATCTTACAAATAGAAAACAAAAATGGAGGGAAAAGGAAATGAATCAATCGTCTCTCCAAGTATCTCTCAAAGAGTAATAGCTTCTATCATTATTACCAAACCCAAAAAGCTCATTTAAACCAAAAGCAAAGCAGCAACCTCGGACAGTGTTGGGACAAGTCCTGTGTTCCCCTGGAGAAGTATCTAAGCCATCATCTTTGTACCTAACTAAGCTTCCTTTCTCAAGATCATCCCAAGAGCCATGATCAATCTCCTCCATTCTACTAACTTCCTCATCTTCATCCTTTGGTCCTACCCTCTCTCTGTAATATGTAGTACAACAACTGTTAATGTGTATCACAAATGATAATAGGATGTTTTATCATAAAAAATGTTAATCAAGAACATAGTTTAGAAAAGAATAAAGACTTACGAGTTCTTTTGTTTGGATTTTCTAGAATATCCCTTGTTCAATACGGCATTGCCCGAGACATGGTTCTTGAACATTACCTGAAACATTCATGCAACAACAACGTCTTCGAGTTATGTACTGAATCTATCCTGCCTAAACAAACCTCTATAACTTATGATGAAAGATTAGCTAACCTCATCACCGTCCTTCATCCCATAACTCCCGATACACTCTGTATCGGTGACCAGCTTCTGACCCTCAAAACACAAGCAGAAATGCCCCCACACGTGTGGCCTACACCATTAAGATATACACTCTTTTAACCATAATGGGGTAGAGAAAAATGTAATAAAAAAATACCATGAGATCTTGGAGGGTCCTTTCTTGGGGATGTGGCTGAAGGCAGTCTCTATGGCAAGCTTAAGATCCTTAACGGTCGCCGAGCTCGTTACGTGCACATCTTCACGTAGTAAATAGAAATTAGAATCGAATGGCTAAACCAAAACCAAAAGGTAAAGATAATGATGCAGTTTACCGAAGGAGGAACCATCTAGCTTGAGAACGGAGAGTCTTATGGGTTCGGTAGGAAGCTTATCGTATGAAAAAGTCCGGCGATGAAAGCTCCCCATGTTCTTAAAAGAAGATCAATGAAAATCTTGAAACGATATTAGCATCCTCGTTGATATGGATAAGGGTATCAAGATTGGTTTAGGAAGGGATTCAAATGAACCTTAGGGTTTCTTTTTTAATCGAAACAAGGTTGGTTGCCTATAGCTATTGTTCTGATTCGTTTAGGGTTCGAATCAGAAGACGAAAGGTGGTGTTGATGGGGGCTTTTTGTTATTATTCCTTTGTTTTGTTGTTATTGCTGAGATTCCTTGTTGAGTAAGTTAGGGTCCGCCGCGTTTCTTGTGATCTCTTCTCTCTTTCTTACTAAATTTGTCATTTCTAATTATATCGAATCTTGTAATATTGAGTCTGCAATATTACTAATTACTAAAAAAAGCAATGACGTCTCGTTAATAAGGTAAGCCTTTGTACTAATACCAAAACCCTTTTAAACATATAAATGTTCATATCCATGCAATACATGAGACTCAACTCAACTAAATTAGGTTAAGTCGCCACTTTACACTACTATAATAGTAGAAAGACTGCAGAAATTTTGGAACTCTGATGTTGAAAATAAATATTCAAAGAAACTGTGGCTTTAAATATCTAATTTTAACTTAATCTAACGTTAATATATGCAATGAAAAATGATCGTCTAAATGTTACAATATACTTCATTGGAAAGTTTTATAATTTTCCGAATAAATCAATTTAGGATGACGTTTTGAGCTATCTTCATGAGAGGACTTATCCCCGCCGGAAATGAGTCCTTCCTCGTTCCGCCGCCGTCTCCATAGCTAAGACGGTGCACTTCTCAGCTTTTGTATAAGTTGAGCCCCGACCTCAGATGGTTGATACGTTCGGGGATGACCATGGTCGCTGATGCTCCAATCAACGTGCGTGAGCGTAGCGGAAGCACACCCTTGTGGATCACGCATGTGGAGGAGAGTAGGGAAGTAATGCTCCTCGGGGCAACACGTGTCTTTCCTTACGCAAGGCTTGTTGCACTTGCACCGTATCTCCACGTCACTCACAACCATCTTCGCATGGCTTCTTGTCAGTGTCCAAAACTGTGAGCCTGTTCGAAAATCCTCAGGTGGAACCTCGGGGAGCATCGCTTAAGGGTCACGCGCTGCCCACCTGACATACCACCCTGGCTCGTTGTTGAGAATCTCGATGAAACTCTTTGTGGATGAGGTAAGTGACTTGTAGGTGAAGTTAAAGGAGTGAAGTGAAATGCATGAAGAGGAGACAAGGATGAACATGTAGTTAGATTTAGGGAGTATACTAGCTACACTTTTGTGACAGTATTTTTTGTTTCTTGTCATAAGAAAAGATTTGAAACTTATTAGATGGTATGGCCTTCACATTGTTTGTATCGTGAGAAGCTTTATTTGCTTTGTGCTGGCTCATTTGTTTACCAAAACGTGATCCTTGGCCCTTGTCACATGCTCTTTTACGATGCTTTAATAACATATTTTCTTGAATCTTTTCTTAAATTTTAATCTTTGGCTTCAAACACTATAACCATTTAAAACTATATTACAACGTGTTCAACCAAAAGAAACATACTTCCTCCGTTTCATATTAAATGTCGATATATAAAAAAAAATTTGTTACAAAATAAATATTGTTTTTAATTTTTGATATATAATTTATTAATTTTTTATTACAATTTATTTTTTTATTGGTTGAAATATGATTAGGTATATAGATAATTGTGTTTTTATATAAAAAAATATGTAGAATTAATTGTTTTTTTAATTCATGTGCATAAAGGTAAAGTGACACTTAATATGAACAGAGGGATTATGAAATTCTAAATTGCTAAAGAGAAATAATTTAAACATTAGAGAAAAAAAGTTTTGTTGTGTTGAATAAGAAAGCTTATCACGTTATCATGCATATAATATTATATGGGATCCACCGTTACATGACTTGCAGATCGCCAAACACCAAATAATATTATTCAAAAGAACAAACCAGTAATAGGTCAGAGGAAGAATGAACTCATAAATATAAGGGCATCCACATCAATGAACCCCCTTTGGGGTTCATCTTTTCATTTTTTTATTATTAAATTTTTTTGTTTTTCGTTTTTCTTTTAAAAAAAAAAAAAAAAGATAGACCAATCGCGGGCCGCCACATGTCGTGAACAGTGGTGATACGGGTTCACCAGAGTGAACCCCAAAGGCACGGATTCATCACTGTTCATCTAGAAAACTGTGTGAACCCCCCTTATGAACCCTCAATGTACTTGCTGAGCAGGATTATCGCAGAAACCTAAAAAGGGTTTCTTATTTTCTTTTTTGTTTTTTTTTTCTAATTTAAAAAAAAAAAATTAAAATGCACTGATCGTGGGCCACCACGTGTCGTGGGGCTCACGAATAGTGTTAAACACACAACAAAATCGGCTCTTATTTCACAACTTTTACAATCGTTTCTTCTACTATTATGTGGGACCCTCACCTTTAGAACCTACTAAAAAACTGCGATAATCATTCCCTAAGTCCAAGAAAAGTTTAACAAACCAAAAATTGATCCAATTAATATAAAAAAAAATATGAAGCATTTTAAGTATATTAATATTTTTTAACAAAAATAAATTTTGTACCTAATTTTCCCTGACGACCTTTGCTCAAAGTTATTTTTAGTTTAATTTATGTATCGATTTAAATCCTGAAATATATTGTGTTATTCGTTTTGACTCAAGCTGCTACTAATGGGCCGGACAGTCTGAGGCTTAAAACCTTTTAAGCCCAAAATTAGAGTGGACAGGAGAAAAACTTATCGGTGGCGTCACCGCCTCACCGGAAAAGCAAACTTCTCCAGAGTTTTTTTTTTTTTGCTAAAATATGAAATTCTCCAGAGTTCCCTGAAAAGAAGACAAAGATTAATAGTTTCGTTAAGGTTATTGTGAAGCAAAAACGGAGCTTTGATTTAACGTACTAAGTAAGTTCACACTGCTTTGCTTCTACTGTTTTTAGATTTTGATTCGTGCACTTGCTTTTGCGATTTAAGTTGCAAGGAGACTGATATATAAAGGTTTCTCCTTTAAGACTAGTTCAACTGATACATGAAGACCTGATGTTTCATACTTTCTACATCGCTATGCCCTTCAGACCAACACTTCCTTTATGCTTCAAGTATGTATCTCTCTTCCACTTATATCATTCTTCAGTTATGTGACATGAGCTATATGTATTTTTTATGATTAGAGAAGTTATTAGAGGTGGGTATATATTCAGTTGTTTATGAGCATGACGTTATACCATTTTTGGATAATGTAACCATTTGGATGGTTGGTTTCCTCATGAATACATTTTTATGTTAATATGGCATTCCTGGGTTAGTACTTTGTATATATGCAGTGGAAGTGCTAATTACATAGTATTAGATAGTACAAATAATGTGGGTAAAGTGACCGATTCAAAGCCAAATGATATGTGTAAAAAGATCCCACCTTCTTGTGTATGTAGGTAGCTTCCATGTTCTTCGTATTGAGCTAAAGATCTCACTTCTACTATATTTAGAAAATGATGTTAGTATTATTAACAGAGATTCTGCAACTCTAATTGCTCCAGAAACTTAGGGAAACATGTGGCGTTTGATAAATTAGAAGAGAAGGAGAAGCAAGAAAACATGGAACACCATGTTTTTCACTAAGTCTCTTACCGTTTCTTGTATTTGACCTTGACAAGTTCTTGACCTATACTACTACTCCCCACTATATATATATAAACCAAATCGAGAATGATTTTGTCATAATCATTGCATATATCTATAATAGAATTTACACAAGTTTTTTTTTTCTTTTTATCTTCTCATAGAACTAACTTCTTCCACACGTTATAATGACACACTAATCCTCCTTAGCTAAACATAGTAAATGACTATCTTGTCAAATCCTTTGTATTCGAAGGTGGAGATCTCTTCTTCATCCATCGCCTCCTCTGTCTAAAACACCAAACTATCTTACCTATCTTTCTTTCTTTCCTTCTGTGGATACACATCTCTCTGCATCTGCTGGTTATATAAAAGAATCGTTACCTCTTTTCTTCATCTTGTATCTGTTGTCCTAATTCTAATACAGGAATCACAGACCTTGCGGTAGAGACAATGCAGAAAGTTTGCTGGCCTTACTTTGATCCTGATTTTGACAATCTTGGTGAACGCATATACGGTCCACCGTAAGCTCTCTGCTCTCTTCCTCTGTTCCATATCCTATAAAGAAGAATTTTTCATCACCATCTCCTCATTTTGGTGTGTGTAAATCTACAGATGCAGGGTCTACATCGACAACGACAGCATCCAAGATTGCACCGTTGTGAAGGTACGCACACAAGGTTGCATGAGTTTATAGACATTGTAGAAAAACATATTGGATCCAAATGGTTCTTGTGTGATGATCTGAAATGGTTAATAATGAATAGGTGAATAGTGAGAACAAACAAGGACTTCTTCTAGAAGTGGTGCAAATCTTGACTGACATGAATCTAATCATCACCAAGAGTTACATCTCTTCTGATGGTGGATGGTTCATGGATGGTACGCATGTATCCACTTTTCTCAATTCTATATAATCAGACTAATCTAAGAGCTTCACTTTGGAAACTTACTTTGTTTACAGTTTTCCATGTTAAAGACGAGCATGGCAGTAAACTCACTGATAAAACCGTCATCAACCACATCAAACATGTTCGTCATAAACTTAGATCTTAACTAAACCAGATATTGTCTTTGATTGGAGTGTTCTAAGATTTGTATTGTAGGCCATTGGCACGAGTAGGCGAGAATCAGACTCTGTAAAGGCCATTGAAGCTACTAACAATGCAAACAACAAGTCCTTGGAACCTCCATTGATTGACCATGGTGAGCACACAGCAATAGAGATGACTGGAACAGACAGACCAGGCCTCTTCTCAGAGATATTCGCTGCTTTCGCTGACTTACATTGCAACGTCTTAGAAGCTCACGCTTGGAGCCACAACGCTCGTTTAGCTTGCATTGCCTATGTCTCTGACGACAGTACTCACGCTCCCATCGATGATCCAAACCGCTTAGCTTCCATTGAAGACCACCTCAGTACTGTGATCCGCGCCACAGCAGATCCCGCCTCCAACTCAACACACGTGGGTCACAAGGAGAATGAGACAGATAGATTCCTTGCTGGACAAGGCAAAGGGTGTATGAACTCCAACGTGGAGAGACGATTGCATCAGCTAATGCTGTCTGTGAGAGACTTTGACGAACCGTTTTGTGGTACTTCATCGTTGTCTCTGTTTTCCTCCAAGTTGGAGTATTGTGAGAGGAAGACGACGTCTGTTTCTATTGGGAATTGCGAGGATAGAGGTTATTCGATAGTGACGGTGAAGTCTAAAGATCGTAGAAGACTCATGTTTGATACGATCTGCACGTTGATTGATATGCAGTACGTTATCTTCCACGCTGCTCTCCGGTCTGATGGAGCTGATGCTTTTCAGGTAAGACAAGAACATAGCATCTTGAAGTTAAATCTTTGATGTTTATGTCTTGGTTTTGAAACTTGTAGGAATACTTCATAAGACACATAGATGGACGTGCACTGAACACAGAAGGCGAGAAAGAACGTGTGATTAAATGCTTGGAAGCTGCTATAGAACGTCGTGTTTGCGAGGTAAAAGAGAAAGACCTTCTGAACGTTTCTAGTTAAGAATGGTAAACAAGTTTGTGGTGTGTGGTGTGTGTGGCTAATGCAGGGAGTGAAGTTGGAGCTATGCGCAGAGAACAGAGTAGGCTTACTCTCCGACATATCTCGTGTTCTCCGTGAGAACGGTTTGACTGTTGTTCGTGCCGACGTGGAGACACAGGGACAGAAGTCTCTCAACGCTTTTTACGTCAGAGACATTTCCGGGAACAAGATAGATATGGAGTTTGTGGAGTCAGTGAAGAAAGAGATGAGACCTATCCACCTCGAGGTCAAGAACGAAGACAACGCAAAAGACAGAGTCGCATCGCATGAACGGCCAGCTTTGGCTGCTGCACCGCCACCGCAAGCCCACCGTTTCTCTCTCGGTGAGATCCTACGGTCTCAAATCGGACGACTTTCTCACAAATGATCAGTAGTTACTAGAGTTTAGTATATGGTATAAAGATTAGAAAGCTGCAATAATTCACCATTGGTTTATAGTAATAACACCAAATGTATGTTCTCCATTATATATCTAGACGTTATGGTACTACACTTGCGAAGTACGAGTTAAAAGAAAAGCTAAACAAAATGTTTTTTTTATACGACCTAATGATCTGTTCTGTCTTACGTAAGCCTCATGTTAAGCCTGCGTAGCCAAATGGAGTGAAGTATCATGTGAAACGCATCGTACCTCTTAGGTGGATTGTTGAGCTCGAAATGTCTCCTCACGTACCGGAGATTACGTTTAAGACTCTTGTATTTCTCATCAGAGATGGACATGAGAATCTCCTTCAACCTGGGAATCTCTGAGACGTCGACCTGTACTGAGAAAGTCTCCCAACGAAGGATATCACTGAAGGGTAAGACAAAGTTAACAGAGAGGATGACGGGGATGCACTCGGAGTAGATGGCTTCCGTGAGTCTAGGGCTAGCTACTTCGTAGCCACTGGGACAGAAACAGAACTTTGAGCTTCTCATGAAGTCGTAGTAGTTTAAGTGTTTAGGAAGGTATTCAAACACGGGCATGTCCGGGTCACGTTGTTTCCAGTGGTCTAAAAGAATGGGACGGACAGGACCGTGGACTCCACCTGCGAAGAAGGCGAGATGTGGACGTGGGGAAGCCATTAAAGTTTTAGAGAGGCGAAGTTTGGGATCAACTTCACCACCGACGAGTTTGATCTCAGGGAGAGTCGCGTCTTTTGCAGGGTTGAACCCTTCTGAGGAGTTTGCATTGCACATGACGCGGATTGATTTGTTGAAGAGATCTTTATTGGCTTTTGAAGTGATAGGTCCCTGCATTTGAAAAAACGAAACCCATTTATACAAAAAGTTCTGGATAGCGCAAAAAAACACAGAGGTGGTAATTACCCAGTCGTGGCACGCAAGCATGAAGTGATCAGCTCCACTGGTTCGATTCCAGAAAGGGTGGTTACTGGATATCAGTCTGATGTAATCAGAAGCAAAAGTTCTGAGAGGGCCAGCGTCAGAGTTCTCTTCGTATAAGTATCTGACAAGCCAAGTAACACTAAAGGGCAAGAAGTAGACATGAGCTTGGTCAGGGTCGTATGTACGGAACTTGGTCCTACTTTTCTCCATCTCCATAATGAATCTTCCTTCAACAGCGTATACGCTCTTGCACGGTCCGTCATGTACTAACGGTGGCTCCCCTTCTTCGTATACATATACCTTAAACCTCTTTTCCATTTCCAAGTAACTCCTACCAAAAAGAATAAAAAGTTAGCATTTTATTGTTTTTTGTGATCTCTACTAATCTAGTACTGCAGACCTGACACTTCTTGGTGTGCACATTTGAAGTAAATAAAACTATTGTTGACAAAAGTGTTATATGGACCATGCAATTAATAAGCTGATCATAACACAAGTAGAAACTGCAACTGTGCAGACTGCTGAGCCGTAATTTGATTAAGGCCAAAAGTGATGTAATTAGTGAAAATGACATGTAACTGACCTTAATCCAGTAGCAGAGTTAATATCACTGCCTAAGTTTTACATAGACTGTTAGTTACTGATTAAATTACACAATTAATCTCATTGAATTGGATTGCTTGTGAAAGGAGTTTCATGAATCAGTGGGTTTCATCATGAATAATAAGTATTATACTTTTTCAGAGACTATGATACAAAACTAGTGGTGTCTATGTGTGTGTGTGAATCTTCGATACAAACAATAACCAAATTTAGAAATTGAGTTTTTATTGGTCCAGACTCATCGACTCTTAGCGTCACTTAGAAGAATTTTTTTAATAATTACTTAGAAATATCTACGCAAAGCCAAAAGAAAAATTAACCGTGTGCAAGAAAATGATAGTTAAAGTAAAGTTTTTAACTCAAAGTTTTGGAAGCTAAGAACTTTTATTTTGTCTTCAATCTAAAGTTTCATTAATTAATAACTTACTGATATAAAGCTGAAGGATTACGGTAGACTTGTGTGTTGGGAAGATCAACGTTGAACAATGTAGCGTTACGGTTAGAAGAAGAAGCTTCTCTTATCGAAGCTCTTGCTTGGTTTAGTCCTAGTTCCACCATTCTTCTCCGGTTTAGCTTCTTCTTCTCCGGTTTACTCTGCAACTGATTCAAACACACATTCACATGACTAAACCGGACCGTTACGATAATTTGAAAATTTAACAGAAACGAATCGTTCCGATCATGATCATGATGATAATGATGAAGATGATGAAAGGCTTACAGTGGCATTACGCGATCTGACGGAGAGGATCTGCTGAGAGACGACGTCACGAGAATCCACCACTCTGTTTTCGTCTCCCGCGTTGTGAAAGCTTCGTTGCAGCTCACTTTCCGGGAAAGAGAGTTCGAGGTTCTGAGGGGAGTAGTCGAAGAAAGAGATCGAACAGCGAGAGATCGAGAATACAAGTGCGATCGATCCGATACAAATCGAGAAGAAACAGAGTCTGGTGTACTGATACTTATCCATTTTCTACTCTGTTCTCGGAAAGAGGAAGGAGATACTGAGTTTGATTATTTTCCGGGAAAACGGAAAGAGAGAGAGAGAGAGGGAGATGAGGAAGAGTGAGTGAGTCTCTCACTCTACTTGTGACGAGGGCGCCGAGAGAAGGAAGTTTGGTTTTGGCTGTTAATGGAGTTTTTTTGAAAAAGCGAAGAATGTTTGGGTTTTATAATAAATTATTAATTACCAATTTGCACCTTTTGAATCTACACGGTTCATCTAATGTGCTCTTTATTTTCTTTTTAAATTGGTTACTTAACATTCACACTGTATAAATGATAAATATATATAAGGTAGGGTTATATATTGGACAATTTTTTCAAATAACTATTTTTACTTTTTTGTAAAAATAATTTCAAACCGTTTTTATTTTGAATTTTTTTTTTTAATTTTAAACTTTGTTCCAAAACCATATGTCTTTAAGCTCTATGTCTAGATTATTTAATCTAAAAAATTTAAATATATATTTACACTTTTAATAAAATCTATTTTAATTTTTTTTTTCTTGAACACTATTTTGTGATAAAAAATAATTTAAAACTACCCTAAAATATTTCTCTTATATATATCATACCTTTTCTAACTTTCTATTGATTTATTACCATTTATTACCTCTTATATCCATGGAGAAATTTAGAGGGGGTATTCAACATGAGAGAATTAATAATCAAATGAATTTAAGTTTCTATAAAATTTTGATCTTATTATTCATTAAAATAATAATTTGTGTACATTCTAATGTTATTCGGTTTCTTATTGACAATATTTTTATAAGAATTTAATATACAGTTTTAATAGAATCATTGTGAAAAACCAACCCAATCCTAGTTTTTAAGGTGTCATTTGGATATAACTCATTAAAAAAAGCCTCTTAGAAACTTTAGAATGTGTCGATTTAGAGAATTGATCTGAATTTTTTTCCAAATTCAATCATTCAATAACACTTACTTCCCCCTTCTCCAAAGATTATTTGTCTGAGAACTTATAGCTTTCTTAGCTAAAAGATCATCACAACTATTACTAGAACGTTTGACATGAAAAGAAAACCGTATGAAACATTAACTTATATTGATCAACTCTTGAATTGATACCAGGTGTTGAAGACGGGGGTTTAAATCTCCTTGATTGATATACTTTTTTTTTATTTTTGCTAACTTTGATTGATATACTTGAGAAGAGAGATATTATCACCTTCAAATATCACATTCCTACATCCAAATGACGTGCATGCCATGCATGGACCTCAATCATCGATGACCGGCCTTTAAATTTTCCCATACCCACTTCCAAAAAAAGTTCCATGATGGTTACATATTATCCACCCCACTTCTCAGTTATCACAAACCTTCACAATGAGACGCGTCCTAGTTACATTTAATCCAACCTAAAAGAGGACACTTCCATTGTTTGATGATCTTGTGTTCATATTATGAGCTAGAAGTGTGGGAGTGGTAATAGAGTCTAACCATTTTTGTACATCTTCTTGGGCTTTACTTACTACTTCATCAGCAAAGTAGGAGAGATTATTGAATAGAAGATCATTACGGCATTCCTACTACCTCCAAACCAACTAATATGGTTCAATAGGGTAAGTAGTGTTAAAGGTATAAGAGAACCGAAGAGTTAACTTATCCTAATATGGTATCTGATTGTTTGGTGTAAATTTCCATTACTGAGGATTGATTGTTTGTTTTATCAGTAAAATTCATAGTCAGTTTCTTTCGTTAATAAACCAGTAATCTGTAAATAAATTAAGGATATACTTTATTTACTACCTATCTAGGGCATACTATTATCAACCAAGTGAGTTTTATCCTTTTACTTGTTCTCTTTACAATTTTCTTTAATATCAAAAAATAACATTAAAATGTTATGAGGAAAAAACGTAAGTTTGTCACATTGGCATTGTTAAATTTTATTTACCAGTGAAAGCAAACTTAACAAAAAAAAGAAAAAAATAAAGAGAAAAAGAAACTTAACAAAAGAGAAAGTGATGCTCATAGAACTATAGTATGCATAAATGTAAGAGGGGAGTTTATATTACTTTCAAGAACTAAGAAAGATGATTAATTTCATTAAAGGTTTTGAACGAAGCTGTTACAATAGCAACCAGAGTTACTCATTCACAATGTCATGACATACATACATGCATATATGAAACTTATCATGCTAAAACCCTAGATGGACGTGCTGATGGGCTTCGATATAATTAATCTTGAGACCTCTTGTGTTCCATTTCTATTAACTAATTGGCTGTTGACTCTGTAAACAGATATGAAGATCAAGAAGCTGTTGCCTATAGATCCTGAATCACTCCGATTGATTGACTGGATGGAGAAAGGTCTTTTATATACTTAATGATTTTTAGCATTCTTTGACAGATTGTGTACTCATCACTAGATATATATATATGTAGGTGTCTGCAGAGGAAGACGCTCATGTTCTGCATCTGTGAATCAGTAGAGGGTCCGATGATTTGAGGAATACTCTTGTAAGTTCCGGGGAGATGATAAAGAGTGTGGTTTAGCTGTTGGGTTGGTGTTCTCATTTGATGTGTTACTGCCAGTTAATTTTCATCTATTCAGATTCTGATAGCCAACATGAACATCAGTCGTACTGGAAGTAAGAAACATGGAGGAACTTTTAACTCCACTACTGACATTTGAGGTCTTAAATGGTTTTGTCTTCCCTAACATGCTTTGTCATTTTCATGATTTTGCTGAATTCAGGAGTTCTGCTTGTAATTTTCATGGTTTTATTCTTTTCACATGCTCAAGTACTATGACTTTGTTACTTTTGGTTGAGACTTGTTGCATTGAAGGTCACTTGTTTTATTGGTTAGAGAGCGGTTATTATGATATTACTCCATATATGATTATATCCCTTTTCAAACATCAGAAAACACACCCAAAAAAAAGAAGCAGAAATATTTATATATAGTTTAAATTTATAAAGCAAACAAACTGCTATATATTTGTGGAAAGAACTCAGGGTTTAGTCTTATTTTTCCAATGATCCTCGAGTTTGTTTATTAAAAAAAAAAACATACAGATTAAAGGAAAAAGGAAAAACACTCAAGGTACCTTTTATGTTTTATCATATTGTACTAATAAGGTTGCAGCCTCATATCTCAGGTTTTGACGGCGAGCTTCTCAAGGGCAGCCTTAATGCATTCGCGGTCACATTGGTCGGCTTCGGTGATATTAGGACTGTTAACTGGAGTCACGTCCTCTAGTGGGTAGCTTCTGTTTCCATGAAGCACACGTGCGGTTGCGTCGCTCGTTACACCTTTGACTCTTACTGTTTTGTGCACTCCTCCAACCAACCCTTCGTAGTCCGTATCTCCACTCTCTCCCACGAAAACCACCATCTTCGATAAATCCACTCCCCACCTCACCAGCAGATACCTGAAGACACCAGTGAGAGGTTCTAGAACTTGATTGTTTTATTTGTAAGAAGATGATATATATTTTATGAATGCAAATGCAAACGTAAACGCATTAGCGTTTGAAGTCATCTAGGTTTCTACTTTCTAGTAGAGTTAGAAGATACCTGAGGGCCTGAGATCGTGAAGCAAGGACAGGGATTACGTTCAGCTTAGTTCCTCCTTTGCAGTATACTGCATTGCAACGCAAAGCCTGAACTCTCATCAACTTCCTCAGCTCCTTCACGGGAGGTACCTGCGAAGAGTATCATACGAAGCTCCACCACGTTAGGAATAATACAAAATATTGTAGAATTATCAATTAACGAGTTTTATTTTACCAAAGTCGGCTCTTTGACTTTGAAAGATAGGCAATAGTTAGATGAGGAAGATTCATCTTCCGATAGAATCTCCCCATCATGTTGCCCCTTCTTCTTCTCGTGTACTGAACTGATCCAACGTACCAAAGTCTTTCTCAGGCTCTCTCCACCCCACCTGTATTCTATGTGTGAATGGTAATCCGAGTCTAGCGCATAAGGTAGTTTGGTTTTGTCTTCAGATGCAGAGGATGTGAAGTAGAGTTCACTTCCGCTGTTGCAGATTATGGCGTCAAAATCTTGAGGGTTTAATCCTCCTGAAAGAATTGTGGAATGAGTCTCGGATACATTCATTGAGGTTGAGAGGATGAATCCTATGGAAGACCCGTTTCTTCCACCCACATCGATAACTGTTTTAACTACTTCGAGAAGATCCGAGGCTTTGTCACAGTCCACGGAGATAACAAAGATATACTTCCGTCTTTTCAGTGTCGGAATCTTGCCACTTCCATCGACCTTCTCTGTCGATGTGCTCTTTTGTGCCAGTGTTGAAACAGCTTTTTCTAGCTTCGCTTTTCGTTCGCCGGAGCTATCTTCAGCATCAAGATTGGTGCTCTTACCTTCTCCTTTTTCTCCGTCTAAGGAAAGTTTTAGGTTCAGAGAGATATCATTAATGTCTCTGAGGGAATCACTAGGTGAATCAGGGTCTGAGTTTTCAAAATCAGTGCTCTGCCACTGAGGATGTCTTTGCTTGCACGCTGCTATGCGAGACAAATAGGTTTTGCAGTGCTCTGGCCAAGAAAACAGGTGTATGTTTTTTAGTCCGTTCTGTCTGCATCGTGCCCAGAGTTGTTTGTCTGAAACCAGTTTTAGGAGTGCATCAGCTATAGCTTGCTGATCATGTGGGTCAACTAAGAGACCATTGTCAAGAACCTGTCAAATAGTTATCCAGTTTCATCAATAAGGATTATTACAATATTGTATAACAGATGCAAAGTTATTCTGTAATATGGGGAGATACGAACCCGGTGAATGTCGACGGGACCTCCATTTTTTGTTGCAACGATGGGCAATCCATGAGCTCCTGCCTGTTAGACACATCACTTGGTCAAAAGATAGCATGATAAAGAACAGAGTACTTGAGAGAAAACAAAGACAGTTACCTCAATTAGAGTCAGTCCAAATGGTTCAATCACAGCTGGATTGATGAAAACTCCCTGTAAAAAATGATTTTGAGATAAGATGGAAGAACAAACTGCTTTAGAGTAATAGCTGCAGAAATACAAGCTAACATCCTATACGTTAAAAAAGTTTATTGGCTGAATGGGATATGCAATCAAGTTATACGTTCAGAACCCTTGTCAGTTAAAAAGAGTCAAAAGACTCAACGATGGATAAACTGGGACAGAAATGAGCAATGAAGAGAAAAGTAACAGTCAGAGCTGTATTTAAAATGAGTCTAGAGCCTTACTTTTGTTTTGGTGCCTAAGCGATAAATCTCAGGCACATCAGATTGTTTGTGATGCTTAGGCATTGCCACTTGACCATAAAGATCGTACTTGTCTATCAGTTTCAGAATTGAAAGAAGCACCGAAGCATTGGTGCTAGACAATTCATCGATATCATCTCGGTTTCCCATTATCAATGTCTGCAATTGAAAAACGAAGCAAAAACAAGTGTGCAAAAGTGAAACATCTCCCATATAAACTAAAAGGGGATCATAGATGTGCTTCAGTTGAGAAGATAAAGAAGAAGACCTACAAGGTTAGCAAGTTCCCTTAATGGACGACATTCTCCAAATGCTTTGACTAGAGTTACCAAGTTTTTCTTAGGGTCTGGCCGAGCAAGAGCGAGTATCATGGGCTTGCGTGGGTTAGAAAAGAAACGCATAATCTGTCCAGGTGAAGAGTTAGCATTAATGTAAAAGTATCACAGAAACATCTTGCACGTAACAGTGATCTAATATGTAAACAGGGTGAAGAAAACAAATATGTTCATTGTTTGAAGATTTACTAACCTCAGACCAAATTGGCGGATCAGGAGACTGTGGATTTTCATCGTCTCTAGCTCCTTCCCCATCGTTATCCACATCTAGTGGCACAATGTGATGAAATTCCATGCCTGGAGGAATCACCTACACTCATACAACAAAGCAACCCATCATCACAGAGAAATGTTTAGAAACAAAAATCACCTGTCGCAAAGAGTAACTAAGAAGACAGGGAGATGGAGAAGATACTTACAACCATGCGAGGCATAAATCTGCCATGACAGCTCACGCCCCTTTTCATCCTAGCTCTGAGTTTTCGCTCTAAAACTGGATCAAAACCATCATAAAGACGCCATTGCTCTTCTATCTCCTGCCTTGTACTAGTAATAATAATCTCAGAGGCATCAAGGCATAGCTCCTCTGCCTCAATCCGCCTCATTATTTTGTAGTTAGAATTTATCTCTTCTTTCGGCCGGCCTTGTTTCAGGAGTTGCTCTAGCTTATCACGACCAAGAGAATGCCCGGTAAAAACCATCGGTACATTTAGAGCTCCAGAGAGAAGTGCAGTGGAATCGCCAGCATCTGCATAGTGCCCGTGAATAGCAACAGGCCAGACCGGTTTTCCACCACCGACATGCTCACTAAGAGCTTTGGACATCTGCATGACATGGCTAAGCGCCCTGTCAACAAACTCAGGGATGTGAGGCCAGAGGAGCTCTTTCTCTACATATTTATCTTTCGGACCAAATGGTATACGAATTATATAAGCCCCACTACTCTCTCCACTCTCCTGATCTGTGTCTGTGTCTAGAGGGTTAAGCATCTCAGACGGTTCAGCATAGCTCCAGTCAACATCCGGTGCTGATACCTGCCTGGTCAACAAATCAACCCGGTAAACTCCCGGCATTGACCCCAAAGCCCTTGCAAGCTCCACAACATACTTCACCTGTTTATCAGAAAACGTTAAACGCTGTGTGAAACGAATAACTACAACTTAAATGAAATAAACATTGCAGAAAGCCAACCTGGCCACCGGTATCAGAATCCCGACCAAGCTCCATGTTTTCACCTCGTATCAAACCGTGAAGACTGCAAAGAAGACTTCCAATATTATTTGCTTTCCAATGTGTTAGAAATTTTCATTCAAGTATATATATATATACCTGATTAAGACGATGTAAAGCTTCTTTTCTTTGTGTTGAGCAAACCAATTCTCAAACACATCAACAGAGCTGATCCGAGACATTCTTCCTTTGGAGCTATCAGTAGGAGTCTGAATCTCACCAGGCACGTCAGCTTTCTCTCCTTCCGATAAATCCTCTGACATATCTGCAGTCGCCTCAAGCCGTGCTCTCTCTCGCAAGAGATGACGTTTAGCAGTACGCTTAGCATACTTCCCTGCAACCTAATCGAACACACAAATGATGATTCGAGAAACCAATCCTACTCTTAACACAATACACAGAAACAAAGATTGAAACAACAACTCTCATGGATCAACCTGCTTCTTCTGGCGAGCAAGATTCCAAATCCTCCAGCAGAGATTCTCCAACCTCGTGTTCCTCTCTTGCGGACTTCTCGTTGCAGCAGCCTGTGTAGAATCAATCCAACGATGTCAAAAAAAAAAAAAAATCAAAAAGAGAGTGTGGTGTATACCTGAATCCATGAACGGTGGAGATCGGTTTCATCGAAGCCAGTGATGACCTCCTCAACGAAATAGCGAGTGGGACTGAAATGGCCACGCTCTCTCAGAAGCAGCGACGATTTGGAATCGCTGAATTTGGAATCTCCGATCCCTGGTTCCGCGGCGAGGATCGCCTCGAGGTAACTGTTCACCCAGTCGTTTCCCACCATTCTCCGGCGATCTGAACGAGAAAATGAAAACTACTAGAGAGAGAACCGATCCTGTGGATATATACTCGGCAGATCAGAACTTCGATTTCCAAAAAATTTGAATGCAGGTTTTGCGGATAGAAGATGGATCAAGCAATCGTAGGAAGAGAGATCAGTTTTTGGAAATAGCAGGGCGGGAGGGACGCGTGATTCGGAGATGTATCTGGGAAAATGGGATAAAGTTTTTCTTTTATCTTCATTTATACTCTTCGATTTTAAATTTAAAAAAATAAATAAAAAAATGAGGGCCTTTTGTTTCTGGGCCGCGTCTTCCGTAGTGGGCTAGATATCTAATTATTTTTCTGTTGGGCTTTTGCCTTGATCTGTAACCCAAGTTTTTAAGGAAAGTATAATTTAAGAGAGTGCAGCTAGGGCTAACTGTTTCCTTGAAGAAAAAGAAATATAACTATAAGTTTTTTCTGTTTGTGGAAACTAATGCGTTTACGTATGCGGTGATGTAAGTAAAAAGTGTGTATCTCCGGTTACATACTTAGGGCATCATTATCCCTAGAACCCCTAATAGGGGTTCTTAATTTTTTTTTTTTTTGCTTTTTTTGTTGCTTAAAAAAAAAGAAAAAGAAAATTAAAAAACGAACCAATCGCGGGTCGCCACGTGTCAGTGGGGCCTGCAAACAGTGTAAGAAACTCTCTAAAACCGGTTCTTATTTAGTAGTTTTTAGAAGCGGTTCTTGCACTGTTCATGGGCCCCACTGACGCGAACAGTGCAAGAAACTCTCCTAAGAACCCCGGATAATCATGCTCTTAGAGCACCATTAAAGGGAGTGCTTAAGAAGGGTGTTTAATGGGTGGACCCACCAAAATCATAAGCATCACTTCTTAAAGTGCCTAATTAAGTATCAGCTTCCAGCTCTTACATTGTTCACGGGTCCCACTGACACGTGACGGTCTGTGATTGGTCCGTTTTAATTTTATTTTATTTTTTTAGAAAAAAATAAAAAAAATAAAAAATAAACACTCCAAAATGGGGTGCTAGGGTTGAAGATACTGTTACTTCTTCAGGTATCACATAAGCTGTCACACTTCTATTTTAAACACCGATTACTTTGGATTTTAAACAAACAGTCCAAAAATAATACTACAACTTAAAGATACATTCAGAGCCGTGCATCCTTGGTAAAATTTGAAGCTTTCGCTTAGGGCAGATGTTTACAAGAAAATATTAATAAGGCATCTTTCACTGATTTTTTGTATGACATCAAGACATCTTTCACTAGTTATTGTTTTGATTAATTCATCTTTTTATTAATTATATTACTTTAATATGTGGTTTTTATGTTACAATTTTTATATTTATTTGAATATGATTAATACAGAGTAGATGAAGACAATCATGGAATATTGATTGTTATGGTTATAATGATTTTTTGAATATTTAGGATATTTTGGTAGTTATAATAGTAAAATAAGTAAAATAAAAATAAAATAGCTAATATTATAAAATATGATAAAATAAAAATATCAAGTAATGTTAGCTTTTTTGTGCATTGAAAAAATATTCATAAGCATTTCAAAATTGGTTTTAATTTTGTAAGGAAAATAAATATTTAGAATTATAGAATGAATATTTAGTTTGCTGAATTTTTACCATATGAAAATAATATTTTATTATTGTAATTTTAATGGTTGCGATATTTTATTTAGCCGCTTCTGTTAGTCATAAGTGTTCGCACGGCTCTGGATACATTCCTTCATAGTTCAAATTGTGTTGGGGGAAAGCACAGGAAAACACACATGTTTTTAGTTTAGCACGATTATATTCTCTCAATTAAGTAAAATAATACTACACACAACTTTTTTTTTTGATCAAAATACAACACACAATTTAAAGAAAAGAAAAAACTAACAAAACAAACTCAACACTAATAACAAAAAGTTATATCAATCAAATTAGTGGGTGGGTTTTGGTTTGGATGATCTTCAAATTGCACATCTTGTCCACTCGCGTGACCTACTCGACGGCTACTATCCACACGCATATGATATAAAGAACAATTAGAGAGCATATAATGATGGTGAAGATCACTACGGCTCCCATCATCGATAACAAACTGAGGTTCTATTGCTTTATTAATTGTTTCTAACTTTGTATTCTGGTTTGCCCTTTTCTCATCTACCTGCTGCTTTGTATTTATAATCACTGCGGTGCTTTATTTAATTCACATTAGGGTTAGGAATATTTTTTTGTAAATCGGGTTAGGATTAGGATTTATATTTTTATACTGATCAGGATTAGGATACCGTGTTAATTTAAAAAAAAAAGCCGAATGTTAACATTTTTTTCTCTTGATACATCAGATGGGCTTTTCACTACCAATGATCCGTTGGAGTTTCCACATACACTTATCCAATAAGCTTTTCACATTTATTTTCGAAATGACAAAAAATATCAAAAAAGGTTCTTGGAAGTTCTCTTAGTTCACAGGTTTTATTAAATATCCATTAATATTTTTGCACCAAGTGTAAAAGCGTACCATTAGATGTAGATCTCATAAGACGGCATATCTCATAGTACAGCTTAGACGTGAATTCTTGTAAAACAGATAGATTTCGTTCAACTTCAAGCTTATACTTGAAAGGTTTTAATAATAAACTTTTCATTAAACCAAAGAAAAGTGAAGCCTATTAAATAAAAAAAATGTTAAGCTTGTGATTAAAATATGTATTTTTAAGAATCAATTAACAACATAATAAATATCTCGATTAATGTTAAAGCCTGATCATATGTATTTGTATGTAGGTCACACAATCTAAGGATAAACCTTAAAAACAATGCCTCTGAAAAATGAAAAGCGTAACGTACAAAGGATTTGACACTTGGTGGTGAAAATGGCCAAACCCAAACAACACCAAAACAAAGAACATTATCTCTTTGTGGCCTCATCAGACATCACATGTGGTGTTATAGAACTGTTGTGGGTCATGACTCTTTTCACATCCCAACGTCTATTTTCTTTGTATGTCACAAAAATAAATTTTGGAGAAATTTTTAAAAGCACATGAATGTATGTAAATAGCAAAAAACTTATCGCCTGACATCATTATCAGAAACATTATCCGACCATATCCTTTATTTTACCATAGGTATGGACACCTTAGTTTCTATCAAATTTAAACTCGGATAATAACGTTGACAGAAACCTGATAGCAACACAGCGGCGACATCAAGTTAAATAATTTGTATTTTCGGTAATTTATTTGTTTGTGTCTATCTCAATTCATGTTTGCTTCTATTAATACATGTGGCAGATTCAGATTATCATATTTACTTGTTATTGATATGTTTGTTAATCAATTTTTGCGATAAGAATAGCATATTGATCAATATGACAATCTATAGAAAGTTGAACCAAGTTTCCATTCACATCATCTTTGGTTGGACAAGCCAGCCATCAGTGGCGTTGGCCGCTGAAATAATTAAAAAATATAACCAATAAATACTATATGGTACATTTAAAAATTTATGTAATATAGTATTACATAAAGATCACTATTAAATATTTGTCCATTCCATTCTAATAGCGTCTTAAAGCTAAAAAATGGGACAAATGAGTAGACAAGTAGTGGTTGCTTAGTTTGTGCTGAGCTGTTATCTAGTGGATTAGAAATTGATAGCATTCATTCCACATCATCTAATAATTTTCTTATCTGAAAAACCCTAGCCTAAAAAAGCAAACCTTCTGAAACAAAAAAATCAGCCAAAAGTATTGGCGCTTTTCAGAATACAAAGAAAATGAAGATAGGATCTGATGTTTTCTTCTTAACAGTAATATTCTCTCTCTAAACATTAAAACTTGGAGGATAGAAGGCTAAAGCAAGAGAGAGAGAGAGAGAGAGAGAGAGAGAGAGAGAGAGAGAGAGAGAGAGAGAGAGAGAGAGAGAGAGAGAGAGAGAGAGAGAGAGAGAGAGAGAGAGAGAGAGAGAGAGAGAGAGAGAGAGAGAGAGAGAGAGAGAGAGAGAGAGAGAGAGAGAGAGAGAGAGAGAGAGAGAGAGAGAGAGAGAGAGAGAGAGAGAGAGAGAGAGAGAGAGAGAGAGAGAGAGAGAGAGAGAGAGAGAGAGAGAGAGAGAGAGAGAGAGAGAGAGAGAGAGAGAGAGAGAGAGAGAGAGAGAGAGAGAGAGAGAGAGAGAGAGAGAGAGACCCACAACACAAATGATGTATACGTTGGGAAGAAAATAATGGCGCATCTCAATTATATTGGCATATAGGTCCATACAAGATAATGGTCCAGTCTACACGATCCTCACTCCTACTGTTGCTTTTGTTAGGAGGTCGGTTGGATCTTATCTTTGAATACAACTCTCATCTTGATGTTGTTGTAGAGGTCACATCGTTATACCCCTAAATTATTATTGTTTAGATGAATCTATCTCATTAGATTAAAATAAATATTGGCAAATTTCTAATCAACAAAAAGAAACTTCTAATATTATTAGTTTTCAGTTCACATTTATGATGTACAACCTATAAAGAAATCATAAACACAAAATACTAACCTAGAAATCATATTTTTAGAAAGAAAAAAACTAGAAACATATTCCAGCTCCAAAGAATTAAAAACAAACATACACAATACCCAATTTAATTTTTTTTCAAAAAGAACATCATCTACCGTGGAGAAAAGAAAAGGTTAGAAGAAACTTACTCAACCTAGTACTTTAAAGATGTACTAGAAAATAGTAAGTATTAATTAGGTCAACAAATCAAAGTAAAGCATCTGTTAATTAATCTTAAAGCAGGGAGAGATTAGGAATCAACAAATGTATAAAGGTATTCCCAACTAACTTTACTCCCTCCATATAAGGAAGACGTGTCTCTGCCAATCTAATGACCATGTCACCATTTTACATCTTATTTCTCGATTTGTTTAGTATATTTAATTTCATGTTGTGCTGTTTTCCATTTATCGGCCAAAAGAATCTTTTTTACGTTTCAAATACTCCAATTTTTTTTAACTTTCCCACCCTCAAGGAAATTTCATTAATGACATACTAATTACTTGACCGGTTTAGGAAAAAACTAAAGGCATCAACAACCCTAGCACCCCAAATGGGGTGCTTATTTATTTTTTTTGCTTTTTAGAAAAAATAAAAAAAATAAACCAATCACAGATCGACACGTATCAGTGGAATCCGTGAACAGTGCAAGAACCAAAGAAAAAGATGTGCTTATTTGGAAGTTTTAAGAGTTGGTTTTTGGGAGTACTAGTGGACCCCATCCCTTAAGCACCCCTCTAAGCAACTGGGATAATGCTGGCATAATATGTCCATGATTCCTTTGCAGCGTCGAGGTTCATGGTTTCAGGAATCTCCTTAAGAAATCTTTAGATATTTAACCCAATCTACCGAAACTAAATGGGTATTTCTGATATTTAGTTTTAGTATATGAATCGAATTGAACCCTAAACGATCTGAACTGAACCAAAAATAGACTAAATACTAATAGATCCTCTAATTCTCCCATCTAAACTACATCTCTAATTCTCCTATCTAAACTAGATGATACTCAAATGCCCGAACCAAACTGATACTCGAAATGCCCATATACCTAAATGACATACTAAGTACTTGACCGGTTTAGTAAAAACCTAATGTGTCCATGCTTCCTTTGAATATATTTTAGTTTTTCAGCTTCGAAGTTAACCGTTTCAGGAATCTCCTTAAGAAATCTTCAGATCTCAGATTCACAAACTCGCGTCCCAAAAATTCGATAACTCATCTTGTCCTCATTCTATTTGACTGTAAAATCTCTTATATTCAGCTTCTTCTTTGCTTCACATAACGTATCAAAGGTCAAATGGTGATTTTTCTTACAGTCCAATAACTTTCTGTTATGTTCAAAGTCCACAAAACCCAAAGTTGAATGTAACGGTTAGCCTAAGTCATGTTCTTCTCCCCTTTCGTACGAAACCTGAAAAACACGTAAAACACACAAAAAAAACAGATCAACCGTTCACAGAGAAAAAAAACAATTAATTAACCAAACGAAAAAAAAAGAAACAAAGAACACATACCTCACACGACGAACAACGCATACCTGGAAATGATAACGGAACACATAACGTGACACACGACGACGGTTAACGGCAAACGGAACGGATCAACGGTAGTGAAGAACGTTAGATAACGGAGAAGGCAAAGGATGCAAAACTCAACGGGAACCAGTCCCTTGTTTCATAACCAGATTTTAACTAAACCCAATATTACACAAACTGTTCGTTATTTAGGTTCTGTTCTTTAGATGTTTTAGGCTTTTATGGAAATATTGTGCTTCAATATCATATTGAGTACTTAGGTACAATCTCTCATCTCCACCCCAACAAAACATAACTTATGACGGCGTCGTTTCTGTCTCCATTACATAGTTCCGTTAACACTCCTTTCACTCGACCCGACCCGTCCGCGCAGATCCGAGTATTGAGCTCGCTCCGGATCCATCAGAGATTTCCTGTGGGTGGTGATTCAGAAACTAAGAACAAACCTGAAAACCCAAATCAAAATCAAACATCATCTGCTTTGGACATAGACGATAGCCTGCTAGGCCTTGGCTGATAAGCAGATCGCCTCTTGAGCTGATGCGAAGAAGGTCTTATCAAAGTCGTCAACGCTCTTCTCACCCACTCACCTTCAACACCACCGATTCTCACCAGCGAATTCGTCATCGCCGAACGACGCATATTCAAACCGTTGTTACCCGAATACGACGTCGCTGCACCCTGACCGTGCGGATTCGCCACGTTCTTGTGTAAACTGCACCGGAACGAGCCTGGATGAGTCGTCGGCGAACACATACATCTCCTCCTCGTGTCCGGCTTCGAAACGGCGACGGATTGATTCGGCGTTACGGATCTGTTATCGATCGAGTAACGGAACGATTGGTTCAACGGCGTAGATGCGAAGAGGTTCACGCGCGTAGGAGAGGCAGATCTGTGTGGCTGCTGTTGACGGTTGTTGCTGAAAAACGCTGTGGATGAGAAACTCGAGCTTGTGGAAGAGGCGAAACCTGATGACGACGGAGACGATAGGCCACCACCGTAGAAACGACCGGACGGTGATACGGAGCGTACAACTGGTCCGCTTGATCTGGTTCTTGAAGAATTAATCACCATTTTTTTGTAGAGAGAAGAGAAGACAAGAAAGGATGATTTAGAAGCTTTTTTTTTCTTAAGAGTCCCCGGAGGGTAGTTGGTTCGGCAAACCTAGCGAGTCTCGGGAGGTGAATTTATAGCTGAAGACGATGAATGGCATTTCTGTAATTATTCCAAAGTTCGTGTCCTTTTTCGTAATTTAGGAAACTTGGTGTATGGGGTTAATTGACTTAACCATGGTTTGGGATTTTCCTATTTTTTTTGTTTATCAACTTGCCCGGTTATTGCCGTCTCGGAAAAGAATCGTATTCTGATCCAACGGCTGAGGTTAAGATGATTCAGCAGAGTGTTTTTTGTGGGCGTTCGCAGTGCCTGCCACGTAGTCGGATTCGAGAAAAGGTCAGCTGGTGATTTACGAAAGTACCCTCCAAGGAAATACGAAGGAAATTACGTAACTGCCATTGTCCTCTATTCGCAAGGGCCAAGTTATCGTTTTTCATTTGGCCCCAAGGAGTCCCACAAAGACAACATTTTCTTGAAGCTGATAGTGTTTATTTATTTATTTTTCTGATAATTATCTTCTTCCAACTTATAACTTGTTGGAATGGTTTTGAATTTCTCATTGATATATATCTTTAGAAAATAATTTGGTTCTATAAGATTTTATTAATTACATTTGCGGAATCTTGATTTTATATTTTTGATGTTTATGTTTAGTGAACAAAACAAATCAAAATTAGCTATTTCAGATTTATTTTCGACCAAAACCAAGATCCAACATTCAACAACACATGTCGAAGATCATTAACACCACCACAATATAGAGCGTGTGACACCCAATATATATACAAAACGTGCCCATGGTTTCTTTACTATCTGTGGATTTATGTATATATGTATACATTTGATTTGTATGAAAAAAAAAGAATTTTAGATTCAAGTTCGAGTTGCAAATCTCACCGATACTAGATATTGAAATGAATAAATGATAATAGCTTCATAGTAAAGATTATTAGGTTGCTAAAAAAAAAGAATGTATGGCTTATAAAATGCATGTGTTAATACTCAGTTAAGTTCTAGTATCATTTGGCTTACCAAATTCGTCTATAATTTGAACTTCAAAATTATTAAAAAAATATGCTAATTCTCAGTCTAAAATAATTAGAACCTTCTTTGTTGGCATTCTTAGTTTTATATGGTAAAATGTAGATGCTTCCTTTGACAATGGTGTCTCCAAAAATATAAACCCTAAAAATAATAACAACTAGGCATTCTTGTCCAGCCCAACAAAGAAGAAGTCAATACCCAATATAAAGAAGAATAAGATGCGAATAAGTTGACAATTTGTGACCATGATAAAATTCAATTAGAAAAATATATTCAAACAAAGTACTAACGTAGGCTTATTAATAGTAATAATTAAAGAGACCTGATTTGTAACTCGATGCAAACTTTATGAATCGGTCTTCGAAATAATGCCGTGGTCCGTGGATTTCCTTCTTGGCTTACGGACCAAACCATCTACGTATTTATAGAATACAATATGTTTTTCAGATTACAGGATGTTATGCCTAAACACAAAAACTAAAAAACTTACTTTCATTTTAAAAGCATTACTGAGAATATAAATCAAAATTTGATTCAACCAATCATAAAAAACTAGAAAAAATGTAATTTATTGAATAGTTTTCAGTAAAATAAAGGTAAACTTAAAAAAGCTCAAAACATCAAATTGTGTGAAATATCAAAAACCAAACATCGTACTACATAATGAAACGGATGGAGTGGTACTACTATACATTGTTTCCAACTGTTTGCGTTGACATATGATACAGAACCACAACCAAAATATGTAGCATTTTATTATTATATACACTTTCTTATGAAAAATGCCTTATATCCTCCTTATTGAGTACTAATAAAAGTAAACTTGCAATTAGAGTCATCACTTTCTTAGTAGTAATGTTATTTTCAGAATATTAAATGTAAAATTAAAAGTATTGATCTATAAGTTGAAGGAAGAGTGTATGAGATGAGCACATGTTGGAGATGAATGATAATGTTCCCAGCTGTGAGGGAGCGTGACTCTAACACCACTATATGTCAGCCTGTCAGGTTTTAGGTCGTAATCTTCTTTACCAAAAAAAAATCAATGGGGAAAATCCACTTTGTACTTTTTTTCTAGGTTTTTAACTGCCACTCCTTTTTTTTAGAATTTTTTTAATTTAGTAAGATCTAGACATGTTACCATCAAGTAATCTCAGATGAAAAGATATTTTCGATACCACAAATTCTTTCTTTGAACTGAAAACTGACTTTCTTACAATTATTACATTTTTTTTTTGAAACGGTACACCGATAATTAGATGTAACAATTGAAAAAAGTGTTGTCCTTACATACAAATGTTTGTTGAAACAAAAAAAAATTTGGTCTGCTCTCTGATCATTTGCAACGAAATGGACGGTTTAGAATGATCTCAATTTTGGTTACACATTTTAATAGCCAATTAAACATAACAGTGATACTAATTATGCAGTGTTTTATGTCCGGTTGGCAACATTATTATTGCCTATGAGATTATTTAATTAATACACTAAGATAGATTTAGCATTGCTATGTTAATTAGGTTGGAAGGTGAGCAGACCTAAATGATTCTGAAGCTAATTTACGTAGCAAACATTTATAGGTTAGCTAGGTATTAAATAAGATGGATAATTGGCCACTGCAGCCTAATTATATTAAAATAATAAACATATACTTATGTGCAAGTTGGACAAATGTGAAAAACAAGTTAGAACAATTAGAATATTAGATGAGTGAATTATGAACTATGTACTCCCTCTATTTTATAAAGTTATAGTATTTTTTAATGTTTTCATACATATTAAATTATTATAATAAATATATTATTTAAAAAAAAATCAATTTTCAGTAATTTTTAGTTACTAGTAACTAAACAAAATCAATTAATTTTTTAAAAAATTTAGAGTATTTTCATAGAAAACATAAAAAATTATCCTTATGAAATATTTTTTTTCTAAAATATTTATTTTAATGGAACGTAGGGAGTATATATGTAATCACTTTCAACATGTAGTTAAAGGTTCATTATTGCCTGCTAGTATTAAGATCAGTACTCCTATTAGATGGACTGAAGGGAGAAATAGTTATTACCAAGAGGGTTAGAGCACCATCAACGCAAGATCTTAGAGGGTTGCTTACCCAAAAAAAAATTAAAAATAATTAGTGGGCCCCACATAAAAGATAAGCAACGATGCCACAAATGCCAGAATAAGAAGCGTTGCTTCCTTGGTTTTTCAACTGTTTGCGGGCCCCACTAACACGTGGCAGCCCGTAATTGATTATTGTTTTTCTTTTTCTTTTTTTTAAAAAATAAAAAATAAAAAAAATAAGCATCCCTGTGCGTTAATGGTGCTCTTAGCTTCTTACGTTTCTTCCGAGTTCTAACTGCTGGTCTTTAAGCAGCCGGCGAGTCCTCGGAGTGAAGTCATATGCTTCTATAATTTAGACTTTACATTACTATATGCTTATTTTATGTATTATGCTTAACTTATAATACATGTAATTAACACAAATAAATTAGGACGGACGTTTGTTTATATATGTTCATACTATGTAAACATTTTGGTTTGGCTTTTTTTACAAATGTTTTTTTAGTATTCCAATTGTATTAACAAAATAGATTAAAATAAAAGCATAGCAAAATTTTGTGTCATGCTGGGCAAGTGCTTGATGAACAAGCAATTTCTTTAAGCAACGGCCTAACTATGACACATTCGCACGTATGAAACCCATCAAGATACACGGCATCCTGAAACAAACAAAAAAAAGTTTGTTTCTCTTGAAAGGTGATCAGATTCTGACAATGTAGTCGAGTTATAACATGCGTCATGTGATTATCGTTGTTAATTACATGCCAAACAAAATTTTCTGGTGGTTTAAGAAGTGCTTGTTGTACGCCACATGATCAAGCATGTGTTTTGTTTGAAAATGTGTATTTGATTCATAAAACCTTATTATAAAATGGATTCGAGTAGATATATAAAAACATAGTATTGTAAATAACGAATAATTAATGAGTAGAGTCCAGCTAAAGCGGAAAAAGCCAATTAGGTGCGCCTAATTATTGATTAGTGGTGCCCAAAGCCACCGCTCACGGGAGTCTAATCATGTTCCCATTTTTTATTCATCGAAATTCGCATTCTCCCTATCGTATCAACACTAATCTAATTTGGAGTTCCCGATTTTTTGTTTAATATTTTCATATGTCTAGTTATTAATTATAAGTTAATAATTTAAAACAAAAGTTGGATCAATTTCTAAGTGATAAAGGTTAATTAGGAATTACTCAAAAATGAAATGTTTTTTTTTTCATTTTAAAATTATGAAACACTCACATAAAACCTCTTAGAAATGCTCCAATAAAAAGGCCTTTATAATCTACAAACTAACTCACACGTTTCTTAAGATTTGATTTAGTCTCGTATGCAGTTACTATTGTCCCAGCTTATTTTAAATTAGTGGTAACCTACTTTCTATTCTAAGCTTTGACGTGATGGCTGATTAGCAGTTGTAACCAGTTTTCCATTACATTCACTAGTTAATACCTTAAAACTGTAAATCAAATATTCCAAATATCTATGATTCACGCTGGACGGAGTTTCTTAATTTTCCGTAATTGCAAGTGTGTTTAATCACAAACAGTTTGTAGAAAACTATTATAAGAACACTAGAAAAGTATAAGAACAGTAAAATCTTCGTACTTTTCTTTATGTTTCAAATGTTATATGTTTTAAGTTTTTTCGTACATATTAATAAAACATATTAAATTTTAATGTTAAATATATAATTTTTATGATTTCTTATTTCTCATAATTGTAACTAATTAAAATTTAATAAATACAAACTTTTTTAAGTTTTCGTTTGCTTCTATTATACTAGAAGCTATATTGAAAAAGTAAAAATGCATCGGTTTGAATTTTTTTTCTTTTCTAAAGCATGAATTATTTTGTAAAAGAAGGAATATTTTGTATACCAATATATTTCTGAGAAGGAATACAAGACGAGAGGATGTAAAATACTTCTAGTATCATCTCGTGGGCCACACACTTTTCGTTAGAACCAAACTAAAAACTCTCCTTTACATAATATAGGCCCAGACTTAAATAGCCCAAATGTAGAGTCATCTAAGTCGGTCTGACCGGGTTGACTAGTTGTCTCTTGTGGAAAGAGATTAAAGAACCAAACCTTTTAATATTATGTAGTCATTGAAAAAACTGTTATGTGTTGAGATGATTCAATACTCTCTACTTGTTGGTGGAGAAGACAAAGACCCTTCATGATCCAAAAAAACACCACATAACTTTTTATGTTTAGTTATAAAACTACATGCTAAATATATATTAATATGTCTTAAAATCTGTTTTTTCCAAAGTTTGTTAGGTTACCATTATAGGAATATACACAACAAATCTCTGCAAATTAATAGCTTCTTTAGTCTTTTCTAATGTTCCAACTCAAGAATATTTTATTCCTTTCTCTTTCTCAAACTAATATATTATTCCTTAAGCTATCAGATTCTGCAATTTTCTTTTTTGTTAGTAATAAGTATTATAAAATTTTCTGATAAAAAATGAAGATTAATTCATAAAATCATTTTTAGTTGCCAAATTTGTTTTAGCAAATAACTTCAAAATTGACTCACATGAGATAAAATAATAATATAAAGCGGAAGAAAGAAAGAAAGGGCAGAAAAAAAAACCGAAAATAATTTCCAGGGCTCACTGTGTCGTCGCCGCGGAATCGCCTTTCGAGCCTCGAAGAGACTCTCTCTCTCTCTCTCTCTTAGGGCTCTTCATAGATTCTCCTTCCTTCCCTCCTCTGCCTCAGCTAGTTTCGATTCTCTTCATCTCCGATCAAGTTTCTAGGTTTTGATTCTCCCTCCGTTGATGTATTTTTTTTCATTTTCTAGGGTTTAGATTCACTCTTCTGTTTAAGGGTCACCGTTAAAGCTTACAACTTTACTAACGCTTTGATTGAATTTTCGTAGCTGTTATGTATCGGTTCAGTATAGGATGAGTCAGTTCTAATCGGCTTTGTTTAGGCTTCGTTGCAGCAGCTCAGATAGCTAAAATATAAGCTTTTTTTTTTTGCAGAGGTTGTAGAAGGATGTCACACAATGGCAAAGACGAAGTTATGGCATCTCAGTGTGCCAGTGCTATGGTTGAGATCAATATAAAGACTTTGGATTCTCAAACGCACACTTTACGTGTTGATAAATGTGTAAGCTAATCGACATGATTTCTTATCTTTTTATATACGATTGAATCAGTTTGAGCACATCCATATGTTGCATAATGAAGTCTTTAATCTATGATGATAACAATGCTTTGATTGAAGTCGTGGAACTGATGCGTTATCTTAGTCTTTACTTGTTGTTCTTGTTTCGTTTCAGGTCCCTGTTCCTGCTTTGAAGGAGCAAATTGCTTCCGTTACTGGGGTTGTTACAGAACAACAACGCTTGATATGTCGTGGACAAGTAATGAAGGATGATCAACTCTTGTCAGCCTATCGTATCCTTCTGTTTTTTCCACCACGTTGTCTTGGTTCTTTCTTAGAGCTTTCGTTTTATTTGTGGATACTAGTTTGCTCATGAGTTTCTCAAACCCTTGGTTTCGTTTTCCGTGTTTGTTAGTGTCGTGTAATAGCCTGTAATTTCTGTTTCTTTTTCCGGTTAAATTTCTTTAACGGGTTCATCTTAGATGTTGAAGATGGCCACACTCTGCATATGGTTGTCAGACAACCCATTCCACCATTATCCGAGAGTTTAGCCGGTAATGCAGGTTTGTTTGAAGTTCCCTTGCAAATTTGTTGTCCCAAAAATTGTTCATAGTCATGGTTGAAACTCTGCTCTCGTGGTAGTCTTCATTTTCCAATGCTTTGTGTGAGATTCTATTTCGACATTCTAAGTGTAGATTTTGATTTTCAGCGGCTGATCCTTCTTCGATTGCGGGTGACCACCCTAGCAGTCAACGATCACGAGTTTTAGTAGGATCGTTTAACATTGATCAAGCAGATGGAGTCTATTCAGATCTTGGTCAGGTGTGCCCTCTTTATCTGTTTCTTGTTTTGTATGTCTTGGATTAGGCGTGAGCCTTTTGACGAGCTATATTTCATGTCTGGCAGATTGTTTCAGCTGTTCTGGGTTCACTTGGGATCTCTAATCCAGAAGGGGGAAATAGTATGGAAGGAATTGATGCTATGGTAAGTGCCTATAATATCTAGTGAGTTTCTATAAATCGGTTTAGATGTAAGCCACTGACATTTGTTTGCCAGGGTCCTCTTCTCGAGAGTCTAACGCGGAGTTCTGGAGGGCAATCTGTCCCACCAAATGTGGCGAACCAGACATCTACTCCCTTGACATCTTCACAACCAGCTGTACTTGCTCCCTTGGTTCCATTATTTCTCATGTTACACAATTTTTGCTAGTAAAATGCATTGTGTTTATGTTCACGAGAACACTATATTTTTACCACTGCAGGCGATTCCAGATTCATTGACAACCTTATCCGAATATCTAAATCATCTTAGACAAGAATTTGCTGCAAATGGTTAGACTGATTCTGTTTTTTTCTGTGTTGAAAACAAATCTCGCGATTCTGACAGTGGTACTGTGTTTTTTGCAGGTAGCAATGCTAATAACTTGCAAGATCCTGTAAATTCAATGGGCAATGTGCAAGATTCAACTTCTACTACTGGAGAGAGTCGGATTCCGAGGCCATCTCATTTGGCTGAAGTGCTGCAATCAACAAGGCAATTGTTGACCGGTGAAGTAGCAGATTGTTTATCTGTATGCCCTTTTCCTTTTGTTTCTGTCTCATGAAGTCTTATCTGAATGCTGTTTTGTCTTTGCATAGTTACATACAGTGTTTTTGCTATCTTTTTAAACTGACTGAGTTGAACTGGTATTGAGTGGTTAAAGCTATGGAAACAAGAATAACTATTTAGTGTTTTGTATCTCTCTTCTGCAGAGTCTCTCAAGGCAGCTCGTGGATCATGTTAATGTGACTGATCCCTCAACACGAAGGTTGTGCCAGTCAAACATGCTTCAGTCAGGATCCCTCTTGGAGAACCTAGGCATTTCGCTTATGGAACTTGGCCGTACCACCATGATGCTCCGTTTGGGACAAACACCTGTGCGTATATATGTCCCGTTGTCCAACATATTAGAATCTGATTCTTACATTTTTTTTTTGATGCATTACCTTTCACATAGTTCAGTTCACTCCCATATATATATAAGAACGTTGTTATCTAAAATTTCAGGATGATGCTGTTGTGAATGCTGGGCCTGCAGTGTTCATATCCCCTACAGGGGGAAATCCCTTGCCGGTCTGTCTCTTTGTGTTTTTTCCCCTCTTCTTTAGCAGTGTGTACACTTCTCTTTTACACCCTTTAACTTCCTATCTACCATACTAATTCTTGTAGTCACAGTCCTCTCGGATGGGGACGAGTATTGGAGGTTTACAAGCAGGAACTGCACATTCTAGCCCTTTCGGTGGACAATCAGTTACCTCGGCCCCAAGAAATATTGAGATAAGAATACGCACAGGTGCAATTCATACACTTAATTTCTAAGATCTTTCCTGCCATGTTGAAAATCTCCAGATCAAGTTTTTTTTATATACCTTATATCTGGATTTTTCGTGGTTATATTAGGATCTTGGATGCCCTCTAGTGGGACCAACCAGAGAGAAGAAAGTAATACACAGCAAACCCCTGGACAGTCTGTCCCTCCTCCACCCAGCGGCACTACTGATTCTGCCCCGTCAGTGAGAGGAACATCCGAAACTCCTCGGAATCCTGTGGCCTTAGTTATACCCGTTGTTGCTAGATATCAACAGGTATCTACTGGCGAACGTAACTCCACTGGTGTACATCAGCCTGTTACTGAATCCTCCAGGCAGCCACAGAGTGCCAGTACTCCAGGAAGAGAAGGTACATTTTAACATGCCTTCCACTTTGCTGCTGATTTATTTGCTAAAATGTCGTGAAGAGGAAACAGTTTTTTTTTATGTCGTAGTATGTTTGATTTGACGTTCTCCTTTACTGTTTTGGCTTTGATCTTCTTAGACCGGGTAGTTTTTAAGTTGCCTAAAGATGGACAGGCTGAGTCATAAACATTTGTTTCTCTGATAGGTGATAACAGTTCTGCTCCAGGCGCTCGAGGTTTCTCTGAGTTAAGAAACAGAATCCATCAGAGTTTGAGACGCGTATCTAGTCGAGAAGAGCCTCAGGTGGCAGTATATTCATCAGCCACAGCATCGACGGAAACAAACGAAGCAGTTTCAAATGCACAAGTAGAGCCAGCAACAGGGATGGATGAAGGGAATTTCATATCAAGTGTTCTTCAGCAAATCATGCCCTTTATATCTCAAAACGTGCCTTCCTCAAGCTCAGATGAAACTGCAGGCAGAGCCAGCAATAGCAATAGACAAGCCTCTTCAAGACAGGTACTTCGTATCTCCATTGTCTCACCATTTTAACATGTGTACATTGCTTGTTTATTTCCGTAGATGCTTATGCAAACACTTCATTGTGAATTGTGGCATATTGGAGGGCTCAGTTAGTGAAGGATGTTATTTTGAGCCTTGGATTGTGTAAATATAAAAACTTGTGAAATCACTTGCTTATATAGTCTGATAATAATGGGAATATTTTAAGAAAATGTGCGAATGAGTTATGGTTGTGGATAAAATTGAGATACAGGAGGGGGAAGGCGCAGAGAGAGGGGAGTCAAGTCGGAGACCTGAACCACCTTCATCTCCAGAGTCAAAACGTCAGAAGGTAAAAACTGAATACAATGAATTAGTCAAACTAACGATAGTATTGAGATACCTTTGGTTTACGTTAAGATCTGATAATGTGTGTGTTTGCAGAGAGAGTGAGAGATTGTTGGCGCAAACAAAAAAAAAAAGAGAAAGGAGTTGGAAGCAACATACTTTTTGAAGAGTGATAGTTTTTTTTTTTTTTTGGTTATTTAATTCTGAGCTTTTGTGATTCCAGAGATGGGTTTGACATTTCAATGGATATTGGGTAGGTTTATACCTAAAACATGTCCATTTTATTTATTTATATAAAATTATGTTATTTCCCCCCAAGTTTTTACCTCATTTATTTATACATAGACGGTGTAAACTGTAAATACGCTCTTTTTAATGTTCTTCATCACCAAACTACTACTCGAGAAGGAGAAGAAGAAGGCTCTGCAGAACTCTGTTATACCCACTTCTCATGACCCCTCTCCGTTGCTCTAATCACATACAACATCATCTCCACTAATGCTCCTCTCGCTCAAGGCTTTCCCGGCCGATCTTCTTCCTCCTTTTATCTCCGTTGACCCATTCATCTCATTGCCACGTGGAGTATCCAGAAACCGCGGGAACGAGAAGAAGAAGAAGGGTTAGGCCATGACCTAGTCTGATTCACTGTACAACACGTGGCAATGCAGAGTCATTTGACACTTGTTTGGTAATTAACAAAGAGATAATGATGTTTCTTCTAGGAAGCTTTGGAGGAAGATAGCTCCAACTTGAATGAATGTTTTCTTTTGGCTATGAAGAGAGATCCTGAAGCAGACAAGGCTTTTGGATGGGTTCTTCGAAATGTACAATATTCTTTTCTTACATGGAATGTCCTGTTCGGTTTTGTCGGTCAAGTAGACTTGACTTCAACTTTTATGATCTTGTATAGGTATATGCTTATGCTTGTCTCATCTGCATTGCATGGTGTTAGAAATATTCTATACGATGACTTTATGAATCATGTAAAACCCTATACACTTTGTTTGTTGGTAAAAGTTTTATATTGTTGTTAAGCTTGTTGCATTTATGAATGGAGAAGCCACAAGTGTGCCATCATGCTTGTTCAAATTGATATTCAGTTATTCTAGAGTGCGTTTGATGGCTA
This sequence comes from Moricandia moricandioides, assembly GCA_905132885.1. NCBI lineage: Eukaryota > Viridiplantae > Streptophyta > Magnoliopsida > Brassicales > Brassicaceae > Moricandia > Moricandia moricandioides. Next base: position 190,520 of record CAJHQQ010000368.1, read on the forward strand.
AGGGTGAAAAGTCTTTCTCTGAACTGTTGTTAAACTTCCATTACTAACATGAGTTTGAGGACAGTGTTATAACTATGGCCTGGACCCCATAAAATGTCTGTATTGTCACATGGATAAGATTTTTTTTTTTTTTTGATGCATTAACTTGGTTTGGTTGTGTTGGTGGTAATACTAAAAAAATCAGCCCCCATTGGTTAGAAAGGTTAGTAACAAGTACATCATACAACTACACTTATGGATGTGACTATGGTATGAAGGTAAGATTTTGAATTCTGATTTTGTCATTTAAGAACAAGTGACAAAATGTAGATAGATACAAACTTGAGGATTTGATTATTGAGAATGGTGTTTTGACAAAAAAAAAAAGATCTTGTGATACCTCATCGCCACCAAGATTATGGAGCATCCAAAAGAGTAAACTACACAAATAAGGCTTAGGTTTTAAGCAAGTCCACTAAATGATAACAGCAAAAGACATTAGTCTAACCATAATAGTTACGGAACAAATATAACAAAAATTGAGTGGAAATCATATAATAGTGAATAACAAATCTTTTTTAACTTTTGGGTTTGGGTTTGTGTACTTACTACTAATAAACATATGGCATTACATAACCAAACTACGTACTATATGTTGTAATTGCACAAAAAGTTACTTTCTAATATTTTTGTCTCCTCTCTGTATAGCCCAACTTCTCCTTCTTCATTATCTCACCCTTTAACCCCTAAACCCTTGCTTCAAATCCCAACCAATCCAGCTACAATTCACTTCATATATATATGTTCTTTCCTACGTGAAACGTTCACGCTCTCTTCCGCTATTGTCACCTGCATTACTTTTCATCCATGCACACAAGAAGTTTCAGACTTAGAGTTAAATCGATAGGTCTCAGTTATGTCTTTTAAGAAGGAGAGAACCTTTTGCGTTTGTTCTTCAAGACAGTGGAAGAAGATGGATTGCTATGCCAGTTCCTCTTTCTCTGATTGATGAACCAATTGTTTATCTGCTTTAGCTGTAAGCCTGTCTCCTGCACCAACCTAGCCTTATCTTCCTCCTGCAGATCAAATATTACTCATATTACTTGGGGAGTTACATTAAATGGAAGAAAACTAGTGTGAGAGAGAGAGAGAGCTGACAGTAGGGTAAGGCCATTTGGAATGAGATTGCCACCATGCTTTGAGAACAGAGGTTGTGTCTCCTGGTAGCTTCCCAGCTCTTCTCTTCCTCAGTATCTCCTCTCTTATGTCTACTATCTTCTCCTTGTAACCCTTTTTTCACACCAAACAACCAAAGTTTCTACCTTTGTTACAAGACCATTCATTCATGTAATACCGAAAATCAGAGAAGAGCAAAGTTGTTGGATATATTACCTGTTTGAGTTCATGTTTGAGTTCTTGTCTAACACGTTCCATCAAGGATCTCTCGCTCTCAGTAGGAACCAAAGGACCAAAACCCAAAACATCTAAGCCCCCATCGAACATATTAGCATCACTCTCTACTTGTTCATCTTCATCGTCCGACATTGTTGCTCCCATTCCTTCACCGGGAGACACTCCTATCTCACCAACAACAACAACACACATGGTTACAATATTGTAAAACAAACACAAAAAGAGCTAGTCTTTGTCAAACTCTACTATTATATCTAATGAGCAGGTGAATTCATGCAAAAACAATTTATTTAAACCAAAAGGTAATATGATGATGAGATGCTGGAGACTGTCTCTCTCACCGGTTAAGCTTTGAAGAGACTGCTCAATCTCCCAGCAAGCCATCACGGCTTCCATGGCATGAACACGCACGTGTTGTTGAAGTTGCTCTTTGAATGAACACAGAAGCAGCACATAATGCGTCTGATTTTCACACACAAAAAAAAAGAAATAATGAACAGATCAAAACACACAACAATAATAGATTAACAAACATAAATTTTTCAAGAAACAATTAATTAAACTAAAAGAGACTCCACTTAAGCTCTGTTTTTGTTGCCTTTTTCTCAAATTTGTTTAAAATTTCTGCCAAAATTAATTCTTTAAATCACAGAACATTCACTTGAGATGTAAAAGAAATGAAATAAGAAGAAGTAAACAAATTTGATATTAAAAATAATAATAAAAAAAAAGTACCATGAACTGGTCAAGCTCTTTGTCATCACCGACGAGACCTTGGGCGGCACCTAAAGCAGAGTACTTAGCGACGACGTCCTGCGACTGAGCAAGCTGAGCGTCAATCCTCGGAAGCTGATCAACCGGCGTAGCGATTCTCAAACACGCGACGTGCGCCGACAAAAGCTGCTCGTAGAGAGGATGGGAGAGGATCTCCGCCTTGTGTCTCGCATTCTCCCAGCTCACAACTCCCTCTCCTCCGTCGTTCTTGTTCTCGCCGCTCATCATCGGCTCGGCTCCAGCGTTGTTGTTGTTGTTGTTGCGTTGGAGGAAGGAGGAGGAACGAGAAAGCCACTGGTTAGCAGCGACGGCAGCGGCGGAGGAAGGAGAATCGGAGCTGCTTGCTGCGGTGGTTGTGTGGAGGTTGAGGAAGTTGTTGTTGTTGTTGTTGTCGGAGCGGAGAAGAGCCGTGTTGAGCCAGTTAGGAGGAGGAGTTCCCTGGAAATGTTGCTGTTGCTGCGGAGGAGGAGGAGGAGGAGGAGGTTGGTGTTGGTCGGTGAAATGATTGAAGGAGAGGTCTTGAGAGAGATGATGATTGTCTTGAAACGCCATCGTTTCGTTTGACTTTTTTGTTGTTCGAATCTCCTGTTCTGTCTGAGAGGGAAAGATAAAGGAGAAGTGTGAATCTCTCTGCTTCTATTACGATTTTTTGTTTCAATTATCTTTCCTAAAAACCTTTTTATTTATTTATTACTTATTCGAAAAAGTGACCGAGAAAAACATGTATGTATATCTGAGTGTATATATATAGGTGTGTGCAGAGTCTGCAGACTGCACAGAGCTGAGTCGAGCGAGAGAAAGACAATTTATTCTCTCTTTTTTTTCCAGAATAATTATCATATATTCAAAAGTATTTTTGAAAATTATTTCATTTTATAAATAAGTTTTTGCAATGTTGACAATATGTTTTGTTTTGTTATTGCCAAGGGAAAAAAAATTGGTTTCTTCATTTCCAATCCCTGCGGTCCACATATAGACTTTAAAATAAGTATAAAAAATTAGTGACTAATAGAAAGATTAGGTCACGACAAAAATGTAATTAAATAAAGTATGACGTCGTGGACTAATCTGGGTCGTCCATTTTTGAGTGTCGACTGTGTTCATTAGGATCGTACGGTGAAGCAAGGTCGTTTCCCCTCTCGACTTTGGTTTTTTTATTTTTATTTTTATAGTCTTATCGTTGAGAAATAATAAATGTATTTTCTTTTTGAAAAGGAGTTGCTACGTGTTGTGTTTCTGGACGCAACGTATCTGGTCTCACAAGCGCGTGTGTCACGCCTTCACCTATTATTTAGCCGTCCATAATTTGTTTATCAATCCTACTAATCTTATTTATTATTTACGTAAAAAAATATTCATTTCGTTTGAAAAACCTGTTGAATATACTACGAAAATACGGTATCAAAAATATTTGATGTAGTCTTGAGTTTTTTTTTAGCTTATTTATCTAAAGATGATCATCGCACTTTATGTCCTTATATGAACCCATTTCTCAAAATATTTTTATTTATATTGGACTAGCTATAGTTATTGCCACAGTTTTAGGTCATAAACATGCAAATGTAGTACTTCCTCCGTTTCATAATAAGTGTCATTTTAGATAATTTTTTTTGTTACAAAATAAATGTTGTTTTCGACTTTCGAAGCAAAATTTATTAATTTTATGTTGCAGTTTATTTTTCTATTGGTTAAAATATGGTTAGGTGTATAGGCAATTATGTTTTTATATAGAAAATAACCAAAATTAATTGTTTTCTTAATCCGTGTGCAAAAACCTAAAGTGACACTTATAATGAAATAGATGGAGTAACAAGTAATTTTATTGTTTATACGATGTTGACTGTACCTCAAACGATAGATTTTGAAATACAATTTTAACATTTAGAAGATTTATAGACTTTCTACAATTTCATGATGATTTATACAATTTCATAATACTTTCAAACCGCAACAGATTATATTTTCAAGTTTTTATATCCTCATTGATCTTAAAATGTGTCGACTAATGATTCAATCACTCCATGAATCGTTTATTTTATTCAAAGTAATTAAAGAGGTCGAGCCACAAGTCGTCTCACGCAACCAAATAAAAGCTAAGGTTGTCCCAAACCATACGTGTGAAAATCTGAATTGAAACATGGACGATACCGCATGAATATGTCACAGTTGTAATCAAATCCGTCCGTGTAGTATAAAGTTTAAAAACAAGATCTACGTAAGAGATTCTCGAGCACATGCAGATGCATGTAAACTCAACAATAGTTTTCTCTAATATATAAATCGTGTTGCAAGATCGATGGTGTAATCAGAAAAGTTAAATACAAACGTCGTAGCTGAAAATATAAATACACATTCTTATTTACATGTTTTATATGGTTCAACCTCAGTACTTTTTTTTCAGTACTTTATTTTGATGTTTTTGAATGATTGGTATACATTTTTGTTTTAACAATAATACTGATATGCGGGTTTTAATATAGAGAATGACGTATCCATGATAATATTTTGATACGTAAAGGAGCTTGATATTCCTTTAAACTTTTTATATGAAGCGTTTAATGTTAAATTTGGACAGTCTTTTGCTCCCAAGAAAAAAAAAAGAGTCTATAAGTAACTAGAAAGAGTTCACTATTTTTGATCAAAAGAAAAAAGAAAGAGTTCACTATTTTTTTTTGTCACATCTCTGTAAAACTAGACATCATATAATTCATATAAATCTCAAAATCTAAAAGCTTTAGTGGCGAGGAAAAGTATTTTCTTGACCACGACTAACGTTTTGATTACGTCGACTTACGTCGAGTTACGTCTCTCTTTGATGTGTCTCATGCTCCACTCTTTTCATTTGTATCATTCTTCTTCCCTTTATTGGTTCTATTCGACAGAGATCCTTATCGTTCGAGGTCGACTTGGTTACTCCAACTAACCTTTGATTATTTCGTCTTTTTAGGGTTTAAATAATGTAAAACTCTCATCATGTATCCACTGGATATTCGACAAATGACTCATACCTAGGTCTATTCAGATTTTATATTTAAATGTCGAATGGATAATGACAAAAGAACTTAACATTTGCAATCTGTTAAAATAATATAATAAGCAATCTCAAAACTAAAGCGATCGATTCGATACGTAGCCAACCCCGTAAAGGTTGGAGCGTGCTTTCCACGTCACTTCAAGGAGCGTAACGAAGTTGCGTATTCTACGGTTCCAACGCACACCTTGTTAACCACTTAGTAGCTTCGGTACGGCGTGGCATAAAGCAATAAACCGGAAATAACCGGTGATAAAGAAAATTAAAGAGGGGACCATCATCAATCACGTCGTTACTCGCGGGCCAAGAAAACCAAAAGACACGCGTCGATACGACGTTGCCTGGACCACATATGGTCCCCTCCAAAGCATTAGCATGCGTTTCGGGATAAGAGAATCCTAGCCGTACATCTGGATTGATGCAACCCCCGAATAAAGAAAAAATAATTACTTATGAAGAAACCACAGATACGACAAAATAATTATATAAAAAAGGCACATTAAATGTTAAAAAAATAGGCTAATTAAATAAATAATAAACGTGGGGACCAGTCCTAGATTTTTCAGACTTAGGCTGACAGCCGCCGGCTTAGCGAAAGTGGACGGCCGGATTTAACCCCAACAAAGAAAAAAATATTAATTCTTTTTAATTTGATGATAAATTAATAATTATTTTGAAGAAAAAAAAAGTAAAATATGTAAACGGAGGAGGGACCACATAGCGCGTGGGGTCTACTTGCTGGTGACTGACTGGTGAGGGGGTGAGAAGGTGTTTAAGTAGCCAACTGTTCACCTATCTCCAAATGGTCCCCTGCCTACTTCACACAAAAATTCTTAAATTAAAAACCATTTTATTTTCTTCTAAGATAAAATCAATTTCGTTCTGACAATGGAAAATAAAAACATTTCCATGAAAGATTTCAAAATTTATTATCTATTGCATCTGACAAAAGAACAAAAATAGTACTCTAATTATTACTACCTTCAAAAATATTTTCAAATATGCAATTAGTTAATTTATTAAAAATGTTTGATAAGTTGGAGTTATTTTAAGAAAATATATACAAAAAAGATCCTGTGTTGGTTCTAGTTTGTGACCTAGGTTCACTTAAAGAGAGATGATTTACGTTTGTGAATATCAAAGCCAAACAATCTGGTTAGCAATTTATTTTAACTATTATATATATATTTGAACTATATTTTGTGATTTTGTTCTTTCTTTTCTCTTCTTCTTTTGATGATTACCACCTTTTGTGGTTTTTTGCAGTTTCATTGTGTTTTATTCTTTTAAAAAAGTTGAATAATCTTGAGCACGTAACGATAAGTTGTAGTCACCGATTAATTTCTCCATCAAAACTGTTAATCGATTTGTATATGTTTCTAACAGGAAATGTTGTTAGGGTTAATCAAGAACACATATCATCCTTTTCAATAATCTTTTTTGATCTTTATCCATTTCAGTCTTCAGTAAGGGAATCATAAAAGACCGGTGACCAAACAAAAAAATGATTTGCCTTCGGATCATCGTAACCGAGAGAGGCTTATAAGTCCTTTACTCTTTTAATGGAAGTGTGTCATTTTCACAACCTTTTGATCCTTCTTCTTTCTCTAAAGCTGAACAAGGATCACAAGGAAAAATAAATAAACTTGGGGACATATATTTGGTCACTAAATTCACAAGTAAAATATTATATTTTATTAACCATACATCATTCAAATACAAAAGCTAGCAAATTCTCTCTGTAACATACTATTTTACTTACTATGCAACAGTACATGCATGATACCAAAATAGTAGAGACACATTTTGTATAGTTTTTATATATTTGTGGAATCTTGCTACTAGAGATTTTACTATTTAATTTTCTTTTTGACATGTTCGAGTTCAATTATTATAACATGAACTCATGTTTAAAAAAGCATGAACTCATGGTTGTGAGAGTATTTTGCGAGCTTATGATCCTAGGATGCTCATGAAACATATTAGAATAGAAGATCAGGTTAACCTGAGAATGTCAAAAAAAAAGAAAAGATAAGTGTAAGTTAGATTGATTTATGCTAAGTACAGTCTCATCACTCAACGCATGCACAAGTTCCTAAGTATCATGTAACGTTTCTTTAGCTCATGAATAATGCATTGGTAGAATAATTTAGTGAATTGACAACTCTCATCTCTCCTTTTCATCGAGGGAGTCCTCTAGGTTTCTTCTTCTCGGATCTACATCCTAGCTTATGACATTTATAGTGGATGTACAATTGGTAAGGAAAAAATAATGATTAGTAAAATGGTTAACTTGGACCTCAGACTGAGAGTAACCATGTCATGCTAGAGATTATATGTACAAGTCCTTAGAAATTTTCTATAATGTGTGTTAAATTGTAAGAATAAAATATATGAAGATCTGAATTAATTTGCCGACAGAACTATAGTTTTTTAGTCAAACGAATTAGCTAAAACATAAAATTGTGGGGTAGAGATGGAAACGAAGTGTAGCTGATTGACAAAGATTTCCAATTAAACCTTGTAGCTAATCTATACAGATCAGAAGCATTAATGTATTAAACCTCAGTAATCAGTATACAAAGACATTCATAAACCAGTACCCTTTGTCAAAGTCAAGTCTTACCCATGCTGGTCTTTGTTCATTATCATATACTGTATGTAGTATATAACATGACAACCTGCATCTCTATATATTGCCGACAAGATGCACATCACTACATATAACATATATGAAGCAAAATACATGAACACGAATACGTTAAATGCAATGGAATCTAGCGCAAAAATATAGTTAAGTTATATATTTTGTTTATCAAATCTGTAACTAAAAGTTTTACCAAAAAAAAAACGAATCTGTAACTAAAAGTTGAAGTCTCTCATAATTATGTGACGGCCAAATATTAGTTGAACACCAAAACTATAAAGTTTTATAAATTGAAATGTGAGAATAAGATTTGATATAGTGTAGTGTAGTGGTTTATACTACTGTCGTCGTTCATCAAGATTCAAATGAAAATTACAAAAACAAATATTCTCTCCATTTCAATATATAAGATGTTTTAGTTGATATTTTATTATTTTATAATATATAAATTTTTTTATATATCTAAATATTTTTATCTTATTAAAAATCATGTAACAAATTTTCATTTTACTTTTTCATTTATAATTAAGGAAATTATATTTTTTAAAATAGTTTTAAATATGTTTACATTAGTGTAAAACATCATCTAATTTGATACGAAAAAGAGAGAATAACACATTAAAATAGCTTGTGCATGAGACATTTTTGTGTGAATAATAGACCAAGAGATTAGATCACATTTCCAAAAATCTTGATTTCTAACAAATCAAAATATCTTTGATACAAATACCCTACTCTTAACCAATAATACTCATTCCTCTCATTCTCTAACTAAGCTGATATCCAGATTGATTGAAGTTCTCAAATGTCTTCTAAATTATATTGAGTTACATGTGTTCATATTACATTATTATTTATACTTAATATTCGTTTGTCTTTGATTTAGGATCATGCGCAGCAAAATTGTCAAACGTGAATCCAGAGTGAACAGTTTTGATTTGAAATCCCAACATTATTGATATTTTGATTCCACTCTTTTCTCATGTTTAAGTTGTTTCGAAAAGTTAGATGCTATCTATGGTTCGACTTTATCATTGTATTATTTTCTGCAAATATAATTAATGCACAAAAGAAAGTCCCGTTTGGGCCCCTACTAATCTTCTTGGCTGGTTATCAATTTTATTTTCCAGTCCAAGCAATTTAATCCGAAGTAAAAACGGACTTCGATGAAATGTATTGCACAAAATCATGTAATAAGTAGCTTTCACAGTCAGTGAAAATAATAGAAGCATCAAGAGGAACAAAAACTATTGATCTTAAATGTTCTAACTAGTAGAAGTCATAGGAACATGTAGTGTTAAGGAATGTGAAGATAGTGTAAAGATAAGCATTGAGTGAAAGGAGCTATATAGAAGTCAAGAGGAATGAGACATTTGTATGCTCCTCAAGTTAAAAGCCTCCCACATTAGACTGTTTTTTCCTTTAAAGTGGACCACCAAAAATAGAGAAAAAGCATAGACAAGTAGTATTTTCTTCATTAATATTCAATTCTTTTGAGATTGGACCACTCCTCCACTCTCCTCTTCTTTCATTCTCAATGCTTCTGCCTTTGGCCATACCATACCACACCCACATTGCTTGCTTACTTTTGGTCATCAGTTTGACACATTTGAGTATCTTAGGCCATTTGCTTCACCTAACATTGGAAAGAAGCTAAGCATTAATCTATTAATGAAAACATCCAGCTGGTTCTTGACTTTTATAAGAATACGGCCCATGACTTTTTTATATATCCTAAAGCTGAAAGCACCAGAAAAAAAAATGATAAGTATGAAACGGTTTCACAATCTATGATGTGTTATATGAAATGGTAGTACTAGTAGTACTACTACCAATGATGTAACTAGGTTCCGCGAAACTGATAGAGAAGTCAAGATTTGGATGATATAAACCAATAATTGATAGAACAATTCATTTAAATAATGGAGAAATTCCAATTCTAGCATAAATTTAATACCACTTTGCAAATTACTTTTAATGAATGACAATTTTCAAAAATATTTTTAAATTATGATGAAAATAGACTAAATTATTCTTTTTAACTATTTGTAAAACATTTAGAAATTCAACCCCAACCTTTCAATATTAAACCCAAAACAATAATCATAAAGTGTAAACCCAAATGTTAATATATTTTTGATAGTGTATATTTTTGCAAAGTGCTATTTAACTTATGATATTCTTAGCCATTTCTCTTAAATAATTATTTTTTAGTTTTTTATCATAATAGCTCTAAAAAAATACTAAATAGTTTTTTTTTGAAAATTTTAATATTTTTTTTTGTTTTTAAAATTTTAAACATGATCTCCAAAACCTCAATCCATAACTCTAAATCCTAAATTTATATTAGTTAACCCTAGAGATATAAGTGTATATTTACACCTTTTAATAAAACTTATTTAAATCATTTTTATGGTTATTTTTGTGACAAAACTTTTAAAAGTTATTTTAGGTATTTATATAGTTGTTTGATACTTGATTGCTAATAAACATATTTTGATTCAGTTAATATAAGTGAATCACGAAAGTGGACAGAGATGCTGAACATTATCAATGAATTGAATGTGTGGGTGTTAAATTATACCATGATGAATTTTGACGATATGCCATCGTAGCTTATCAAGATAATGAATCCAGTTTTGATTATCCTACGGTGTTATAATAATACTTTTAAACGTACAATAACGTTATATAAGGCGATCAGGTAGCAACATTTGATTTTGAGGAGTAGGCATAGCTTGGTGACGTAGTTTTCCAAATGTGTTCGTTACTGTTACTTATGGTGGATGGATCATGGATGTACGAGGACACACATCCTCTTACATTTACTTGGGCTTTGTTGCAGTCTTTAGATATATCAAATGGTCGTTTCAGCCCATGGGCCATATGCTTTTCTTTCTTTTTTTGTGGGTCAAAATAAGAATTGAGCCAGTATCTGACATACATTTTGGGGTTTATTTAGTTTTCAAGGCTCTTCAGAGGAGCTTTGAGCAGAACCAAATGGATAAATCAGTAATGGTTGTTGAAAGTGACATTTAAGTTCCATGTTACATTACAAAATGACTACTTGTGCTAATATAGACAAACATTACAAAAGTGACTCCTTTTGTTCATATTATAAAGAAACCAGAAAATAATTGTTTTCTTTACCCTACAAATTTATCAAATAAGATTTTCCTTCACAGATATTCTTCTCTTTTTTTTTTTGTTCTTGAGCTCCTGCGAGGCAGACTCGTTTCAGAAACTGAGCCAAGGATGATCAGATAAGTCTACTCTGATCAAACCAGATTCTCATGGTTTTAACTTTCACCTGACAGTCCTTATATCATATATTATGTAGTGTTGCTTCCTCACATGGCATCAAATTCAAGTCAGGTAGCAGGAAATTGCCATCCACATTCTCTGCCAAATTACAATCTGAGAGACAAGTAGAATGGTGTGTGTTCAACTTCATTCTCTTAAAGTTCTTGTTCTTCATGTCTCCTCGTTCCCTGAGCGATGCAGTGTCCTCCTGCTCATAAAAGAAAAACACATTCATAAAGAAACAGATCTTAATCACAGAGAGGAGTGGTCAAGAATTCAAGAACTAAGAACCTTTTTGTTCTGCAATCTTTTGACATCAAAATCCAAGTCTGCAGTTACAAGAATCTGCGATAAGAAACAAGAATCGTTTTAAATAATAAATGTGGGGAAGTTGAGTCACAAGAAACAGAAGATGAAGATGTCCCCACACTAATTCAATGTTTGACAAAAAGGGGTACCGTGTGATGATGATAACAATAACAATACAAGCACGTCTTGTCTTTGGAGTTTGATAACCTAACTTTCATTTCCAAACACACACACACACTTTCACATAACTAATCCATAAACTAATCGTAGAAGCCGAACATTTTCATTTGACTTGTCTTTAGAACTCATAGGGGGTGGTCCACTGTTTACAAAGTAGAGATAACACATAGGCTGGCCCATCACAAATAACAGTTAAGTAATATCATATCCAGATTTATTATAGAAATTAGACATGGACACATTTATACATAGTCGAAGAACCGAACTGAAGACGAGATCCAATTCAGTTCTGGATCTTATCAGTTACTGAAAATATCTTAAAACCAAAACCGAATCTGAGCCGAATATGTATTCAAGTTTCTATAATATAGTTTATATATTTATAAATATAAACTATATATAATTTAAAATAATTAAATAATTTAAAAATATATTTTATAAAATGAAATGTCAAAAAGTTGAATTACTATAATATTTTTTATCCAAAATATTTATAAATATCTAAAGAGTATTATATCCATAGAATCTTGCATTTCTCGACAAATCTAATATTTATTCAAATTTTTAAATCTCAAAAGTCTAATATTTAATCCGAAAGATTTGAATTTATAACTATTAGCCGGTGTTACCGCACAGAAAACCGAAATATTAAATTAAAACTAAACCAAATGTTCTAAATACCTAAACGAATCTTAAACCTCTAGAAACGTCATGGGCGGAAGTTATAGCTAACTAAAGTTTAATTAAAAGTAATTATGCGGGAGTATTGCCCATGCTATGCCAATACTCAAATCACAGGAAGGAAAGAGACAAACACAAAACAGACAACGTATCATACTCTTCTTTTGAGCAGCCTTGCGAGATGACCAAAGTACCCTCTCTATGTCAAACACTTGGAGCTCTGTTTGGAGTTTTGTCGGGAAACAAAGCATTGAAACGTGATATGTTTGTTGCTAAGAGGAAGATCTTTGATGTAATTCAAACAAAAAAAAAAGACTATAGAAAGAGGACAACGAAACGACGAACCTTGGATGTAGATCCGACGGGAAGTGAGCCAGTGGTGGTGTCGTAACCGTCGAGGTAAGCAGATGGAGAAGAAGAAGCGCTCCAAGAGAGCGGTGTACTCGGGCTACATCTAGTTGATTCAACTTCTTTTCTCGACCGTGGCTGCCGGATTCCCCAACGTAGCGTCGGACACGTGAAGAGAAGAGGTTTCACTTTGGCTTTCTTGAGCCTAACAAGAAGCTCAGCCACCACTTCTCCATCTCTCATCGCTGACTTCGTCCAATCATCTGCTGTCACCATCTCTCGGTTCCCAGACTTAAACACTGACGAAAACCAAATGAATAACCAACCAAAAGATAAAAGTTAGAAAGACACAAAGTGAAAGTCGAAAGACACTACTAACTTTGAGACACAGAGAGAGATAAAAGCGGAGAAGAAAATTTAGGTGTGTGTGTGTGATAATGAGATTTTTAAAAATATTTTTATTATAATATTAGTACGTGTGGAGATGTGGGGGAATTAAGTGGGATCCATGCTTGACATTAATCACAATAGCTTTTATAACTTGGGCTGTTATAACAGCTTTTTAAAAGTTGTTTATGGGCTTCTTTTGATGGGCCTATTCTTTGTGACCAATTACGGGCTTTTCTGTAAACAAAAATAAATAAAGGACTATTTGTTAACTACTACTTCCTCCCCCATATCACTGTAACTGATGTTTAAGAATTTTTATTTTGTTTCAAAATAAGTGATGTTTCCCACTAGGGGCGGACTTACGGTTACGAGTACGGGGACACGTGCCCCCTACTATTCTATATATTTTGCTTAGTTATTAAATTTATCATTTAACTTTGATAAAACAATTCGTTAAAATTCTCTCATTTAATTCTAATATTTTAAGTTCGAAACCCCATTTTATATATTTTTATGTATAATAAATGTGTTGTTTGACACGTTTACTTCTTACTTTTATTTTTCTGTATCTATATTATATTAGCATTTTTCTACATTTTATTTTATTCTTGATATTATTCTCTTTTGTTTTTGTTATCATATCTTTTTTTTATTTTTTCATAGTTCTTTCTATTATGTTTCATGTTTAGGTTAAATTTTTTTTTGAAACACATTTTATCGTGTTAATAATAGGCATTTATAATTGTTAATAAATAAATAATTTTAGTTAAAATATATTTATAAACAATTCTTTATTTTAGTTTAATATTATAGATTTTTTTTTGAGGTATGATGACTAAAAGAGTTATATATCTATGCATTGACATATTGTTGTTTACATATAGAATTTTTTACTATATATTTTTAATTAATGTTAAATGTATTATAATTAATAAAATTTATAAAAATAAATGTGTTTTGTTTGTTTTTATAGTCTATAGTTATTCATAATTATTATTAACAAATTATAATATATATATATATATATATATATTAATTTTTTTTATTTTTTATATTAATTTAATATTTTATTAATTATGTGCTCCCATCAAATAACTTTTTTAGGTCCGCCACTGTTTCCCACTATTCTAAATAAAATTTATTGTTATTCTAAATCTTGTAACCAATTACAAGATACTGTATTTTTTTGCTGGTTGAATTAGTTTTATTTAATGTTAATTTTATGAAACCAAGATAAATTGTGTATTTTCTTAATTTTTGTGAAAAAAATTTAAGCAACATTTAAAATGACACAGAAGGAGTATTGAGTATTTGTTAACTAATCTTACTGAGCTACTAATTATCTTTTATTATCTCAAGATTAACCAAAACCATTTTTCATCGCTAAGCAGGATGAGCACTTCACGGCAGAGATGAGGGAGGAGTGGAAAAGCATAAGAGAGCACGAAGGAGAAATGAGATATGCGGATTTAAGATATTGGACTGTGTAACAATTAGTGGGCTAGGCCCGTTTCAGACCCATTGATTTCGTTCTTGTCCCATTCCGCCAATTCATCTAACTAAGACCAACATTATCGGCTTATGTAAAATACGTCTTTAGTGTAAATTTAAAATAAAATAAATAAATAATAAAGAAAAAGAAGAAAGACGTATCTTAAATAAGAATTTTCGACCTCGTCCTTAAGAGCACGTGTCATGACTTTTTTCCATCGTCTTTTTCCTCTCCATTCCATCATCTTATTTTTTTCCAGTCCCACCAATATTCACAAATTTCATTAAAGTCCCATAACAAAGTCCTAAGCTACAAAAATTACTAAAAAACTCTTAAGGACTTGCAAGATAGTCCCACCGATGTTGTTGCTCTAACACATCGAAAGGTCTGCTTTTCTCCTTAGTTGTGTTTTGTTTTTCCTCCCCAGAATATGATTTTATTATTTTTTATTACATTGAGTTGAAATCTCATGGATCTTTTTGTACAATTTTACTTATGCATATCGAGACCTTCAGCGTCTAGATATCGAAAAGACTAGTTTAAATTTATAATTTTGTTTACTTTATATCATATCAAAAATAAATTATGGTTATCTGGAAAATGTTTATAAGAAGGAATCATAGTAATATCCAGCGCAAAATTATTACAAGAAGAAATTGTATGGATCATGCAAATATCAGAAGGAGCCAACCAAATTTATAATTGATGTTGTTGTTACGCAGATTAAAATAATACATGGGAACTAGAGATAGCATTTATCATGCCTGCCAAACATTTACCTAATGGTTGTATCGATTATTTGAAACCTTGATCTTAAAAAATATATTTTAATAAAACTAATGTTTCAATGTTACAAATATTTGTTCATATCATCGAAAGAAGTTTTTGAAGCAACTTGTATTAATGTGTGTAGGAAACAAAGAACTTCAAAAGGATGAAGAGATAAAGGAGGGAACAAAGATCCCATGGAGTGCGGTGAATGAGAATGACAAAAAAAAGTCTCTTTCGTTTTGGAGTCAAATGTAAAACATTCACTTGCTCTCACTCTTCTCCAAAACCGCGTCCTATTTAATTTTCCCCAACTTTTACTTCCAAGTTCTAACTCTTTGTTTCCTTTCTAGTTTGATAGATTTGAATCCGAGTAAGACACAATGATAATATTAGCACAAATCACTTTGTCTTGGGTTTAAATTCATTGATTAGAGTTTATAACGTAAACCATTTGTAATGCCATTAATTTTGCCTGTGACAACATCAGTGCCGGATCTAAACTTTTTGTAATAAAAATATTTTTAAGCATTTTTATATTTTTTTCATCATTATTTGGAAGTTTAAATCTATGTGAAAAACATCTAACAATTTTAGAGACAAAAACCAATATTTCATAAGGTTATGTCCAAATCTAACCCTGAACAACACATAAAAAACATATACAACGAATTTCTGTGAGTTTTTATTTATTTATCCCAACATAATACACAAAAAGGCAAAATAAGCTTGATATAATAATATACCATTATATGTAAATATTTCCATTTTTTTTGCTAAAACAAATATTTCCAAATTTTGATAATTTGTAAAATCTGTCAACATAGATTAGATTCTCTTCTACCAAGAACATAAGAATGCATAGATAACACCAAAAGATACTGCATGATGCAAGCCGAGGAACAACACCTCTAAAACCTCCAAAAGCCCATGTTTAATAAATTTCATCCATCACTAAAAAATAAGAATATATATTTATATATGACTATGTTTCTATATGTTTAAATATTACATTTGTTCGATACGATATAAAATTTGTTGTCACCTTTTGTTGTGGATTCAATGGACCCGCCATATTTGCATGTGCCTGAGTGTGGAATGGGACGAGAGAATGGCGGTCTTTGACATGGACGTCACCTTATTTTTTTCAATTTTATCTACGAACTTTAATTACTTGCATAATTAATAGTATTTGTTGTCAATTTTCTTTCCTGCAACTAAACTAAGTATTAACTACATTTTGTTGTTCTAACTTAAAATAATCTATATTTATAAATCGTGTTGGCTCATGCGTATTCAGTCCAATACATGTATTTATACCATCTAAAAATGTCTGATATGAAATTTCCATACAAACTTAACAAGTTTTTTTTTTTGTCAAGAAACTTAACAAGTTGTTAAACACTAACAATAATTCTTAAATTGTAAACGTCGCTAGCTTCAGATTTTGTTAGAATTTCTCCCGTTCATATTTTTGTTACCGGAGGCTAAATAAGAGATAAGAGTAAATTTTGTCTGAATAACACTAAAAAATTAGATGTATTGTTGGAGGAATTATATGATAAAAGAAGTTATTTACATCAGATCCTCAAAAATATATACTTGGAAAAGTATTTCAATTCGGTTGCTAATTACAGTTGAATAATAGTAGTAATACAAATACGCTTATTGTATATATACTGAATTGGGTAAAATAGTTTACAGCTGAATGCAGAAAACGACATGAATCACAATCAAAAACCCATTTGGCCATTTTCATCACCCATGTTTTTATTTATATATATATATGTCGTAGTGACTCCCACGTCACGCGTTTACTACCTAGACCCCACTTTATTTATTCATAATACTCTTGTCTGATTTTCCCATAACTTTGTATGTAGTCCCAAACAACCAATTCGTGTAGGTTCTCGACTCTCCTTTCACTCCAGTGTCGACAAAACCAAATTAAGATGTGTGATATGATCCACCATGTCCCTCTATTCTACAAAAACAAACAACTTAAGGATAACCACACACGTGCCAAAACAGTAGCAACGAGACAAAATGAGCAATTCAAACAGTCTTTGCCTTGGAGCTACCCACTCCCACATGATTTTGATTCATTATCAGATCGACCTATAGTCATTCATCCAGGGCAGTAGAACATAGAAAACATATCAAAGGGGGCAATATGAAGATCTTATAACAATTATATTTTCAGAAAATCATGGGTGGCACTGCCCCTCCTAAAACATATCTACATCATCCACTGCCTAATAATAATTAAATTTAAGCTAATGAATACAAAACATTGATTAAAAAACTATATTGACCATCTCTTATTTGAAAACGTCGATCATGTAACTTACTGATACGTTTCTTCTTTGGGCTTTTTGCAAAAGTAACTCAAAACTTGGAGTCAAACAGAAAACTAACCTTTTCTGTTTGACTCATTTTTTTTTTGAGATTTTCACCCCACACGTGCATTTTATCTACGAAAATGCCATTAACCTTTTTTTTTTTTGGTTTTTCGAACATGGCTTCTTTACTGTCTCAACCTCATCATCTTCAAGTATTTACAGTATTGCCACTACCATGAATAGTTCAACAACCTTGTACTACCTGTTTGGAGCTTTTAATGCCCTTTAATGAATAGTTCAACAACGTTGTACGACCTGTTATGAACTAAAAACAACATTTATTTCACTTTCTCTCCATATTCATCCAAAAAACTCAAGCTTTTGATTCAAAATATTTTACGGTTGACAGAGCCATATTTCTTTCGTTTTGATTTACGGTTGCTTTCGTTTGAGATTCTGGGTGGTTGGAGAAGACCCTGTGTGCAAACGAAGTCATCTCACCTAGTTTAAGGTACGAATTTGAATTTTTTCAAGATCTGTTCGCGTAGAAGACTTACTCTTAAGTCATCTGTATGTAGAAGACTTACTGATAAGTCTTCTGGTCAAAACGAAAGACTTAATTATAAGTCGTCCGGCTTTGTTTGTTAAAAAAAAACGCCAGACGACTTATATATAAGTTGTCTACGAAAAAGGGCTAGTTTTGCATTTGACCGAATCGTGTCAGATCTTTGACTATTGCTGGACGACTTATAATTCAGTCGTCTCTGAGAAAGTTAAAATTTCAATATTTTATTCAAACTAGACGACTTAAACTTAAGTCGTCCTAGGTTAGTTTTGTAATTGAAAAACAAAAACTTGAAATTTAACTTTCTCCAGACGACTTAATTGTAAGTCGTCCAGACAGACGACTTAATTTAAAGTCGTCCAGGAAAGCAAAGTCGTCCAGAAGTTTTCCCAAGTTTTCTGGTCAAACCTTGCTTCATCCGGACGACCTTAAATTAAGTCGTCTGTCTGGACGACTTTCAATTAAGTCGTCTGGAGAAAGTTAAATTTCAAGTTTTATTTTTCAATTACAAAACTAACCTAGGACGACTTAAGTTTAAGTCGTCTAGTTTGAATAAAATATTGAAATTTTAACTTTCTCAGAGACGACTGAATTATAAGTCGTCCAGCAATAGTCAGCAATAGTCAAAGATCTGACACGATTCGGTCAAATGCAAAACAAGCCCTTTTTCGTAGACAACTTATATATAAGTCGTCTGGACTTTTTTTTTTAACTAACAAAGCCGGACGACTTAGAATTAAGTCGTCCCATTTAATTTTCAATTGCAAAAGTGACCTCTTTAGACGACTTTCCTTTAAGTCTTCTGGACGACTTACTTCTATGTCGTCTGCGGCAATGTTTAGTGAACTTCTTCATTTTCTATATGTTTACTAATGTGTTTTATTTTGAATATTTGCAGATGATTCATCAGTTACAAGCAGTCTATGGAGAATGGTTGTTGAAAGATTGCCGTTGGGATTTTGTGGTTGATGATCTCAAAGGATCAAGATTGTTTTTATTGAATGACGATTCAACACATGCTGAACTTGTTGCAATGGCTCAAGAAGATTATAACCTGGACATGAGAACAGTGACTGTGGAGATTAGCTACTCATTACCAGCAGAAATGATGATGGCTCCAGGCAGTCCTCCCATTCATGTTACAAGTGATAGACAAGTTGGAAACTTGCTCGAGATATTCAAAACGCATAGAGTATGTCTTTGTGTATCAAGCCGCAGCAAGGTGGAAACGGTTTCAGAGAAAAGTGAAGAAGCTGGTGAATGGTTTGAAGATGTTGGTGATAAT
This sequence comes from Moricandia moricandioides, assembly GCA_905132885.1. Classification (NCBI taxonomy): domain Eukaryota; kingdom Viridiplantae; phylum Streptophyta; class Magnoliopsida; order Brassicales; family Brassicaceae; genus Moricandia; species Moricandia moricandioides. The sequence goes on from CAJHQQ010000368.1 coordinate 210,027, forward strand.
GATGAAGCTGGTGAATGGTTTGAAAATGTTGGTGATAATGATGAAGCTGGTGAATGGGAAGAAGATGTTGGTGATAATGAGTTTGTTGCAGATGAAAATCAAAATGGGGAGGAGGAAAATGGGGAGGAGGAAAATGGGGAGGAGGATGCTGATAACTCTATTGTTGGTGAAACGGATCAGAATGGTGGGGATTACAGTCTTTATGGAAAGGTTCAAGATGAGGACGAGGAAGATGATGATAATATTTGTTTTGAAGAAATTGAAAAGACAT